>CM076921.1:12043095-12528008 GCA_039566165.1 Maruca vitrata
GGTTTCCTATGGGCATCCTCCAAATCCTCACCAGATCAGCTCCATGATACCATATTTCTCTATTGTTACCGGAGTCACTAAGACATACCAAATTTAAGCACAATTGGACTACAGGTATCGGAGTTCCTATGGGCATCCTCCAAATCCTCACCAGATCAGCTCCAGGATACCATATTTTTGTAATGTTACCGAAATCACTAAGACATACCAAATTTCAGCTCAATTCGACCACAGGTATCCGAGTTCCTATGGGCATCCTCCAAATCCTCACCAGATCAGCTCCATGATACCATATTTTTGTAATGTTACCGAAGTCACTAAGACATACCAAATTTCAGCTCAATTCGACCACATGTATCCGAGTTCCTATGGGCATCCTCCAAATCCTCACCATATCAGCTCCTAGATACCATAATTTTGTATTGTTACCGAAGTCACTAAGACATACCAAATTTCAGCTCAATTCGACCACAGGTATCCGAGTTCCTATGGGCACCCTTCAAATCCTCACCAGATCAGCTCCATGATACTATATTTTTGTACAAGAAATTTTGAACTCGCTGACCCGTATAAAAATCGATCGAAATTTTTTCTAAGTCCAGTCTCCATAAAAAACGAAAATTCGGCGCGCCCCCTTTGCGACACCCCGACCGAAAACAAATATTAGGAAAAACGAAGAGTATGATAAGTGAAATTATGAATTTCAATGGTTATGATTAGTGATATTATGAATTTCAATGATTATGATTAGTGATATTATGAATTTCAATGATTATGATTTGCAATATGTAGGAATAACATTTTTTATGAAGAATGATGATTATGATTTAAAATTTTATGAGAAACATTTTCGGACTTCCAATGTTATGACTTAAAAAATTATGGGAAGAAATGCGCCCCCGGCTTATCCACAACTTACTCTGTGATTCCTCCTCTGCAATATCTCAATGAACAGAGTGGGTCTAGGCTGCAGATGCTTCATGAACGCTTGCAGCATGTATCCTCTCTCATCGAAGTCTATGAGTATACTGAACTCTTTCATCTCTTCGATGGTCTCTTTAACCTTCAGAGAGCTGGCGGCTAACTTGTCTTTAATCACGTCATAGTATGTCGGAGGGAAGACGAGGATTTCTGCACCGCGAGATTTTAGGTTTCGCATCTAGAAAAGGAATTAAAATTAAACATCCACGCAACTCTTGTATTGTTGTACCGTATTCAAACTGTTAAACACTATTTTCTCTAACGTAACTAAATAATAGTCAGGTAATACCTAGTTATGTCAGTCTAAGTAAACAACTTAGTTACAATAGGATAGAATCCTATGTCAGCATTAAGATTTTTAGCTATGTATAAGAAAACAATACAATCCCTACCTACCCTACAACATTTACTATGCAATGTTTAGTCGCCGTCAATAGTTGCCAGCAAATAATGCGTAGGAGTTTTCGTCTTCTTCATTCTCGCCCGCCCCTTACAACTATTAATCAAATCTTTATTTGCGTACTTAGTGAACATACATAGGTGGAATATTGTTAATTACTTGATCTTATTATTCAATTTACAAGTACTGTGCACTCATTACTCAGCCCGAAGTTAGGAAGTTGGCGGTTGAACGCCCGTGCCTCAGAAAGCACGTTAAGCCTGCTGGTCCTGCGCCCGATCTCTCATCATCGGTCATGTCGGATTGCTGTCTTACTGAATTATGAAAGTAAGCTAATAGAGAGTGCACTTCTGTTTGCGCGCACACTTGAGCACTATAATATGTCCCGGCACTTGGCTAGCTGATCTCAATTGAGAACGGTCGCCATGGCATAGAATCTTATTATCTTGAGATAGCCACTATGGCCGAAGACAACTTTATTTTTTGAAGTATAAAGTAGGTAGTAAATTAGAATCATACCTAAGTGTTTTTGTTTGTGCTTTACTCACCGTTTCGACGATATCATCTGTGTATAGGGCGACATGTTCCACGCCGGAAGTCCCAAGGGCCTTCACAAAATCGGTCGATTTGCTCGTAGGGCGGAGTCCTTTGGCTGCTTCATTCATGGACAACTGAGATTGAGTGAAAACAAACATGGAATAAAAATATCATACAGCATCGCATACAATGTTCTGATTCCGAAGTAAGTTGCTCTTTTAAGCACTTGTGTTACGGATATCAAAAGCAACAATGGTGTACACGAATTTACTTAAATATATCGGCGGGAATAGAACCCATGACTCTACATGTAGCCATGGTTACTATCCATTGTTCCACCGAGCTTGTCAGTTGGGAGTGATGACTCCCACCTGACTGGCACCGTATAAGACCAGTGCTGAAGAACATCCCTTCCCCCGCAAGTCCGGTGATGATGACTAGGCTACTCCAAGCCATCATCGTAGTCAGAGAAAAATTAACTGATTGGATTAGGAGGAGTTATCATACTGTATTAAAAGTGTACTTACGAGCACATTTTCTTCTTGGTTTATAACAGACGCTGAATTAATACAGGAATAAGGCACTAGATCGTGTTTATAATCCACACACCAGAATCTAGAACATACAAAACATTTATAATTTTTATTACACTTACTTTTGAAATGTACTTTTGATTTTTTCTTATTCTAAATGTAAAAATATTGTTTATTTCTTACCTATGCATATTGAGGTTTTTTTCATACCAAGCTACGGAATCTTCTAAAGTTCCGTCAGCCATATTTCCTTCTACGTGGTCAATGTAGAGAAGATTCGTGTCTGGTCTAAAAATAAATAAATTGTTAAATTTAAAATCTGATTGATTTATTTTTATTTCAATTGAAGTTAATGTACTTTTTAAGCGTGTCAAAATTTTGTCAGATAATTCTAATGAAAGCTAAAAATTAGGAAATTGCTCAGAATGGTTAAAAAATGAAGTACCTAATAGTCTGCTGAGACCATTTTTTATATAAAAATACGTAAATGTCAAAATTAAACTCACAACAAATAGTTGACAGGATCGTCGTCAACGGGTTTGAATCCCGGCAAGAATATCCCTTTGTACTGAGATCGGTCGATGAGCGTGTGTGTGTTGTCACCATACTGAAAACAATATTAATAAATAGGTATAATAATTGTCTCGTTATACGTTTAGTCAAAAATAAAGGCAAAACTTAGAAAGGCCTTCTCTCTGCTCTCTGCTATACTCAGCAGTGGTGCTACTATACTCACAGTCCTCAGAACAGCGTATCTAACGACGCCCTCCTCATCGCTTTCCTCCGTGACGTCGGCCTCCACCGCCGCCCCGGCGCTGCGCGCGCGCCGCACCAGCTCCGCCAACTGGTGCACTTCGAAAGCTACGTCCTTCACGAAGTCTCCGTGGGCGGATAAGTCCTTATTAAGGGTACTGGCTGGGGTAGTTGGGGACTCGAATACTATTGTTATCTAAAAACAAAAGATTTATTCATTTATAATCTGATCTCCGACATTGGATCACACACATCAAACAAAATCATAAATACGGTCGAATTGAGAAACCTCCTCCTTTTTTGAAGTCAGTTAAAAACAGATAAATCAATTTAAGCGTATTTGTAATAAAACTCAGATGCGAGACGTTTCTAAGCGAAAAAAATAAAATTAAGACAATATAGAGCTACCTACATAAAGGTCTTCATCAGGAATCAGGTAACACGGATTACTTACTCTGTTAAGTCTTACAGCATGAGCTAGCACTGGTCTGGACTCGGTTGGCTCGCGAACAGCCAGGGGTTTGAAGCCAAACCTCGTCACAAAGTAACTGGCAGCCTAAAAATAAATAAATATTGACTTAAACATCATATTAGTCTTTACGGGTCTACACGCGATATTAGGACGTACTCAGTAGCTATGTAATTGCTACTCCTAATATCGCGTGTAGACCCATAAAGACTAATATTTAGTGTAATGGAACGCGAATGTCTAAAATCTTACTTAGACATCATACCCATAGATCAGAGGGTTAGTTGCGTTATTCCCCAGTTGCGATTTCACCCGAATTTACCCGAAAATCGCAACTGTTCGATTTCGGGTGAAATCGCAACTGGGGAATAACGCAACTAACCCAGATCAGATCCCGTGTCAAGTAGCTTACACAATTGTGTTATGGATATAAGAAACAACAGAGGTGACACACGTAAAATTAAATATATAAATAACACACCCGACACGGGAAAGAGACCGGTGTTCATCATACAAATATTTGTTCCGAGTGGGAATCGAACCCATGACATGCGCTCTTGACTGAGGCACTATTGAGTAGTCATCGAGCCAGTCCAAATTATAACAATCACTACATAGTATAAAGCAAAATCGCTTCCCGCGTCTGTTTGTTTCAAATCTTCAAAACTACACAACGATTTTGATGCGGTTTTTTTAATATATAGAGGGATTTAAGAGGAAGGTTTATGTGTATAATATACCCGAAGCGAAGCGAGGGCGGGTCACTAGTCCTTACTAATATTATAATCCTTACTAATATTATAAATGCGAAAGTAACTCTGTCTGTCTGCTTTCACGCATTGAGTACTAAACCGATTTTAACGAAATTTGGTACAGATATAGTCCAGAGCCTAGAAAAGGATATAGGCTTCTTTTTAACTGACTGCGCTATAAAGAAGAAATGTTTTACCCGTTAAACGTCTCTACGCGGACGAAGTCGCGGGCGAATAGCTAGTGTAGAATAAATAAGAGACCATATTAGGTGCAAAGCACCTGCTTTATACATTAGGAATACCAGAGATAGAAATCTTAAACAAATAGGTATGCTCTTTCAGAAGTTTTAATATTAGATTATAGGGCATTTATAAAAACGTTAATAGTAAAAATACTCACAGTTTTGGCATTAGCCACCCAGAATATGAGATGATCGAAATTCAGGACTTTGCCTTCGATCTGATTGACAGGCGATTTATTTGCCTTCTTTGTCATTTTTGCTGCAATTTTAAATAATATAGAAGCACATAAAATATGTTAAATATAAAACGTTCACATAGGTATGAAAAATGAATACAAAACATAAAACCAAATTATCAGTGGTAAACCGGCTAGTGTTATTTTTTATTTTAAAGTCAATATTTTTTTTATGTAACCAGTAACTTGTAAATAATATGCAGAACTAAATAATGTTGCATTCTGATCTGAGTGTCATTTATATCATTTAAGATTATAGCCCGAGAGTGTACAAACTTACTATTAGTTTATTTACTGCACATTCATATTATTTTATTATGATTGTACTTATTATATTTTCGGTCTCTAAAAAGTAGGTACTGTCTCGATTGAGTTATAATCATCTAAGAACTTTTCACATTCAAACATTAAATACAAGCATCTCTGCTGAAATAGTTTTTTTCAATACCTTTTTTCATCATCATCATCATCAGCCCATATACGTCCCCACTGCTGGAGCACAGGCCTACCCTATACTAGGGCGATAAGGCCTTAGTTATACCTTTTTTATAAAAATATTAATAAGTATCTCTGTAAAAACACTGTGTAGAATAATGCAACGATAAATTTCTTATACACATTCAATTTTAATTTATTGCATATTTTGTTAATGTGGAAAATGAAATATTTCCTAACTTTAGGTCTATTCTATGGTCATTATCCAAATTGAATCAATCGTCGATAAGTACAATAAAACTTGTTAAGATGTACGTGACATTCATACAAATAGTGGACTAGAAATTACTCTTGTGTAAATACAGTTATTAGTTAAGTTAGTATCGTGCAATAAATCCAACAAGTGGACTGGATATTACCTACTACATTCCATACAATATTGTAATGCATAGAGAAAATATTTAATGTGTTTGTTTGTATGAAATGAATAGAGGTTACGAAATTAGAAGGCCGACTCTATCAATTATTTCATTGTCTACTTGCAACTCAAAATTCACGAAAAGATAATAAAATTTTGATTTTATTAATTGACTATCCATGAAAACAAAAACAAAACAGAACAATATTTTGATTAGTTGGTTTAAATACTCGTAAATAGGAAAACAAACCCCTTTTTATTTAAAACATAGGTAACACAGCCACTTCACTAGTAAATATAAACAGACTATTTTAAATTAATAAAAAGTCTTTATTTATATAGGTATAGCATCAAATTTATCTTTGACACAGATCTATATTTACATTGAAAAACATTAAATGTCATAATCATAACTATAAAATATTGAATCTCAATAGGTAGGTACAGACAGATACACTAAGTGTGCCCCGTGGTTTTCCCTTCAATAAACATAACATGTGTACGTTTTTAAGTTTAGCCATATTTTAACCTCATAAAAGTATTTTTAAACTAATCAATAATAAATATTAAGCCGTTGTTCAAAATAATATTTGGTAGTAAAAAAGTCTATAACATAAAATAGATTGGATAAGCTAAATAAGATTTATTAGCAGCAGTTAAGAAATTAGCGTTTTTCTAAAAAACAAAGAATATTTCATATTTCAATATAATATATTGTAAAAAACTAATTGAACTCAGGCAAACGAGCTAAGTGGTTTTGTTGTACGAACATACAGAAAAAACGATCACTTTTATGTTAGTTGGTGTTGCTTGTCATATTAACGATTAACGTTAAAAAATCTACTGAGCACCTATGTTATAAACATAGATATCAATGTAATATAGATCTTCAGATAAGGATTGATATCAATATGATCTTGAGTTTAATAGCGGATGAGAGTTTATATTTGAAGTTTATGCAAGATACTTCCGGCTTTATTCAATTAAAATCGTTACTTTCATAATCTTATTCACTCATAGCCGAAACGTGACACAAAAAATATTTCATCTAGTCAAACATACAAGAAAAACCAACATAAAACTCATTTTAAAATTGAAAAATTTCCACCACGAATCTTAAGCTATAATAAAAAAAAATTGCACACATTTTTTTTTAATAACCTACGTCATCCCCCTGCTGGGCAAAGGTCTCCTCCAAACTTGTCCACAGCACACATACACAATATAAAATATAATATTATTATTAAAGACCGGATTATATGCAACATAAAAAGCTTGTTATATGCATGCAAATATGCATGAAAAATGCTTGAAATATGCATGAAAATGCTTGAAATATGCACGAAAATTTTCAAAATATGCAAAATTAAGTCCCAAAAAAAAAAGAAAACTTACTACTTTTCTCTTCTTTTTTGGGGACTTCTGCCCATTATTTTTTTTATTTCAAAATCAGCATATAATTAATAAAGAATTTTTTGAAAGGAGATAACAAGTACGGTAATATTATATGAATTTATTTATAATTTTTGTCAACGCTGCTGACTGTGTTCTGAAATGTAGTAAATGTAATTTCAAAACGCAGGGTGAGTGAAAAATATTGTAAATGTACCGATAATATGCATCATAACTAGTTTTTAGTTAAAATATGCTATTACTGCTGAGAATGGCAAAAATATGCAAATGCATATAATCCGGTCTCTAATTATTATATTTCATAAAAAAAAATTACATTCTGGTGTGGATTAAACACGATCCGTGCCTTATTTCTGCTTCACTGTGTCAATCAAGAAGAAACTGTGCATGATAGTATTAATTTCTTAAACATTGATAGTAAAATGTAAGCTATAATGAAATTTTAGTATTTCCTTTTGTCTTTACTTCCGAGCAAAACTTCCTATAAATACCTACCAAAATAAAAGTTGACCTGTTTCCTCAAACGACTCAACAGATGTCGCTGTACGTATTTACATCGCGGTATCAACATTTTTCTCGCGCGAATGACCGTCCCCGGTCGCCGTCTCAACGATATCGCTTCTCGGCCTTTTGGCTAAGATCAAAGTGTAGTATCTGTTCTTTTCAGCTTAATATCTGAAAGTTCCCTCATTGAGGGACCAGTATATTAAACTGATTTTTGTAAACCGACGGGATGTTCGGGGCTCGCTCCACTCCCGTCACGGGTCGGCCCGGCATTGCAGTGCCGCCGGGATCGGCCCACATAATCCCTGAGACATGTAGATAATCATTCAGGTATGATTCGATGATATTTAAACTATTGAAATTGGTACATATTGTGTGTATTGATGATGCTCATACATGCTTTATTAATGTCTATGAATAGATTAATAATGATTATTATAATTACTAAACTATAAGTAAAAATATTAGATATTTTATTTTATTTGTTTATTCAAAATCCACAGCTCCTAAATAACAATTACAGATAATCTTCTAAATCATGAAGCAAATGACGTTACGTACACATACCTACACGGAGTTTATAAATAACATTGTAGGAATATAATTGGGATTTTAAGCTTTTGAATGAAGGACACTTAATGGGAACGCACACATTATAAATTTTATGTTTTGTAAAATAAGCCTTTGGGTTAAATCTACACCGTGGTGCAGCTCTCTGTGTACAGCTGTCATTTGACATGGGTATCTTGAATGAGTGCATTTTAAAATTTTACCGTAATGAAATACCTACATAAATAACAATTAAGAAGAATTATTGGTTGGTCTATTCGTACTCATTGCTCTGCTAGGTAACCTAGGTATATTTTCAACATTATTTATAATACTATATATTTTTTCATTTTAAAAAATAAGGTTTTTAAAGCCCTGGGAACTGTAAAAAGGGCTAATGTGGCCTGCTTACGCACATACATACTTACATAAAATCACGCCTTTTTCCTGCTTACGCGCTATTCATCTAAATCACACTATTTGAGTGGAGTATTAATTGTGCACACTTATGCAATGATCACACGCAATGTGCAAATTTTGCCCGACCCCGGACTCGAACTGGGGACCTCTAGGTCCTAACTTAGCACTTGCTACCAATAAATCAACGAGGCAGTCTCTCTCTCACACGATATACCGAGTACTCAAATGAAGAAACAAACTCATCCGTTTCTTCGGTACGTGTTTTAAAGACAATGACTATAACATGTATATTATGCACGGTGGGCTAATCGTTGTTGATCATGAGATATCAAAGCTGGTGTTTGATCATCATCAGCCCCAGTGGTGTAACTATACCCGTTGAAGTCCTTGGCAAAATTCTTCGGATGGGGCCCCGTGCACACCACGTTCTTTTTTTTACCTTAATGTGTATGTGTGTTGGCAGTTGAGATTCTGCTATGACCGGGAGCCCCTTTCGGCTGGGGCCCCCTACCGGGTGGGGGCCCGTGGCATTTTGCTGACTTGCCACCCTGTAGTTACGCCACTGATCAGCCCATATACATCTCCACTTCTGGGGCACAGGTCTACCCTAAACCTAAACTAAGGTGATAAGACCTTGCTCAAGTGCGGGTTGGTCGACTACACAACCTTAGAAATCCTGCACCGTTAAAGCACCGTTTGACTGGCTCGGTGGAACAGTGGCTGGCGGTTCCAAGAGTCGTGGGTTCGATTCCTACTCGGGACAAATATTTGTGTGATGAACATCAGTGTTGGTTCCGTGTCTGGGTGTGAATATGTATTTATAAATATCTATGTATGTTTATCAGTCACTGACGCCCATAGTGGCATAATGACTGGCTCGGTGGAACAGTGGCTAGTGACCCAGGTTAGGACTACCTACGGTTCCAAGAGTCGTGGGTTCGATTCCCACTCGGGACAAATATTTGTGTGACGAATATCGGTGTTGGTTCCGTGTCTGGGTGTATATTTAAATATATTTATGTATCCACTGTTGATTCTGATACCCGTAACACAAGTGCTTAAGCTACTTATCACGGGATCAGATCACGTATGTGATGTTGTGAAATATTTATTTATTATAGTACAAGCTCTGCTTTGTTTGGGGTCCAATGATGACCTGATAGTCATACATACGAATTTAAAAAACACATTGCTACGTGGCGGGTTTTGAACTGGCGACCTCTCGCATGGCAAGCAACGACCTTAACCACTTAACCAGGTTTGATCAGGAGGACCTTTTAATGAGAAGAGATAGAGAAGCATATTAACTACATACATAGTTTATATGTTTAATCGATACAATACATATAATAGCAAATAGGTTGCACCAAATACAAATAACAATTCTAGTTGTTGACGCCATGTTCAAAAGACAAAAATACCGTCATGGAAAATTCTGGAATTACGATCTATTGCACAACGTTTTGAAATAAATAATTTAATGTATATTATGGTAAGCAGGCAACCGGCCACTGCCGGACCTCACGGCTTACTAACATGGGGTAGAGCTGTCGATTTCCGAGTAGAAAATTTATTCTAAACGTTTATTCTGTGGAGGCGATCTCTTCATAGATTTTATATTGTGGTCGTATAGTACTTTAGAACCATAGCGTGAGATGCGACTTACTTTATAATCGGTTTTTGTACCTACGGCTAGTAATTTGATTTTTATTCGTTTGGGTCAAAAAAACGATATGGTATTTCTCTCAAACCTATGAGGCAGTGTTTTTTATTTTTGTCTTTGATAGCAGAAACTTCTTCATAAAATAGATAAAAAACACAGTATTTACTTAACTTTATTTTTTTGTTTGCTGGTAGAGAGAAGAGTGGAAACCAATCCTTTGTCTCTTGAAAAAATGCGATCAGTGCATATTATTCTAATCAGAAAAAAATTAAAATAAACTCATTCCGATATTCTAACATTTTAAACTTTCTATGTAAAACGATATATAACGCCTAATTAGAAGAAGTTAAAGTTACATATTTCTTGTGATTTTGTTTTTTTCTATAAACCTTTAAAAGAAACATGAATACTGGCAATACCCAAGTTTAGCGTTAAACTGGGATTAAAATGCTCCTAATCTTCCATTACAATGGGCCAGGGATTAGTAGAGTAACGTAACGCCACGCCACCCCGCCTCTGTGCTCTTCGTGTTCGATTCCAGTTTGGTACATTTGCATTTTGTTTATCACTAGTCGCCCACTGTGGTTCAGAATGTGACTGGCTGGGGACAAAATTGTTTATTAAAGTTAAAAATTACTACCTACTTACTAATTTAAAATTAAACTTACTTACTAATTATTTTTATTCAATATACTAATAGTCTTGTAAATATAAACTTTAAATTCGTAATGAATAGATATAAAAAATTAGATCAATGGCATATATGGCAATATAATGTTTTACGAGGTGGATTTGCCGTAAATATGCGTCGTATGAAAAAAATTACTTTGATTTAGTAGTCATTATAATTAACAAAACTGTTTAATAGAAATCATCAAACTATTTTTGGTTAATGCATATGTAGGCAATCGCTATGCTACCAGACTGTCCCAGATTTATTTGGCACAACTTGCAGAATATAATCTCAAGCATGAAATTACAATATTGTCTACACTGGTAGGTATTATAATAAAATTGAATTCCTATAACTGTTATGCACACCATTCACTGAGGAGAATGTTAACCAAGGATTGTATTTTTATACTTTATATATTTTATAGTTAAGAACATTACATTTCGAAAAAATTACAAATTTATTAACGAAGTATATCAATAAAACTACATTTAAATATTTTTGTCCTCAATATAATCGCACACAACCACTGTGCAGGGGCTCGACACATTCGTGATATTCTAACGTTTTATTGTAAAGATGTGTTTACAGTTCCGCGATTTACCATGAAATCGTACCATTACCTAAAAAGAGAAAATATTTATTTAATTAGGTATTTGGCGTTTATTTATTGCTATTAAGTCACTTGTTTGGTTCTACGGAAAGTTTTTCGATATACGTCTCGAATAATGTACCAGGTGCCGTAGACCAAGTAACAATATCAAAACGATAACGAAGTTCGAAAAGAATAAAATGTGTGGGATTGACATTAGACGCGATGAATTACGTGGTCAAATTAATGTCAATCCCATACATTTTATCTTTTTCGAACTTTGTTATCGTTTTGATATTGTTACTTTGTCTAAGCCTCCAGTAGCGCTACCATGAGTTAGCTTACGTACGTTAAAATTTATCGAATTCGTTTGTTTCATTCTACCGATTTTAGTTCTTTCTTAGCGTTACCGTTAGGGGCGCTGTACATTTTTTCATAGATTTTTTTTTACATAGGCGATATTGAGTCAAGTCACTTTTAAACTCATGGTAGCGCTACTGTAGGCTACTCTTTTCTATTAAATACCTTTTTAAGTAAGAATTAAGTTAACATTTAGATCAAGATCAAATTCACTTTCTTTATTATTGTCGAAGTATGATCTCTTATAAGGTTGTGTAGTCGGCCAACCCGCACTTGGCCAGTGTGGTTGACTAAAGCCTTATCGCCCTAGTTTAGGGTAGGCCCTTGCCCTAGCGGTGGGGGCGTATATGGGCTGATTAATAATTTATTTAATTTAATAATAATTTTATTTCGTAATCTCAAACAGGTTTACAAAAATAAAATACATTTACATTTGGTGATGATCTCTTCATCATTCTTGAATTATCTTTTTGTATTTTCCTGTAGGTAAATAGATGGGTCGGTGAGGTAAGCACTTTGATACCTAGCCTCCATAGTAAATACAGATAATAATGCAAATAGTAGGTAATTAAAATTACAATTACCTTCATTCTCAAAATGAAGACTTTTAAATTTTTATATCTAGGTACGTACACGCCCATACAAATTGTATGTATTTCCAAAACTCGAGAGTTTTTTTTACAAAATACCCAATTTTAGTTTGGGTTTAATCACCTATGACGCACGCACGTAAGAGTACTAAAATACTATACGTATAGTTCACCTGTGACTCGCGCGTATAGCCAACGTAATTTTATCAACACTTAGTAGTTATAAAATAGTTTTAGTAACTAGATTTTCGCATCACATCATCAGTGTGTATACGTCCCCACTGCTAGGGCAAGGGCCTGCCCTAGGACTAGGACGATCATCAGGCCTTAGTCAGCGACTCTGGCTAAGTGCGGGTTGGTCGACTCCACACACCTCAGAATTTCTTCCCAGATGTCCTCACGATGTTTTTCCCTCACCGTAAGAGCGTTAATAAAAATTAAACCAGATTTTTTCCATATTTGCGTTTGAATTTTTAAACTGGCAATGTGGATGCGCCTTTAGTCATATCTTGTTCTCTTAGGACGTAAAACAACATTATGGACCTTACATTATATATTTCTGTGGAGAATATAAAAACTGTTCTCACTCTATCGGCTTTCAGTTATTCTTTAGAAGTGACATAGTGTTATACTATTAAGTGAATATTTGGTTGTGAACTAATCCTTTTGTGTTCAAAAGACAACATTTTAAAATGGTAAGCTGTTATTTTACTTCTACTAAATTCATAATGTTTCCTAAATAAAGACTACCTATTGGCTATATTTGGCAGAAATGAAACTTTTGTTATTATTTTTATTTTTTTGCAAAATAGGTACATTTTTCATTACACACATCTATACTAATATTATAAAGAGGAAAGATTTGTATTTTTGTATTTTTGTATGTTTGTAATGAATAAACTCAAAAACTACTGGACCGCTTGCAATAATTTTTTCACCATTAGAAAGCTGCATTATTCAGAAGTTACATAGGCTATATAATATCACGCTAGGTCCTATAGTTGTGGAGCAGTAACCGAAAATGTTTCAAAAACGGGGGAAAGTATCGTTTCTGAGGCCTTCCGTGGCGTGCGCTGAGCATATAGTTAAAGTTATACAAAAATGCTCTATGGATGAATTGTTCATTTTAACATTATCTTTAAAAAAGTCCGCGAGAGCATATGTCTACCTTTTATAGTTTACCCATAACAATCGTTTTAATGATTTAGATGTTTGCTCCAAAGTAATCTTCTATATTAATAACTTCCCGTCCCGGGATAAAATATAGCCTATGTTACTTCTGAATAATGCAGCTTTCTAATGGTGAAAAAATTATTGCAATCGGTCCAGTAGTTTTTGAGTTTATTCATTACAAACATACAAAAATACAAATCTTTCCTCTTTATAATATTAGTATAGATTTTGTCAAGGGGTACGGTAGACTCGATTAAAACCTTACATGAATAATAAAACATCAAAAAATAATGATTTCGAGTCGACAACATATATCCGCAAATTTCGGATTGTCGAGTATTTTGT
Source organism: Maruca vitrata (assembly GCA_039566165.1). Lineage (NCBI taxonomy): Eukaryota > Metazoa > Arthropoda > Insecta > Lepidoptera > Crambidae > Maruca > Maruca vitrata. The sequence continues at coordinate 12,057,134 of CM076921.1, forward strand.
TAAATTCAAAATGTGTTGACAGACGAATCAAAGTCACCATCTTGCCGGAATTATTGAGTGAATATTGTGTCAAAACTAATTTTCTTCAGTCATTGACGTTTCGCGGAAACATTGTTTTTGACACATTTTTATGATATACTCTTTCAGGGCGATAACAGATACTGATGAAGAATAGATAATATAATTTTATAAGGACCTTTGCCAAATTCTAGGATTGACTGACCTATCGACGCACAGCCTAAACGGCTAAACGTAGGCACTTGAAATTTGGACAGGACGTAGCTTAGGTACCATAGAGGTGCACTAAGAAAGGAATTCTCGAAATTCACACGGGAACGGGAATAATCGGGAAAATCCTTTTGTATGAAAAATCTAAACCGCTGAAGTTAGATGCTGTAAATTTGACATGCAGGTACCATAATAAACTTAAAGCTTAGGTGAAACAGGATATTGAAAAATTCTTACGGGAACGAGAGTTAGCAGGATAAACTTTTATATGTTAAATCCTGTAGTCCACGCGAACGAAGTCGCGGGCACAGTTAGTTTTTAATATGATTAGAGGGTGAATTTATTTTACCTATTTTAATAAAGTATCTATTTACATTGGTATGCATGCTAGGTTTATTTTTATAAAAAATTATCGATTTTTTAGATGATCTATTAATTCACATAAAAATAAAAATCAATCTGTATCTAATCCTTTAGTACATACTTACTAGTATCTATCTATTTATTTACCTTTAAACTTTTTTCAGACTACCTACACAGACAAGGGGAAAAAACCTGAAGGTGGAAAGTTTCTGGCTTTCGATCATCTCACATTCTGGGTATCCAACGCTAAACAGGTAGAGTACATTAAAAACGATTATCCTTACCAATATTATAAATGCGAAAGTAACTCTGTCTGTCTGTTACGCTTTCACGCATAGAGTACCTACCTACTGAAACGATTGAAATAAAATTTGGAATAGATATAGTGCAGAGCTTGCGAAAGGCATAGGCTAATTTTTAACCGCGCTATAAAGAAGTAATGTTTTACCCGTTTCTCTACGCGGACGAAATCGCGAGCGGAAAGCTAGTATGTTTTGGCTTGGTTTCCAGAAGGACGGGTGTTCAAATCCCCGGGTCACAGTGGAGTTTTTATTTAGGGGTGACAGCCATCCGCTGATGATGACGAGGCTACTCCAAGCCATCATCGTATGTCAGTTAGGAAAAAAAGTAGAGCATTTGAATTTTGTACGTTCTTCTAAATATTTAAGCACCTAGTTCAAGCTTTAGCACTTCTTTTTTTTTAATTTTGGCTTGTGTGATACTTCAGGATGGAATGTACAAGTAATTTTGTCAAAGTCAAATTTTGTTTTAATGAACCATTACTGAAGAAATAAAAATTCATTTCCGCAATCTACTATCAATTTGGGCAAAGAAGACACCTTTTCAGCTAGATTGAAGTGTTTTTATTTTATTTAAACTAGTTTGTAACGCCTTTTTGTTTGTGTAACTGAAAACCTTTGGTCAACTAAGCCAATGGGCCTTTAATTAACTGGGTCATGTTAATCCAATAATCCGGTTGGAGGGTGTATACTTATCACATACCTATTTTTGGACAAGTTTGTATAGCATAAGATACCTTGTATTTTCGCAGTTAATTTTCTAATACGCAGATACATAATAATGTAATGATAATGTGATTGCGATTATGTGGTTCTGCCGTGTGTTATTCAGACACATTTTTTTATACCATTGTTAGTGATATCTTATATCCGTTTCACAAGTGTTCAGCAACTAAGAATGCAACTCTGAGTCCGATCCGATAGTCTGGCTCGGTGTTACAGTGGTTAGAGCCCCTGGCTATAGTTCCAAGAGTAGTGGGTTCGATTCCTACTCGTTAGAAATATTTGTGTGATCGGTGTTTTTTGCGTGACCCTATTTATGTATTTACCTAAGTTTATTTGCGAATGTGTTATGTGTTATGAATATCAGAAACAACAGTGGCTATTCTATTTAACACGTGATCGTGACGTGTGTTTTTCAAATTTGAAATTCATATGTACCATCATTCGACGCTTTAACGGTGAAGGAAAACATCGCAAGGAAACCAGCACACCTGAGAGATTTTTCAACGGTGTGTGAAGCCATGTCAGAGGCCTACGAGCGGTTTTACAACTCGGACACCAGGTTGTTCATCAACCTTACGATAAGAAGATGACACGTGATCAGATCAATGTATGTGATGAAGTGTGATATTTATTTATCTTAAATTATCACTCGTATTGATAACAAACAACCAAAACACGTCAACTATCGAATCAATACAAAAACTCGACAAAAATTCCGTGTTTATTTCCAAATTCTCTACCACAAGTATTTTTATTATATAAAGTGTATATTCTAAACTTGTTTTAGGCGGCGAGTTACTATGTGACTAGATTCGGATTCGAACCTTTGGCATACGCGGGCCTCGAGACCGGATCACGTAAAATAGCGTCGCATGCGGTCAGACTCAATAAGGTAAGCTGGACGGGTATGTTTATTAGGACTGACTAATTAATTGTTGTTGTTTTGCAAAGGTATTCGCGTTTCAAGGTATGTGTTGATAAATTGTAATGTTTATGACATTTACTTGTGTTCGTACACAAAAGTGCGTAGCGCGATTCTACTAAGTAGGTACCTTCATAAAAGATGAAGGTACCTAGCCAAAGTCAATGTATTTAGGGGAATAGGTGTACATAATTTAGGTCTTAATAGTTATACTGCAGGTTAAATATCTCATACCTACGAGTACGAGCTTAACAACTTTTGAGGCACTGCAACATATATGTACGAACTTGTAAATTCTATGATGTAAATGTAATTATTATTAAGTATAGTGTGGAACTTGTGAAAATGATCTGTGTTGACCTACTTAGCCTGTTTCATAAATGCTTTCCAGCATGAGATAGATATACAATAGTAGATTTTAGTATCTATCGATCTACCTCTAGAATTATAAGTTGAATATTAAATAATGTAGGATCATTCAATATAAAACTTGTTTGTGAGTTTGTGTGTGATTTAGACGGGGGTGTGTCAGAGTAATACAAGTTCGGTCGACTACCATTGTATGTGTGTATTTCTCGTCTTAATCTATTTAACATAATTCTAACTAATTACTATTAGGAGTTAACTTGTTATCAAAACTCCTATCTAGTCTTCGCAGGCATGTTTTATACATGCGTGACGTGTTAAACACATGACTGCGAATATTCAAATTCACTGTAAACAAACATTCATAACTACGAAGTTAAGTTAACTGGAATTGTATTAACAATATTTGTCTTATATTTACAAAGATATTAATTTAAATACGATTTCTTAATTATAATAATATTATACACACTTTGGTCGACAAATAAATGGGCAAACATATAGGTACGAACGGTATTGTTAATTTAGTTTTGAACCTTCAGGTTTTTGCGGCTAAGGATAAAATTAGTTCTTATGCATCAATTTACAGAAACTGATTAACATCATGTCAAAGTACATAACGTATATAGTTATTTTAAACGACTTTTTAAAAAGGAGGAGATTGTAAATTCGATTGTTTTCCAGATGATATTCGTCTTCCAAGCCCAATACGAGCCAGAAGAGACGTCGTTCAACAAGGAAGTGGGTCTTCATGGAGACTTTGTTAAAGACGTGGCCTTCCAAGTGGAGAACCTGGACTTCATAGTGAACTACGCCAAGAAACAGGGCGCTGTGGTGGTCAGAGATATTTGGGAGGAGAGCGATGAGTATGGCGTGGTGAGACAGGCGGTTTTGAAGACGGTAAGTTACTTACATTTTTTTTAACTAGGCTAACAAGCTGTTATTCTGCTAACAAACTCACTCCACTTGATGTTTAGGCGTCCGACTGATTTCAGCCATGGCGGCCGATCTCAATTGAGATCAGCCAAGTGCGCAGGACATATTATAGTGCACAAGTGTACGCGCAAACACAAGTGCACTCTCTATTCCCTTACTCTCATAATTCGGTGAGACGGCAATCCGAAATGACCGATGAGAGATCGGGCGCAGGACCACCGGCTTAACGTGCTTTCAGAGGCACGGGCGCTCAACCGCCAACTTCCTAACTCCGGGCTGAGTAATTTCATTACAGAAAAACTCACACAAATTTTGCCCGACCCCGGACTCGAACCGGGGACCTCTCGGTCCTAACGCAGCACTTGCTACCAATAGACCAACGAGGCAGTTAAACTTGATGGTAAGCGGTAGTGAGATCCACACATGACGCACTCACCCTGAAGGCCTGCTTAAATGCCGTTTCACGCCCCGCCTGAAGAGCCCGGGATCATAGGAGGTAGGGAAAAAACATGGCTTTCATTCGCTCCGCCGCAAGTGCGGTGATGATGACAGGGCTACTCCGAGCTATCATCGTAGTCAGTTAGGAAAAAAAAACAAGGCTCAGTTACTCGCCCACGTCCGATAATCGGTGGCCGATTTTTGTCGCAGAAAATGAAACACAAAAACAACGGACACTTACTACGAAAAGTCGGTCGAATATATCATAAAAGATATAATCTACCAGACTATCGGCACACTACCTACAAAAAGTCGGGCAGCCTTACAGACTTCAAAAAAGAAGAATCAATTCGCCCGTAGTGTTCACTTTTTATTTAATTTAATGAAACTGATATGTATATGTATCAGTCAGCTCTTATTGGTATAATAGCAACAAACACTTAAATGATCACCTTGCAAATGCAAGTTGCAAGATTTTAGGTAGGTACCTGCGTCTACATTGTACTTACTAATAGGTATTTTAGTTCATTAATAACACAGTTTAATGTAGATAAATACCCTTTTAATTTTAATCTACTACAAAGGAAGCGGAAGTCGCATATTAATATAATATTATCTACCTAAATACCTACTTATTAACTTTTTTGATCACAGTATGGAGACAACACACACACTCTGATCGACAGATCGAAATACTCCGGGCCTTTCCTACCTGGCTACGAAATTAAGAAAGTGGATCCAATTGTCAAATATTTGTAAGTAAAATTACCTCCTATAAAACCAGATTTCGATGAAGAAAAAACATAGTTAAATAAAATAAATTATTTTCTTTTTCAGACCAAAAATAGAAATTAACTTCATAGATCATGTAGTTGGTAACCAACCCGACAATGAAATGGATAACGCCGCTGCCTGGTATGAGAAATGCTTGCAGTTCCATAGGTAAGGCTAAAAACTATCGTACCTAGTTTTATAATATATATATATATATATTATATATATATATATAATATATATATATATTATTTATATATATATATATATATATATATATATATATATATATATATATAAATATATACTTTTTTTTAATCATAATATAATAATTTATTTATTTACATGAAACACGGTTACAAAGAAAGATGTTAAAATTAAAGTTTGGTTCACACGTTTCGCCATCTATGTGGCATGTAAATATGAATAGTAAAACATAACGTTTTCTTAATGACATTCCATTTGTTCGGACTGTGTTCATCATTCAGACCTAAAGAAAAAGTAACCAAATTAATATTAATATGATAAAAAATATCACGCTTTATCAGTTTTCATTATTTAAACAAACAGAAAGCATAAATATATAATTGTTTTTATGTACCTAAATAGTAATGAAGGGAAAATAAAGTCATATATTTTATCTTTCATTTTTAACTATAGATCGCCAAATGCTCTTTTTTTAAAGCAGAAATCAACGAAACGGTTTCAAAACTCTTTGAGGAGTTTCTTTTTAAAGTTACCAACATCATACACAAATAATCAGATGACAAAATGTTCATTAATCCTGAATCAGTGATCAATGTACTTTTTGACAGCATACCTACCTACCTACTTCCATTCCAGATTCTGGTCAGTGGACGACAAACAGATATGCACCGAGTACTCCGCCCTCAAATCGGTGGTGATGGCCAACTGGGAAGAGAACGTGAAGTTGCCGATCAACGAGCCGGCCGTGGGCAAGAAGAAGAGCCAGATACAAGAGTATGTGGAGTACCACGGAGGCGCGGGCGTTCAGCACATAGCCATAAACACGGAGGATATTATCACTGCTGTTAGTATCTTTATTGAGAGCTTTTTCAATTTGTACGAGTATACTCGTAGATATATTTATTATAGAAAAATAGTCACACGAATCATATTAAATTAAAATGAAATAGACAAGTAGCTAAATAACATATCATTACAAAGAAAGAACTACCACTCATATTCTATACAGACGCCTTGGAGTGAAAACCTCATAAGTGCAAAATAGGAATTACTCAGGAGGACAAAAAAACTGCAAACTTGCGAGGTTTTTTTTTCTTTGAAATACATTTTAAAAAAATCATTTCAGATGTTTTCACACTAAGGCGACGATATTAGTCACAAGTAGGGGAAAAAGCTCAGTGCACAAGGAACTTACTTTCAGGATAAGCCCTGTAGAATCAGTCCATTAGGATCCACTATTTCGACCCACTAGTGGATTGAATAGCACGCCAAAGTTCACTACAAGTGGCGAACTAAAATGTAGAGTTATATTATTGTTATTGAAGTACACTACCATAGAGAGCTGAAAAAGAACTTGCGAACCATGCTCTCCAAATCTGTTCGAATCGGGGAATTATGATGTCACTTCTTTTTGTAAAATTATTTAACAATGTTCTTTTTCGTGAAATACATACTTAGTAGGTTCTCCTTCTTTACTTACAATATCCCTATCTATCTTCATACTTACTCTTATCCTTTCCCGTTCAGGTAACAAACCTGCGAGCCAGGGGCGTAGAGTTTCTCACCATCCCGCCGATCTACTACTCCATCATCAGGGAACAGCTCAAGCACAGTAAAGTCCGTGTGGCAGAGAGCATAGACATCCTAGAGAAGCTGAACATCCTCATAGACTATGATGACAACGGTTACTTACTGCAGATCTTCAGTAAGAACACTCAGGATCGACCTACGCTGTTTATTGAAGTGATACAGAGGAGGAATTTCAATGTAAGTACTTATTTGTGGTTTTCTTTTTCGTGAATTCTGGGGCACCATGTCAATACACAAATTAATGGGAAATCATCATTTCAGAATACCCATCGCAAGTGGGTACAACGCTACTTTCGAATGAAGAATAACATGTTCCTAAAAATTAAACATCCAATCAAAAACATAAATGTGAAATGAGAGCCAAGTTCAATATTGCCTTGGTTGTTGACTTCAGCGACAAAAGAAGTGAGATCTAAATGGGTGCCAAGTTCTATGGTCAACCCAGAAATTTATTTATAAGTAACACTATAACATACCTATCATATCTTCTTATAACATAAGATAATGTATGGTGGTAGCCTATGAAGGTCTGTCTTGGCTAGTTTCTATAAACCTACCAACGTATTATTATGTTCGCTTGCAAGTTTCTACCAACAATCCAAATTTTCGGAATTATAAAATAAAAACCGACAAATACTTGTAGGCTTAGAACTTGCGACGGCTATAATTCATATATGAAAACTAGCCAAGACAGACCTTCACAGGCTACCACCATACATTATCTTATGTTATAAGAAGATATGATAGGTATGTTATAGTGTTACTTATAAATAAATTTCTGGGTTGACCATTGAACTTGGCACCCATTTAGATCTCACTTCTTTTGTCGCTGAAGTCAACAACCAAGGCAATATTGAACTTGGCTCTCATTTCACATTTATGTTTTTGATTGGATATCATTACTTTTTGTAGAAAAGTATATATCATCGTAACGCCGTGGGTCCTTTGAAAAGGACAAATTCAAAACTAAAACTAGACTTTATGTAGGTACCTACCCTAAGTAATAAATATGAAAACCGACTATAAGTACCTACTCTTAATTGTAAATAAGTAAGTATACCTAAATATATTGTTACGACCACGAGAGACCGTGCAAGCGGAATTAGTCTTATCGTCGTATGGATAAGGTCTATATTCGCTTGCACGATACTACGCTACACACTCTGGTAGGTTGTAGCGAGCTCTAGAGTGTTCTAAAGTAATAATAATATTACGACCTTGAGAGACCGTGCAAGCGAAATGAGTCTTATCGTCGTATGGATAAGGTCTATATTCGCTTGCACGATACTACGTCACACACTCTGGTCGGTCGGAGCGAGCTCCAGCGAGTTCTAGAAATTTCGATCCCCGCGAGAAGATTCTCGACGCCACGCGAAGAGCTGCGTCCTCACTGGGTATAAAAGCGGGATGTACGACGCGACGGGTCAGTTCCGATTTGGAAAGCGAAGCGAATCAGTCTCCTGCGAACTAGAAGTGATCGAGTGCGTTACCTGCGAATAGTTTCAGTGAAATTCAGTGTTTTAGTGTGATTCAGTGTTTTAGTGTAGTTTAGTGTTCCGTGTTTAGTGTTGTAATTAAGTGTTTTTAATTGTGTTTTTAAGTGTTTAATTGTGTAATTGTTAATCGATAAATAAATTAATTGTCTTTTGGTGACTTTTGGCGTATCTTGAATTAAACGTACCCCGTTCCCGCAACAATTGGTGTCAGAAGTGGGATTCAAGATGCCTCTTACACCACGAGAAGACAGTGAGGGTCGAGTAACAAGGAGTCAAACCGCGGCCCTGCAAGAGGGTGAAGGCTCTTCAACGGAGGGATCAATTCAAACATCAATTGGGCCTGTGGAGCTTGCAGACTTATTTAAAATACTGCAGACACAAGCCCGTCGCCAGGAGGAGCAAGCCCGTGAGCAAGCACGCCGCCAGGAGGAGCTAGCCCGACTTCAGGAAGCACAATTTGCTAGGCTGAGGGAAGAACAAGCCCTTCGCCAGGAGGAGCAAGCCCGACTTCAGGAAGCACAATTTGCTAAGCTGAGGGAAGAACAAGCCCTTCGCCAGGAAAAGCAAGACCTTCGTCAGGAAGAGCTAAGCAAGAGTTTGTTGGGGGCTATTGAGAAGAAGCACGAAGTATTAGAAAAGCAGATTGATGCTCTCAAAGATGATGTGCTAAGCGTCAAGACCCAACACGAAGATCGACTCACTCAACACGAAGATCGACTCATCCAACATGAAGATCGATTCACCCAACATGAAGATCGATTCATCCAACATGAAGACCGATTCACCCAACACGAGGATCGTCTGAGTCAGGTGGATGCTGAGATGCGACAACTGCATACCAAGATGGCAAGAGTGGGGACCCGAAGTGCTACGGTAGTGTTGGATTCTCCGAAAATCGAAGTACCCCACTTCGATGGAACGACGTCTTGGGCAGCATTTTGGTATCAGTTCGAGACGGTGGCTAAAGGAAAGGGGTGGAACGAGGATGAGTCCTTGATAGCTCTGACTCTGGCTCTTCGTGGAGATGCCCTGCTCACGTTGGAAAACCTGCCTTCGGATAACAGAACATTAGGTGCTCTCCAAAGAGCACTAGAAGGCAGGTACAGCGACAAACACCTGGAACACGCGTATAGAGCACAACTCCGCGATCGACAGCAGAAGCCTGGTGAGAGTCTGCAGCAATGGGCAACGGAAATCGAAAGGCTAGTCAGACGTGCGTACGTGTCATGCCCGACAATGGTGGAATCAATGATCCCGCAAGCTTTCTGTGATGGAATTAGAGACGCAGACGTCAGACACACCGTGAAATTGAGCCATCATCAGACCTTACAGGAAGCTTTAGCCCATGCTTTGGAGGTGGAAGCCGTGCGTCAAGACGCTAGAACTCAACGATTTCGGGAGGTTGTGGTGAAGGAAAAACCTTCTTTGGGTCCGATGTGCTATGGCTGCGGCGAGAGGGGTCATATTCGGAGTAGTTGCCCCAAGGGAAGATGGCCACGTAGAACGACAGTAGCGTCCTCTACACAGGTGGACGCAGAAGAGCTGTCAGGAGCCAGGGCCGTGGGGCGGGCGCTGGCTGGCCAACATCGAGCCCCTACCGTCATTGTTTCACAGATTGGTAATGGGAACAATCTTACTGTGGTTGGAGAGTTGAACAGCGTAACGTGTCATTTTACTATTGACACCGGTGCTTCAAGAACAATAGTGCGTCCGGAGCTATTAAAAAGGACTATTATGTGGAATAGCAGACCATCCGTTCAACTTCAAACAGCAACAGGCCAGCCAGTTACCGTCTTCGGTGAGACGATGGCGAAGATAACCATTGGAGAACAGACCTTTGAATACGGTGTACTCATAGCAGACATCACGGACGACTGCATCATCGGATTGGACTTTTTAAGAGACCAGAAGAGTGTGGTAGACGTCGCTAAAGGAGTACTTAGTTTCCCCGAACAAGAAGTATTCCTAGAGGGAGCGAGATCATGCGCAGTTTACTGCCTGAAAAATACGACCCTACCGCCGAGATCTGAAACTCTGGTGAAAGTTAGATTCCCGTACACTGTGTGTCAAGGGCGAAGCGTCGTCATAGAAAACTGCGGCGACCATCCGACTTGGATCACAGCAAGAACTCTGGCCATGACCGGAAAAGGAGCACTGGTACGAGTCATCAATCTTAGCGGAGATGAAGTGCAGCTACGAAGAAACTGTGTCATCGGACGATGCGATGCAGGTCAATCCATCAGAAGGCTGAAAAAGGCCCGGGAACCGGAATCCTGTCAACGAGATGACGTCACGCCGCTCCTAGCAAATTGTAAGGACAAGCTATCTGAGCGGGAACTTCAGCAAGCTAAAAGGTTGTTGCTAGATTTCAACGACATATTTTCGAAGGGTGACCATGATTTGGGAAGGACAGGTCTCGTTAAACACAGAATAGACACGGGAGACGCGCTACCAATAAAGCAGCGGCCTAGACGCCTTCCATTTGCCAAAGAGAAGGAGGTAGCAGACATGGTTGCTGAGATGCAGAAGAACCGCATCATAGAACCTTCAACAAGCCCGTGGTCTTCGCCAGTAGTCCTGGTAAAGAAGAAGGACGGCAGCACCAGGTTTTGTGTGGACTACCGGTTGTTGAATAATGCAACGAAGAAGGACAGCTACCCCCTGCCCCGTATAGACGACACACTGGACATGTTGAGCGGCATGAAGTGGTTCTCAACAGTGGACCTTAAGAGTGGGTACTGGCAAGTTGACATCCAACCAGAAGACAAAGAGAAGACGGCATTTACGACCGGAACTAGGAATGGATTGTGGCAGTTCAACGTCATGCCCTTTGGTCTTTGCAACGCTCCGGCGACATTCGAGCGGTTGATGGAAAGGGTACTGGTTGGACTTCTGGGTGATGCATGCCTGGTCTATCTGGATGACATCATTGTCATGGGTCGAAATTTCACAGAGCATGTCAGTAACCTGAGGAAGGTTTTCACCAGAATACGAGAAGCAAACTTGAAACTCAGCCCAAAGAAATGCACGTTTTTCAAGGAAGAAGTCGCTTACTTAGGCCACATTATTTCATCGAAAGGTGTAAGGACTGACCCAGAGAAGATCAAAGCTGTCCAAGAATGGCCTATTCCAGCTAACAAGACCGACGTGAGATCATTTTTGGGTTTATGCGCATACTACCGGCGCTTTGTAAAGAACTTCTCTGATATAGCGAAACCTCTTCATCGGCTCACGGAAGATAAACGAGTATTCGCCTGGGACTCGGAATGTGATCAAGCCTTCGTCAGATTAAAAGAACACCTCTGCACCAGTCCTATACTTGGCTACCCGAACAGAGAAGGAAGGTTTATCGTGGACACTGATGCCAGCAATACTGGCATAGGCGGAGTTCTGTCGCAAGAGCAAGGTGAACGGGAAGTGGTGATCGCCTATTTCAGTAAGTCACTTTCAAAACCTGAAAGGAACTACTGTGTGACTCGTAAGGAACTGTTGGCGGTAGTGAAGACTCTACAGCATTTCAACAAGTATCTCGTTGGAAGACAGTTTTCCCTGCGGACAGATCATGCTGCATTAAAATGGCTCTTGCAGTTTAAGAACCCTGAAGGACAGGTGGCGCGGTGGCTAGAGCAGCTACAGGAGTACAACTTCACAACAGAACATCGGAGTGGTAGAACGCATTTGAATGCCGATGCCCTATCAAGGAGACCTTGTCCTGTGGCCTGCAGTCATTGTTCTAAGACGGAGACTAAAGAAGAAGTCCGAATGATTACCACCCAGGGACTTGATAATGAATGGAGCGAAGACGCTATCAAAAAGGCTCAAAAAGAGGATAGTGACCTGAGGAAAATATTTGAATGGAAAGAAGTAGGTCAAAAACCTTCTTGGGGCCATGTAGCATCATCAAGCCCCATCACGAAAAGTTACTGGGCACAATGGGACAGTTTGGAGATTAAGGATGGAGTACTCTTCAGGAAATGGGAAACACCAAAAGGGGATCAAACGACACTACCCCAAAACTTCTCTACTGAGGTACATACACGATGGGGTATCCGGGGGACATTTAGGCGTGAAGAAGACCCTAGAGAAGCTGAGACAGAGGTTCTACTGGATACACTGTCGGGAGGACGTCGAAGACTGGTGCAAGAAATGTACGACTTGCGCATCAGTTAAGGGCCCACAAACCAGAAGTAAGGGCAAACTCAAGCTGTACAACGTCGGCGCTCCATGGGAAAGAATCGCAGTAGATGTAGCTGGCCCCTTTCCAGAATCCGATGAGGGAAACAAGTACATCATTGTGGTCCAAGATTACTTCACTAAGTGGCCTGAAGTCTTCGCTACGCCTAATCAAGAAGCAAAGACGGTCGCCAAGAAGTTAGTCCACGAGGTAATTTGCCGATTTGGTGTGCCTCTTGAGATACATTCTGACCAAGGAAGAAACTTTGAGTCAGCACTGTTCCAGGAGGTCTGTCAACTGTTGGGTATGCATAAGACCCGTACTACACCAGCACACCCGCAATCCGATGGCATGGTCGAGAGATTCAACCAAACGTTGGAAAACCACTTGGCCAAAGTGGTGGACGAGCATCAACGAGACTGGGACCAGTACATACCGCTTTTCTTGCTGTCCTACCGATCTGCGATCCACGATAGCACCAGCGCAACCCCAGCAATGGTGAACTTCGGTAGAGAAATGCAGCTTCCGGTAGACGCGTTGACTGGGACACCGCCAGAAGCTCCGAAACCAGTAACCGAATATGCGGCTGACCTACAGAAGCGCCTGGATGAAGTACATGCTCTCGTCAGAGACTGCAGTCTAAAATCCAGCGAAAGAATGAAAACCCGTTACGACCGCAAAGCCAACACCGACGGTTTCGATGAAGGGAGTCTGGTTTGGTTACACAACCCACTCAGGAAGAAGGGCAAATCACCGAAGTTCCAGCCAAGGTGGGAAGGACCATACAAGATCATCACTAGGCTGAACGACTTAACCTATCGGATCAAACAAGGGACAAGAGGCAAGCCGAAAATTGTTCACATTGATCGATTGGCTCGTTACCATGGGTCAAATGATGCTCGGGACGAGCATGACTAAGAGGGGGATAATGTTACGACCACGAGAGACCGTGCAAGCGGAATTAGTCTTATCGTCGTATGGATAAGGTCTATATTCGCTTGCACGATACTACGCTACACACTCTGGTAGGTTGTAGCGAGCTCTAGAAGTGTTCTAAAGTAATAATAATATTACGACCTTGAGAGACCGTGCAAGCGAAATGAGTCTTATCGTCGTATGGATAAGGTCTATATTCGCTTGCACGATACTACGTCACACACTCTGGTCGGTCGGAGCGAGCTCCAGCGAGTTCTAGAAATTTCGATCCCCGCGAGAAGATTCTCGACGCCACGCGAAGAGCTGCGTCCTCACTGGGTATAAAAGCGGGATGTACGACGCGACGGGTCAGTTCCGATTTGGAAAGCGAAGCGAATCAGTCTCCTGCGAACTAGAAGTGATCGAGTGCGTTACCTGCGAATAGTTTCAGTGAAATTCAGTGTTTTAGTGTGATTCAGTGTTTTAGTGTAGTTTAGTGTTCCGTGTTTAGTGTTGTAATTAAGTGTTTTTAATTGTGTTTTTAAGTGTTTAATTGTGTAATTGTTAATCGATAAATAAATTAATTGTCTTTTGGTGACTTTTGGCGTATCTTGAATTAAACGTACCCCGTTCCCGCAACAATATACTTAGTGCTCTGCCTTCCCCGGTATATAGGCGTTATTAGGCACTAATTAGGTATTTAATAGAACCTAACCTAATTATTAAAAAATTGCCAGTTTTTTATTTTTTCCTTTGTATTCATGTAATTACCTATCTGCATACCAAATTTTAACTCTCTAGGTCATTTGGAACTGGGTTAGAATTTTGATCTGTCAGTCAGTCAATGATAAAAATGAGGATTTTTAGACATTAATATCTAAATAACTGTTTGAGATAAGCTTATGAAATTTAGAACACATATTTATCTCGCAAGTCACAATATATGAGCCAAATTTGATACGTTTATGTGAAATAGTTTTTGATTTATGAGGGGTTCAAAAGTGGTTCCAAATGGTTCGTGTAATATTACACACGGTGCGGCTCGCCAGTTCTGTTTCTTGAACCTTGGCTTGACACGCTACCGCGTGTCTAGATTTGCATATAAGTAGTATTTTATGCCAAAAATAACTAAAATATACCAACTTATTTCAGGGTTTCGGTGCTGGCAACTTCAAGACACTCTTCGAATCAATAGAACTAGAACAAGAAAAGCGTGGAAACCTGTAAACAAATTGACAACGGAAACGAGTCGTATCGATCGTTATCATCGTTACTTTATTAATACGATAGCAACGACACCTTACATCTTAGTACTTAACAAAGTCGTTTGAAAACGTACAAAAATATAGGCTCGGTATTATGTCGCCAACGATTACATAATTAGTATAATAGTATAGTGCCATTTAAGCTATTTCATATTATACCTAAGCCCTATCTTCAGTGGCCGGAAATCATATTGTTTAGCTATATAATGTTTAGACTAGGTAGTTATTAGAAATGTGGGAAAGTATAATGAAATGATACTCTTATGTACCTTTTAGTATGTAAAGTACCAACTATCTAAAATAACCTATAGGATAGGCGTAATTTGAGAATATAACATTCTCTCTTTGTTTTAATATTTTATTGGAAAATACTGATAAGGTAAGACGAGATAATTACGACTTCATGTAATTATAATAAAAATACAATAAAATGATATTAAAAGATTATCGTTTTATTGGATTACCTTTGATTAACATCAATACGCTTCGTCATAATAACACCAATTAGATCTGACGCGAGTACGTATTTACAACACACAGATATGTATGCACGTTAAAAAAATGCACATAACTCCAAAATAAACAACATCTGTGAATCTGCGAGGTCTAACGATAAATATTAACATTATCATAAAATTCATCCAAAATATTCTAAAATTGAAACCAATGATTTATCTTCAGATGAAAAAAAAACACATGATTTCTCTCAATCCTTAGTTTTCATTAGACCTGTACAAGGTGATAAATATAATCTTTTTAATTTCTTTTAACGGCGGATACGGCGCCATTCCCTAGATTTGGGCCGAAATGTTTTGTCTTTGGCAAAAAAAAAAACATTTTGGCTCAAAAACCTTTACGCCAATGCTGCAATGAGCCGTCCGCCCACAGATTCACGACAGCACCAAAACAATCACAAAACTGCTGGACATAACAAACGAATAAAATAATATGCAAATAACAGTTGCATACAGTGAACTAATTTGTCTAAAACAATAGACTTCGAAAAGGCAAAAACACGACATTGTATTTTGAAACGTTTACCAAAGACATAAGCGCTATAATTCTTTGACAAAACCGAACAATTTTGTATATTCGTGTTTCTTACTTTTCAAAGATCTATGAACCCTTCCTATTAATAATCCATAGGTATGCGTCTAAATATGCTATTGTCATCACAATAATAAAAGATTTCAAAATCCATTATTACTTGCGATTAGTTTTAGTATAGGTATAAATGGCCGGGCGTTTTGCAACTTAGTTGCATAACTGAATATCGTCAATGAAATCTTATAAGATACTCAAGTTATACAACTAAACTAGCAAAAGTACAAACTACAAGCTTAAAAAATGTCATTTAGTGAATTATAGTACCATATTATTATGTATGTATGTATATAATAGATGAGACAAATTGAATTATGGATCACTAACCGTTACGTTAACTATGAATATTATATTAGAACCAGTTGATACCAACATCGGAGAAAACATCGATACCTATGAATAAGAAATACTTCAAATTTATTGTAACCTAACTCTTCTACAGTCTCATCTCGCTACGCTGGGGCGAAGTATACTTTTGAACAGTCAAATTGTTAAAATCGATAGATTAAATATATACAACATTGTAAGAAATAAATGCATCACATAATATTGTTAAAATGGCTGTAGCTGAGTATACACTATAGCAAATTGTTGGTTGCTATGAAGTTAGCTGTGCAGGAATAAAAATCAAAATGGTAGCGACAGAAGAGAAACAGGCTGTCTCACTCATACATCAGCGTGCGCGTCTCTATCTGTCTCTTTCTTTATGTTAAAGAGAAGTCATGTTACTAACTTCATGCCAGCTAACATTTGTTACGCATAATTGTTTTGATCCATTTCAATAATAATTCAAATTTCGATAATGATTCTCAACTTAATGTCTAATAGATCTCAATAGCGGCTGGATGATCAAACTAAATTATAAAATAAATACGGATAATGATTATCTTTAATAAATACATGTTAAATAGGCATAAAAATTGACACTTCGCTATGTCAGACATTTTGATATCATAAATTAATATTAAACTCTTAATTTAACATTCGATTTCCATAAATAATGGCCACAAGTAAGAGAACATTTTCAGTCAATATACTCGTTTATTTTAAGACAATAAGCCTTCATCATTTTGGGCGTGGTTACATTTGTAGCTACCATATATGTAGTTACACTCAGAGTCCTTAATAAAAAGTAACTTCATAAAAAATATGCAAAACTGGCGGTAAAATGCCATGCAAGATATTACATACATCTTTTATAGAGTCAATGATTGTGTATGAAACAAAAATATGCTACGTTCAACCTGATAAGTGTATCATTTGTGCATGAATTTGCAGTTCAAACGCTCTTACACGGCAAGTATACAGGACCCCAGCGCATTACCTTATCCTATGCTTGTCGGGACAACTGAGAACACCTTTATACATAAGAGCTTCATATTGCAGTTATATAGTTGGAGACTTCATGGATACAGCCTCGGTTACCATATCTCGAAGCAAGTTCAAAGAGAAGTAGGAGCTACTGTGCACTGTGATTTAGATCTAAGTCCTGACGCCATATTGTAAGTAGGCGTGGTCTAATAGAAGTAGGAGGGACTGAGATTATTAATAACCCCGCCCCCTTTACAAATAACACACATTGTTTCATAGAAATTATTGATAATTTACTCTTTTTTGAACTGGCTTCGTATGTTATGACAGTACAATAATACCTAAAGCTGCCCATAGTATAGTCTACAATACAAGTTTATACATTTCGGTGCTATGATATTAAGAACTCAGTGTTGTATGTTGTACCCGAAAACTTCTACGGTTCTATGTCATTAGAATGTCATGGCGGGCCACCGGTTGCGCCACAATTTTTTTGTGTTTGTTTACTTTGCTGATTACAATAAGTTGCAATTTAATAATCATAATCGCTGATATAACCATTTACTATCAAGCTATGTGTAGTACATAACTTATTTCAAGTTATAAACTTCCCTTAATCAGTTGAGTAAGTAGTAGTTACTGTCACATTAATCTCAAATCATAATGTCAACTCACAACTGTATTGTTTGAGTTGACATTATGAGTATCGACATATACAATAAATGAACGTTAAAACATAAACTTGTTAGATATTTACGAAACGCTTCTCGGAAGTTGATGTATATGACGAATATACATTTTTATTGAATAGTTCGGATCTCACGCTGACAATCAGTGAACTCATCCTGGGTATTACTACTTTGGCGCCTCCGGTGGCTTCCTAACGGAGTCCTAACGACATAGTACCTCCTGTATCCCAGCTCCCCGGCGGCTCCGCCCCCGCCCGCGGAGCCCTACGCGTGCTGCGGCGCCTCCTCGGGCTCCAGGTCCGCGGGCTCCACCATCTCGAAGTCCCGGTCCGTGGAGGAGCGCTGGCTGTTCTCGGATTCGGACTCCGAATGCTTGTCACCACTTATTAGGGGCGTGTCCTCTCTGTGGGAGAGAAAAAGAGATGATAGAGTGTGATTTTTGATTCTGACTACGATCAGGGCTTGGAGTAGCCTTGTCATCATTACGCTTGTGGGGGAGCGGGTGACCCTCACTCCTAAAATGAGTTTACTTACAATCGAGGGATTCCCCGTAAAACGTAAACAAAAAGGGTTGCCAATTTGGGAGTTTTAATTTGATAATTTTTTTATAGTACTACGTAACTGTTGTAAGAAGGACCACCTCCCGCCCCTGTAATGAATCGTAACGTTTAAAGACCACCCCTCCCCCAAACTGCGTTACGTAATGCTTGAACGCTCCTAAGGGTAGACCCAGCAGTGGGGACGTATATAGTCTGATGATGTACAAAGTGCCTGTTCACATTTTAGCGGTGTTCACGCGCGCGATCGCCGCGGTAAAATAATCGCCACGAGCGCACTACGATATCGCGGCGGTTACGTACAAAACCATGATGGGTGGAAGCAGACTTCAAAGTCGTCTACTCATGGGAGCGCTCACAGGGCACTACGTCACTAACTCATTACTGATGAAAATGAGACTGTCCTCAAACAGCGACTGTAGAGCTTGCAAGGAAGAAATGGAAGACATGAAGCATATCTTATGTGAATGTCACTCACTGGCCAGACACAGGCTCAGACTTCTGGGAACGGCTTATCCGAAACCATAAGAATACAGGCACCTCAGACCCAAGGACGTTATTGCATTAATGCATTTGATCTTCAGGGAGTAGGTGTATAAAGGTAGGGGAAACACAAAAGATCCCTAAGGGTCGACGTGAACCGGTTATACGGTCCCCGCGTTAAGATAAGATACGTACAAACGCCTCATCTAACGGCTAACGAAGTATTTCCTCGTCGGAGTCCATTTCGTGGACGTTTATTTTATCGCAGCGTTTATTTTATAACTCACTTGGCATCCATCGCCTCGCTGTCCTCGGGCGCGGGCGGCGCGGGATCTACTTCCGGTTCCTTCTCGTGCACGAGCGGGGTCTTATCTCCTTCGTCGTCGGACTGTTTGTCTTTCTTTCGCTTCTTCTTGTTCTTCGACGCTTTGTCGCTTTCAGATCCGGGGCCGCGGTATTCGTACTGTGAAAAAGTTATAAATAAATAAATATTTCCCAACATCACATACATTGATCTGATCATGTGGTAAGTAGCTTAAGCACCTGTGTTACGGGTATCAGAATCAACAGTGAATACACAAATAAACTTAAATATATTTAATAACACAGACACGGAACAAACACCGATGTTCATCAAACACACATCTTTCCGAGTGGGAATCGAACTCATGGAAACAGTCAGGGTCAATAACCACTGTTCCACAGAGCCAGTCATAAGAGCATCCAGTATGCGTGTGTGCAATAATACCCCAGTTTACCCCACGCAAAATTGGCGCTCTGACGTAGAGTTGCGGATATCAGCCCGTTGCAATGTGTGTGTGCGAACTGGCCTCGTAATTAGAGAATCCAGTATGTGTGTGTGCGAACAGACCTTGTAAAGCGGCCAGAAGGAGGCGAAGAAGCCGACATCCTCAGTCAGGTTGGGCAGCAGCCACAGGTGGTGCCGCGACAGCGACAGCACCCACACGCAGCAGAACACCACCACGCGCAGCGCGGCCAGCGCGATGATCAGCACCAGGAACGCGGCCGCGGCGATACTGAGGTAGTACACGCCTTTCCTGGAACGCACAATCGAAAAACATGGTTAGAAAATCTGGGCTATTTTTTGTTGTTACTTATCCGGCTCGAAGGACCATGTTTTCTGGCTCGAAGGACCATATTGTCGGGCGCGAAGGACCATGTTGTCCGGTGCGAAGGACCATGCGATGCGACGGATCATATAATCCGGTGCAAAGGACCACGTTATCCAGCGCGAAGGACCAAGTATATTATGATTTTTTTGTTTTGTAACCAATAACTTTTTAGATAAGGTTTTATAAATAGAAACATAGTTCCATACATCTAATCAGAATGATATTTACATCACAAGCATTGCCACTACGACAGTTTTTAATTAAGGCAAGACTGTTCCTTTCCTTCAATGAGGGTGTTTGCGTATGAGAAATCCACTAAATAGATTACTATCTATCACAGACGGATTGCCTTCTAATGCATTTTTCATACGCGAAAACCCGCGTAATATCAAGTAACTTCAGACGCTACGGCCCATTTATGTCCCGGAGATGTCCCTTATCTGTCCCTCACCTAACAGTGGCGGGCCACAGCGGGAACATGCACACGGCGATGGTCCCGCAGACAACCAGTACGCCGCACACCCAGTAGTACCACGGCCTCGGATCGTATATCCACACGTACGCATCCGCCGTGTCTAGGAACATCTGCTCCAAATGCATCTCGAGACGGATCTTGCGCTTCTTCTTCTCCTTTTCCTTCTCTTTGTTTTCTTTTGTGTCCTGGAAAGAAGAGTTTGATGGTTACAATGACGGGTAGAATAACAGGTCGATCAACCCGCACTTGGCCAGCGTGGTCGACTAAGGCCTTATCGCAATATTAAAGGGTAGGCCCATGCCCCAGCAGTGGGGACGTATATGGGCTGATGATGAGTAGTGTCTGCATGTTGACCGATTTGAAAAAAAAGGAGGGGATTTCAATAAGTCTGAAAGTTTTTTTGCGTTATCTCCCTGAGTTATGTGCACCGATTTTAGAGTTTCTTGCTTTGTTCGAAAGGCCCTATTGATAAACATACCATAATCTGATGATGGAAATCGAGGGATGTCCTCAAATCCTCTAGGCTAATAACGTTACGATGATGGCTTGAAGTAGCCTCGTCATCATCACTGGACTTGCGGGGGAGCGGATGGCTCTCACCCCTAAATCATTTTCAAACTTTTTTAAACGTCATATTATGTGGTTAACTTGATGATGGATGGTCAACTCCGTAACGTAGGGGTTCATGGTTAATTAAATTGACATAATTATACATTGACTGCTGGATCCACACGATTCCACTTACCTTGCCTTCACAGGCGCTGGCTTGGCTCTTGTCTCCATCTTTCTCGTCCCCACTCTTGCTAGTCTTCTCTACGTCCTTCTTTTTGGACTTGCCCTTCAGTTCTTGCTCACTGACTGGTACCTGTAATAAGAAGTTGTTTAACATTAACTTATTGAGGATTTAAGGAAATCTGACTATACTTGGATAACACATGTGCGTCCTTAGTCATCATCTACACTAATATTATAAAGAGGAAAGATTTGTATTTTTGTATGTTAGTAATGAATAAACTCAAAAACTACTGGACCGATTGCAATATTTTTTTCACCATTAGAAAGCTGCATTATTCAGAAGTAACATAGGCTATATTATATTTTTTTTAAAATTAGGGATCCTTACTAAAACTCCAATAATGTAACCCAAGGTGTAAAAAAATAACCTGAAAAATTACTTACGTCGCGTGCGCTGCGAAAACTATTGATGATAGAATAAAATCATTTACTACGACTTAGCAAAACTCTCCATTATCTACAAAAAGTGTCGCGACAGCATATGTCTTAATATTATAGTTATGTCACAGTAAGCGATTTTTTATTCTAAAAATTTAATTTATATGTCGCCGCTTAAAAGGCTCTTTATTTGTACCTTGGTATTAATCCTTATCAAAATAAATTTCTTTTTATTCAAGACGGCTTCAGTACCTTTAAATAACTTTTTGAATTATTCAATTCGGACATTTCTTTTGGAAGATATCACGAATTTAAAAATGCAAGTATTAGAAAAAAGTCACTTTGATTTTAACTTGAATTTTGAATTAGCTTTAAATTCTTTTCGTAGGTAAATAAGTACCTGATAATAAATATTATATTTTAATGTAATATTTTATATAGAGATAGAGGTATACCGAAGCGAAGCGAGGGCGGGTTGCTAGTAGTTAATAAGGTGATTTGTCCGTTAAACACATCATAAATGTCGGTTTCGAATTTGGAAACTGTACTCAGTCTAAGAGACTCGCACTCTAAGACACACTCACTTCAACAATTGACAGACACAGAGAACGAACACAGTGGCGCCATCTTCCCCCCTATTTACAACGCGTATTTCTAGCGTAATCGAGATTTTTTTTTAAATTCGAATAAGTACTATGTTCGCTCAGTCTCCTTTCGAAACCAAACCATTAATGACAAAGTACTTTCACCGATAACTTTTCACTGATACTATTGACCCGGGGTATAGATGGCAAATACAATACATCTCAATAATATTCAGACATATAACATAGCAGAATCAATAGCAGTTACTAACCTTCTTGGCCCTGTGGAACAGCTTATGCAGAAGCATCTGGTGCAGGAAGTCTGTGACATCGTGGCGTGTGGTGAAGATCGGGTTCTTGCCAGTTGCCCACTTGGACGTGAGTAGAGCGTCCACCGCCCTTGTGCCTGTGGACAACCAAGTATATGTTTTTATTATAGACTTCCGCGTTCCATTACACTAAACATTGGTCTTTATGCGACGACCATGATTGGTAACCCAGTCGAAACGTTCGGGCAGTAAGTAGCTATGTATTTGCTACTCCTAAAATCGCGTGTAAACCCATAAAAACCAATATTTACCCAAGTGAATACATAAATAAATATCATATACGTTGATCTGATCCCGTGGTTAGGGAGCACACGTAAGGAAATCCTTCGAGAAAGTCATAAATATACCTATAAACAGTAGTATTTAAAACATACAATCATCATTATAAATTGTCATATATACTCGAACGTATTGTTTAGGTATATGTGACAAATTATTTGTATTCAACTATTGTCCCCGTAACAAAAAAAAGCTTAGGAAGTTACTAAGTTCGGAATAGATTCAATGTACCTATGTGATGCGGTACAATGATAAAAATTTACTTTCTTTGACCCAATTAAATATTAATTTTGTATTCAATTGAATGCATCATTGATTGACAAATGAAACAGTCATTATAGTATAAAAAAAACAGTTAAGCATAATGATAATAATAAAATAATTGACTTCTCATATCAGCGTACAACTAATTATTATCACTATTATTACATAGTCTGATAAAATGAAAAGGATATAGTACAAACTATTACATAAACAAGTGCTTTTATCGCCCCTCGATTCGTTATAGGAGATGTTTTCAAAGTGTCGAGATGTATTGTAACAACACGGCGGCAAGTAGTCGATAACCCATTAAACAATAGTAGGTCAGTAATGTTTCGTTTGCAGTCAATTTACAGCTCATTCGCTAGCAAGAAATGCACTTACTATGATGCATTTATTTGATTCTTTTAAATTATGAAGGCGAAATTAACTGTTTTTCACATAATGTCGTGCTTTCACAACAAACCACAGAAACTATTTCAATTAAATTTGGTACTCGTCTATAGCATGAGAAACGATTAAAGGTCGCAGCACACTCAACTCGTACGTATCAATATTTTGAAAAACAGAAAAAATCAATTGCTCCAATGTTAACCGGGGATTTGAACACCCGTCCTTCCAGGAATCGCGCCCAGACGTGCGAACCATTACACCAACTACACAGCTAACAGGTACTGCAAACTTTAGCACTTAAAAGTTATTTACGTAAGTATACGTATCAACTCTGGCTTTCAGAGGGCCTACCGTGAGTTGGCTATCGAAAACTTACGTACGTTAAAACCTATCGAGTTGTTTTTTTCATACGGCCGATTTTAGTTCTTCGCTTAACCACCAGCGGCGTTGTACAAGATTTTCATAGACATATTATGTAGGCGATATGGAGTGCGTAAGTTTTAAACTCATGGTAGCCCTACTGTATTCTTTGTATGAAACTCCCTACTGCAACGCACTAAAATCGGAATCCTAACGTTATCGCCTCGCTTCGAGACGTGAGGCGATATGGTGACGATCCCTTTGCGACTTGATATGTGTGTAAGACCTAGAGTCTACTTTTTAATCATTAAGCGATAACCGCCTTACTGCCATTGAGCTTATTACCTCAATGCTTACTGCAGAGAGTCGCGGGTGGAAAGAGTTACTTATAAAGGAGACGGGCGAACGTCCATACAAAATTGGGCCTGACGTTACAGCAACAATTATTACACTATTTCATTTAGATATTAATGCCATTTAAAATAAATAAACTTTTTTACAAATGCTACACGGTAGAAAAAAGATATAGGTTGTTATTATTTGCTTCATAATAAGTTATTCTTACAAACTCGCAGTGTCCTCGCGTTGTATTTAAGAACTACTACTGATTATCAGATTGTATTTTAGGACATTAACACACTGCGGTTTGCGATTAATAATAAAAGCACACGAAGACACAACAAAACGAAATCGTAAGTAAGTTCAAGCCAAACGAAGCGAATGATTTTTAGATTGACGTTTGATGTGATAAGAGTTCTACTTTGTTGCCAGTACAAGAAAAAATATCAACGTGTTGATCAATTTATTTTTACAATGTTTTTATAAACGTTGTTATACACCGTGAAATTTTAGTGGTTGTTTTCCCGTGGCAGAACGATTTGCCTTTAGTAATACTATCGAATCATGTAAATTATTCCACGAAAAAAAAAATTTTTTTTTACAAATTTTCAAAATAATAATTTTCCAACTCGAAAACCAGAGAAGCTATCGTTCTTTTATAAGATGCGACATAATCAGGTACTGCTAGCCACATGAAATCGATGCTTAAAGCTAAAGAAGCTCGAGACCCTAAGTCATAAAGCGGTTCGCACGTGCTTTCGAGTTTCGGTTAAACCTTACGTAAAACCGGCATTTATTAATTTTAACAAAAAAGAACTGCACAAATCTATTGTACTACTAAGATAGAATCATTTTACTGCGGGAAAACAACCACTAAAATTTCACGGTGTATAATTAATTATTTAAAACGTTTTTTTTAAAACATAATCTAAAGACAAAAACACTTTATTCACTTTTATTGCTTTTATTTTCTATTTTATATCTTTATTTCATTTGGCAACATTGTCAAAAAATGACAGTAACGCTAGGAAGTAACGAAAGTCAATAATATTATGATTATATATTTTATTTAATATCCCATGGTAAAATGGCTTAATATTTAATGTTTAAAAATTAAAAATTTAGAAATAAATATTGATAAATATTTTATTTGTGTACACGCTAGGCCCAGATTCGCCCGTCTCCTTTAGTATGTATCGCTATCAATGGCAAAACGATCCCTTACATCTTCTTATAGGAAAATTGTATCGGCGTCGTTTTGGAATAGTGAACAAACGCGCGTATGTTACGACTAAAAGCCGACTACCAAAAAGCCAACTAATTATTATTGGAAGCTAATTAATCGGTAAATCGTAGCTCAGTTATCTAATTATCGATTCAGTATCCGGCCGTATGAATGGCTACATATTATCAGTCTACGCCTAATAAAATAAAATAATTAGAATTTGAAACGATATAAATAAGACATATCGAGCGATCAAACTCGTGGTCAGTCAGTACGGAAAAAACACGAAGAGTACGAAATTATTATAACACACTATGAGTAAGACTCTTGACGTATCTATTCACGATCAGCTGTTTTGATATGCTTATTAAACGTTGTTTTATATACTTTTGTATCGTTTACATTACATTATATTAGAAGCTTTTATTTTACTACACTTGAATTATTAGGGGTAAGAGCCATCCGCTCCCCCGCAAGTCCGGTGATGATGACGAGGATACTCCAAGCAATAAAAAAAACTTGAATGTCTTACATTACAATTACTATAAAACTTTATGCGTATTCCAGATTTTGTATAATCGATCTCCATGACCGAAAAAAATTGTCTAACCTCCAATCTGACAGGTCAACTCTATCTGCCAGATTTTTTTTTGTTTTAATTTTTAATCTGCAATCAGTTTTAGACTATAAGCAGATTTGTTCTTTTTCTGATATGTCATTTCCAGGGAGCTCCTCAGCAGGAGACGCCCCATACTTCACCATCTGTCACCAATTATATCGTGGCGTTTCAGTCGTTTGGAGTAGGAGATGCTTGTCAACGCAGTAGCCAATTCATTTGGATGATTTTCCAGCCGAGTTTTATATTTATGCACAATAAGTTTCAACTCCTCCTTAATTGTTGCCATTTTCAGTGCTTCGTGTATCTCGGTGTTGGTGATGAACCATGGTGCATTGGAAATGGTTCTTAGGATACCATTTTGCAGCCTTTGTATTATGTTTATATTGGAGTCGGAAGCACTTCCCCACAGTTGTGCACCATAGGTCCATATTGGTTTCAGGATAGTTTTGTATATCAGCAATTTATTGTCGATTGACAGTTTAGAGTTACGTGCCATCAGCCAGTAGATATTTCTGAACCTCATGTTTAGCTCGTCTCGTTTTGATTTGATGTGATTCTTCCAGGTCAACCTTTTGTCCAGATGCATGCCGAGGTATCGGACTGAGTCAGTCTGTGGCAGATTATTGTTACCCAGTCTTACTGGAGGACATTGTTCCTTTCGTAGTGTGAAGGTAATTTGGACGGATTTTGTTGAACTGGCCTTGATTCTCCATTTCTGGATCCACTCGTCAACTTTATCTAGGCTTTTCTGCAGGACGGCGGACGCTAAAGCCGGATCTTTGTTGCTTGCGAGAATCGCAGTATCGTCAGCAAAGGTCGCAGTAGTAACCCCACTCGTTTCTGGGAGGTCCGAAGTGTAGATTGTATACAAGACAGGGCCAAGAACGGATCCCTGTGGAACTCCCGCCTTTACATCTTGGATGTCCGATAGTTCTCCGTCCTCTCTCACCTGGAAGATTCTGTTAGCAAGGTAAGACTCCATTAACAAGTAATAGCTATGAGGTAAGGACACCCTTATTTTGTAGAGCAGGCCTTTGTGCCACACCTTATCGAAGGCTGCCTGGATATCCAGAAATACCGCAGAGCAGTATTCTTTATTTTCAAGAGACTGTCTTATCCTGTTGCAGACTCGATGCACTTGCTCTACCGTGGAATGTTGTTGCCTGAATCCGAACTGATGCTGAGGTATCACTTGGTCTTTGTTGAGTATAGGTAGTATTCTACTCAGTAGAGTCCTCTCAAACAACTTTGATAGCACAGGCAGGAGACTTATAGGTCTGTATGATGACACGTCCTCCAGGGGCTTTCCTGGCTTATGTATCATTGTTACTATGGATACCTTCCACAGCTCAGGGAAGTGTTGTACTCGGAGCACCCCATTGAATAGAATGACCAAGAACACCAGTGCTTTCCTGGGAAGTTGCGTGATAACTTCTTTTGTGATGAGATCAAACCCTGGGGCCTTTCTATTTTGCAGTCCTTTAATATTCCTCTTCAGTTCCCTAAGTGTGACTGGACTTGGTGGAATGGATAGTTGCAGGTCTTGCTGCAGCGCACACTCAACTTCCTCAACGAACTCGATATTGCCGCTTTCGTTTGGAGTAAAGACGGCGGCCAAGTGATTTGCAAACGTGTTGGCTTTTTCTGTGTTTGTCTTAGTCCATCCATTTTGGGTTTTAATAGGGCTTTTATATTGCTGTGGCCTATTTGACGCCTTTGTGAATTTCCAGAGTGAATATTCTGTTCGCTTTGTGGCAGTTAGACTTTCCAATTTATTTTGTAGTGTGGCATTATTTATGATGTCTATTGAGTTGTTCAGCTCTTTAATAGCTTTATTAAGTGCAGTCTTGTCACTTTTACTTCTACTTAGGTGCCATGTCCTGCGCAATCGTCTCTTCTCTAGTATTTTGCGTTTAATTTCAAGAGGTAAGTTCCCAACCATTTGATGTCCTTTTTCTTTTTTAAGTGGAGTGTGAAGCCAGCAAGCTTTTTGTATAAGGTGAGTAAAGTGTTCGGTTGCATCATTTATCTCGTTAGGTGTTTTCAAGGAAATTTTCAAATCAATTTTGGTCTCAATGTACTCTCTGAACCCTTCCCAATCAGTGGATTTATTGTACAATATATCAGGCCTCTCGTAGCAAATGATAGACATACTAATAGTTAAGAGGACAGGTGTGTGATCAGAACTACTGTCCAGACAGGATTCAGCTTTCATGTAGTTTGTTGAGAGTCCCATTATTATGAAGAAATCCAGCAAGTCTGGTTTTTTCCTCGGATCTGTTGGCCAGTAGGTTGGTTCTCCCGATGAGATACTATCTGCCAGATAAACAAAATTCCATTTTGTTGTTTATCGATAGGCAAGTCTCGGCATGGGAATCGAACTTGGCCGTTTGCGTAGTCAGTTCAACAATATTCCGATTACTATGATTATGGGCATATTGGTTTATCAGCATTCATCCGTTCACGCAACATTCAATCATTGTTATGCCCGACTTGCGATTGTGCAATGTCTATTAATTTAATTCCTATTGTATTCTATTGAATTAATTACATTTAATTATTACAAGACCGCCGCTGTTCTTAGACGTAATGGCGCGTTACGAAATTGCTTGAAAAAGACACTAAATATCTATTGAACAACTTCCATAGTATCGTTAAAGTATGCTAACGGCTGTCTACGACTTCGTACGTGTAGAGTTATATTTTGGATATTATCCAATATATCTTTATGAATTGTTCCCTATGTGTTATTTGGTTAGGTAAGCTACATTATTGTGAAGTTTCATCATAATCCTTTTAGGGGTGAGAGCCATCCGCTCCCCCACAAGTCCGGTGATGATGACTACCCCAAGCCATCATCGTATAAGTATCAAGCCATCAGTAAGGAATTAAAATTCATTCGATAATTTTACTTACATTAATCTTCAAAAACTTACGCACTTTTGATATTAGTAGAATTACTTATTTAATAATCTATTATCATGTATTTAATAAATAATCGAAATTGTGTAATATGTATTTAATAATCGATTAGATACAAGTTTAATCACCCTTTACGAGGGAATTAAGAGTATCCTTGAGTATGTGAGTACGTACTCACAATAAGAGCGAGCCAATCGCGATAACACGTCACTACACGGATTATACCAATGAGACTATGGAGAATACGGTTAGCGATAATACATGTCGTAGTAATTAAAACGAAACGATATTAGCCATTGCTTTGACCGTACTATAGTTATGTAATCTGTGACCATACGGAGTAAACTTAACCACGATCATAAGATACTAGATTCCCGCCCGCGACTCCGTCCGCTATGTACATTTCGCATCATACCCAACTCGAAGTTCGAACAAACTGTAGAGTTTGTATAAATGTATAGCTCTCCAATCCTTCCGTCCCTGAATTATGAAATGGAGAATGGTACTGTGTCTCAATTTTACAATGGAACATTATGACGTTGAATAAATAAAACGAATTAATATTTTGAACGTTTAATTATGAAAAAAATATTTTTGTACTGTATGTTGTAGTGTGTCGTCATAGCACTACGCCGATTTTGTATGAAAAGTGCAAACTGTCAGAACTTTAAACAATCATATCGTTCTCAATAATGACTGTGTGAGCGAACGAATTACTCATATCGATTAATCAAAGACTTCAAAGCTACATAAGT
This sequence comes from Maruca vitrata, assembly GCA_039566165.1. NCBI lineage: Eukaryota > Metazoa > Arthropoda > Insecta > Lepidoptera > Crambidae > Maruca > Maruca vitrata. The sequence goes on from CM076921.1 coordinate 12,086,824, forward strand.
ACCTAAAATCATTATAATACTCCATTACACCGAAAAGTGACCATTGATATTGATCTGTGCATAGAAGTTTTACTTCCTCATCGAATCCCATTCGACCCCTTGCGCCTAGAGCGGGTACAACTCCCACCCAGGTCGAATATATTTAGTGTGATGCACTTTCGGTGTGTCATTGCCCCGTAACAGTGTTATTTATCAATGAGTATATTCGTGTATTCCAAAGATGTCTCTGATAATTATAAACATCTTAAAACATTGTTCTGCTAAATAGTGTAGCTTCAGCACTTGTGTTATCCGTAACAGAAGTGCTTAGCAATGTATGTGTTGTTGTAATATATTTATAAAAGTGTCCTGTTTTACCCTTTAGTTACGAAACTCTAAAAAACAGAAAAAAAATATGGCACCGGTCATTGATGGTAGTAGCCGGATTGCGGGCGTCTCTTTTTCTGACTACGATGATGGCTTGGAGCAGCCTTGTCATCATCACCGGACTTGCGGGGGAGCGGATGGCCCTTACCCCTAAAGTGTGGGCGGCTCAGCAAACTTAAGCATTTTTACTCTGTCGTGTGAGCCGTTTGATCTAACGCCGTCGGCGCCGCCACCACGTGCGTCCAGTTTACAGCCTAAAAGTGGGTTACGTTTTTTATAATAGGCTAAAAAGATGACCTTATTCCACCTGGTGGTAAGCGGTGAGATCCACCATATAAGGTTAACAGGTACAATAGACCATATTGAGCCTGTCGCACTCATCCTGATGGCCTGCTTAAATGCCGTTTCACGCCCCGTTGGAAGAGCCCGGGATCATAGGAGGGAGGGAAAACATGAGCTAGAAGGAAATTCCATGCCTTAATGACACGGGGCAGAAAAGAGGAACTGATCTTCTTGGTCCGAGCCACCAGCGCCTGCATTGTATGTGGATGGCAGCGCTGTCCAGTACGTGTCGTTCGGGAGTGGAAAGGGGAGGGAGGGATTAGTTGAAACAGCTTTCATACAGTTTTGGGCCTAAGATGCTCACCTGTGAAATACTCCACGTGATGGTTCAAGAACTTGGTCTTCTTGGTGGGCACGTTTGCCTTCAGCCACTTTGCCACTGAGTACTCTTCACTGGTCGGCTTCTCTGACTCTGTAGCCTCTCCATACTCCTGTGGATTTCACAATGATACATTATTACAGGTTCAATTAAAACTAGATGACACCTTTGAGTTAAGATAATGAGAAGATAGCATATTGCTTTAAAATAAAAGCGTCGATGGCCGAACGGTTTAGGTCGTTGCTACCCATGCGAGAGGTCGCCAGTTCAAACCCCGCCACGTACCAATGTTTTTGTAAGATTAGAAAGATTATTCGACGCTTTAACGGTAAAGGTACACATCAATAGGAAACCTTTCTTTTTGGACACCTACGAAGAAATTCTTGGTTGTGTAGTCAACCAACCCACACTTGGCCAGCGTGGTTGACTAAGGCCTTATCACCTTAGTGTAGGGTGTAGGCCCGTGCCCCAGCAATAGGGACGTATATGGGCTGATGATGATATTGCGTTATTGTTTTCAAGGATAAATTGAGCTCTATTGTAAATTTAGAAAAAGTATATATCTAATACAGGTCGAAGATTGGTATAGCTCAGTCGAAACGTCGGGCAGAAAGTAGCTATGTATTTGCTACTGTGTTAGTATTGTTAGTTATCGCGATAAGTCCCAGTAGATACTATTATATCTAAGGCAACGCGAAAGTCTAAAGAAATGGTATGTTTGTAAATGTTTATATCGTACAGTCGCCGTCAGATATATCGTAGCAGACAAGGTGACCAAATACATCTGAACAATTTAAAATGTCAATAACTTCGATACACTACAAGTGACCATAAATATCTGAACATTCAGTACTTCATTAAGATCTGAGCAGATGCTTGTCATTAACTTCTAAACATACAACTTGCCAATAATATCTGAACACTTATCACGTCAAGTGTCAATCTGAGCACTTGAAGAAACATTGCAGTTGGAACTTGGAAGTGCCTTTACTATAAATACTACATATTTAAATAGGAACTCTTTGATAATTTATGTAATAAAATTACTCTGACAGTTTTGAAATGTCTATTGTCATCACAGTCGAGTGTGAATCTGGGTGGGTACGTGTACGTGTGTGCATGTGTGTGTGCTAGTTAAAATTAGTAGAACTCATTAAATTTAAGATTTGGCCGTATGATTTTTATTAATCAAAGCCGTTAAACCGTTATTTACTACTACTGTCATCACAGTAATCTGAAGTGTGTCAATGCAAATCCTGCAATAAATCGACGAATGAATTCAACAAAATATAAGGAACTTCTTGAAGATACTTTCCTTTTAACTGCTAAAGTATTTTATATATCCAGATGAACACATTACGTTCGTTCAAGATAATCAAGATAATACAGTGCATAACGCTCGTACTGTTCAAACATACATTAATGAACAGAGAGAGCTTAGGTACTTTAATCAAAATACCGCCAAAAAGTCCAGACCTCAATCCTATCGAGAACTTGTGGGTTAAAACGGTGCAAGAGTGGAATGGGAATCAATGTCGATCAGAAGAAGCATTAAGAAGACATGCAAATAGTGTCTGGGAATCCTTCAGAGGACGCAACCTCTGTGAGAAGATTGTTGGTTCTATGTGGAGACGATTACAGAACATATTAAATGCAGGAGGAGGTTACACAAAATACTAAACCTATTTGATTTATGATGTTTTTAAAAAAATATATAGTAAAATTTTTAAATACTATAATAACTAAAATCTGTTTTCTTTTCAAATAGTAACTTCCGCCCTCTTGGCCCCCAAAAACCTAATTAACAACACCCATGTCGATTATTTCGAACGAAGTCGATTGGTCGACTGGCTCGATGGCGCATTTGGTAGTGACCCTATCCTATGCGCCAACAGACGTGGGTTCAATCCCCACCCAGGACAAACATTTATGTGATGAACATTTGTGTTTGTTCTGTGTCTGGGTGTAAATATTAAAGTATATATTTGTGATACCACTGTTGATTCTGATATCCGTAACACAAGTGCTTTAGCTTCTTACCACGGAGTTAGAAACAAAGAAAAACATTTATTAGTCACATACATTTACATTGTTTTACAAAAACACATACAGTGATCTGATCAATAGGTTCTGCCTCAGCATGTGCTGCAGTGGCTGCTAGGACGCTACAGCGCTGATATTCTGGCAGAGTAAGATCATTGTATATGATGTTGTCAGATATTATTAAGTTATTTGTTAAAGAAATATAGTAATAACTAAATAATTTTTAAATATAAGGCTAACTGTTTAGTTTACTAAACTCTTTTTTTCTTTTCACTTCAGAAAAAAAGTGTTTAGCAAAATAATTAATAATTTCTTGTCTTTGAATTAGCTAAGTATTTGCTACAAAGAGAATATAATCACTACGATTTGCTAAAGATATAGATATTTTATTTTTAAACGGACCTAATATTTTTTTACAAATACATTATATAGTCTGCGGTGACCCTAATAGTTATTCCAATGCGAAAACCCAAAGATTTACAAAAATCATTTTTCTGAGATAAAAATCATTATAAATTATTACAGAAGCTAAACTTTATTAAATTGATTTCTCAAACGATTGGCAATCTCGCATTGGTACTTCCAAGTCAGTGATTTGACAGAATGATTTAAAAAAACAATGAGTTTGTTTATCTGCATAGATACACTTGACGTGATGAGTGTTCAGATATTATTGGAAAGTTGTATGTTTAGAAGTTAATGCAAATCATCTGCTCAGATCTTAATGAAGTACTGAATGTTCAGATATTTATGGTCACTTGTAGTGTATCGAAGTTATTGACATTTTAAACTGTTCAGATGTATTTGGTCACCTTGTCTGCTACGATATATCTGATGGCGACTGTACATCATGTGTTTACAAGATTAACACAATAGTGCTAGTGTACTATTGTGACATAGGCGTTAATCGTCAGGTCTTTTTAAAATCTGCTACTCTGTTAGCAGGTATTTACAGGCAGTAGGCTCTCTGTCAAAATAGTCGGATTTACACGCACGATATGAGCATCCAATACAACGACATTTTAAAAATATACTTTAACTAGCTGACCCGGCGAACTTCGTACCGCCTTAACGTAGCTTTGATGCACTACTTTATTTTGTTAACCGACTTCACAAAAAAAGGAGGGGGTCTCTCAATTCGACCGTTTATATGCTTTTTATAGTTGACAGTCGTCCCATCTTAGGTATGCCGTATGAGTAAACTAAGTAGGTACATATTCAATTTGAACTGGAATCCATAATATCCTCCATATAAAATTTAATCCTTATTTCCCTGGTCTCGCCATAACTGAGAACTTTACTATCTCATATTTTTACTCATACATATCCAGAAATACAATAATTGCTTTCAAATGACTTCATTTGGCGTAACAAAATTTATTCGAGCCAGTTTTTTGCCTACTCTCAAGGTAAATAAGGATAATGGCAAAAACTATGAGTTAAATATCAGAACGCATATACAAACTTAGCATAGCTTATTTAGTGATCTGTGGTAATTTAACCGCGCCAACAATATTTTTATTAACGTTTTTGATTAAGTTTGTTTGTTTGTTAATCAAATTTAGTTCACAGCTTAATATCGATGTTTGATAACTCTTCTACCCAATATTACAATAGGCCTATTTAGCTGGCTGCAGGATGAAGAAGGTATACTATTAAAATAATGGTTTGATATTTGAAAAACTCTCCGAGATATTACAGTTTCAATAGCACATCATTTGGGCGAGCTCAAAAGGTTTCATACAAATTTCGCAGCACACTATGACGTCACAACGTGTAATACTGTATGCATATCGTAAGAACTTTGTTCAGCAGCTAAATCAAACGTTGCTTATACGAATATATTTTCATAGTGAAAGTTACTACTAATTTTGTATTTTATACGATGACATAGCGTTTTTAAATTCGCACGTTGAAATGGACTTTCCCACCCAACTTCAAATGTCTATTATTGTCTCAAATCCTAAGAAATTTTAATTTCGATTTGACTAATGTTGTTAATTTACCTATATCTTAATATTAATTGTGAAATCGCATGCAAAATTTGACTAAGGAAACTACCCTATTCTGTCAGTCGATGGAAAAATGTGTGAAGTTGTTCGACAATCGATCTTTACCAAATTGTTGTGCAAACGCTGATGCTGAATTACCCATAAAAAAAATTAGCAAAAATTTCGTGTGTAGAGATTTAAAATCTACTTATCCGTTGATACAGGTATGAACCGTATTTATTGTAGTGCGATCAGCTCGTCTTTTCTTCTGAACCAAAAACATGATGATTAAAAAAGTTTGGTCAAAGAACCTTCTTTATTATTTAGTCACTAAAAGATATCGAATTTTGTCAATAAACGAACATGACAATACGGTAGTTTCCTAAGTCTGATTTTACATGACATTTCACAATTAACTGTAAGTTATAGGTAACTGAATAACATTAGTCAAATCGAATTCAAAATTCCTGACGAAATGAGACAATAATAGACATTTAAAGTTGGGTGGGAAAGTCCATTTCAAAAGTGCGAAAATCCTCCAAAATAACTATGCCATCTTATTAAATACAAAAATAGTAGTTACTTCCTCTATGAACACATATTCGTAAACGCAACATTTGATATAGCTGCGTAACAAAGTTCTTACGATATGCATACAATATCACAAGCGGTGACGTCATAGCTCACTGTGACATTTGTATGAAGCGTTTTGAGCTCGCCCAAATAATATGCTATTGAAATTGTAATATCTCCGGGAGTTTTCCAAATATCAAACCGTTCTTTTAACAGTACATTTGCAATTGTGTGGTCTATCTATCTGTATCAAAATAAAAATATAGGAAATTACCCTATTAGATGTCACTATATTGCTAAATGAAAATCTCTGAAATAGACAATAACTGAATAATATAGATGCATGTTGTCGATTCAAGACCCTTATAATAATCTGAGGTATTATTTTCGGAAATAAAAGCTCAAACAAATAACTTACACACACAACAACAACACTTACCTAAAGTTTCGAGACATTTAAAAAAAAAACATTTCTGGACGCACACATGAATAGTTGTTACAGTATTTGACAGGATTGGACAATTATACTCTATTTCAAATATGAAGTCTTTTTTGACAGATGTGAATTTAACACTACCAGGGAAGTACCCCTTAGAAATCGATACTCAGCGGCAACGATTCTCGATTTGTAACTAATTTTATCGAATGAACTTTCAAAAACTAAGGTTGATAGAAATTGTCGAAAGAAAAACTTAAGACATGCAATCTTGTTTTTTGTCGAAAAAAGAAATACACGATTGCATGTTTAGTATAATAATTATATAGATATAGAATAACGTGAATAATGATAGTTGAGTTTTTAAAAATTTACACTGTATTTAAAGGACCATAACAGTTATAATCCCGTGTAAAAAACTCGTCAATGAAGCAGCCCTATTGAGGAATATTTGAGGCATGTCACTATGTTTAAAAGTAAAACATAGTACGTAACTGCATTCGCGCAAAAAAAATTATTATATTTTGATGTTCAGATTTAGAAACAATAGTTTGATCAAAAACAATAAGTTAATTTTGCTTGTGAATTAATTGTAGAGTGTTTTTGTACAATTGTAAATTTTTCAAATGACGATTTACGACCAAACACAAAAAAAGATATTACATTGCATTTAAATGAAACGTGCAGAGTTACGTTCTTCGGAATGTCAAAAAAGACTTCATAAATGGAATAATGTTTAACATAATGACTGACGTTTCATGTCAAGTCCCACGGGAACTCTGTAAAACGGGATAAAAAGTATCCTATGTCCTTCTCCTGGCTCTAAGCTACCTCCCTACCAATTTTCAGCCAAATCTGTTCTGCCGATCTCGAGTTAAAAGTGGTGTAACTAACACGACTTCCTTTTATATATATAGATGATACACCACATCTTCTTTCGTCCATGTCGGATTATGATTGGCTACTGTTAAAGTGACGACTTGTGCCCTTTTTTACGAATTGTTTTTAAACATTTCACTGATTTCACAATGACCGAACTTTGTTGAGATGATATTTTTATCACGTGGTCAGATAATTTAAATTTCGGATCAAAACAGTAAAATTAAAGTCGAATAAGAGACTCACAAAATCAAAATATACCTGTATGTCTCATAACCCTTCACAACCTTGTCCGAAAACATATTATTAACGAACACACAACACAAATAATTTGTTAAAAGTAAGCTGTAATATTTTTTTTTACATGTAGGTAAATGAGCAACGTCGGTGTAAATCCCTCAGACGATATACGTTCAGCCATCAAGGTCATCGGTAATGATATCTAAAACTTCTCGACCATATTATGGAAGAAAATTATTCTTGGCAGCTGCACCGTACACATTTATTCTAGAAATGGACTGACTTTAAACAGGATGGGACGATATTAATAACCTTACAAATGTTGCATGAATAGAGCTTGGATATTTAAAATGTAATACAAAACATGATAATATTGTAGTGCGACAGATTTCTGTTATGGCGGCCAATTTCTATGGAGATGACCCAACTGCGCAGGGCAAATTATAGTATCTACAGAAGACGTGTCAATCAAACACTGCTTTAACTGTGAGTCGTGAATCAGACATGAACGGTGCGAGGTCAGACGTAGGACCAACGGCTTAACATTCATTCCGAGATCTTTCTGACTCGCCGAGTTAGGCATCAACCCATATACGTTCCCATAGCTGGGGCACGGGCCTACCCTAAACTAGGGCGATCAGGCCTTAGTCATCCACACAGGCCAAGTGCGGGTTGGTCGACGACACAACTTAGCTGAGTTATTCCTAAACAAAAACTCATATAATTTTCGCGCTTGCCTTTAATAGGCTACTAACGCATAGTATCACATACGTTAAATTATACAATACGAATAGCTAATAGGTACGTCAGCACCTGTAGACTTAGTAAATGAATGCTAATCGAGTATTGCGTTCAGAGTCATGGTCAACGGTTTTGTGTTAGGTGAAGGTAACATAGGTTAGGAAGCCAAGTTCAATCTTCATCCATATATGTTCTCATATACGAGACTGTTTCGTATAATATTTCTATAGGACAATACAAACATTCAGTAAACCAACGGCTTAACGTGTATGCTGAAGCGTGGAGTCACATTTTGAATGAGTTTTGGAACTAATATTTCACAGAATACTAAATATACTGAACAAACGAACAAATGCCTTCCAGTCTATTACATTTGTAGAAACCGGTGTACGTTGTTAAGTAATTAAAGAATTAAAACTGTGAATTCAAATTCGGAATAATCACTTGCATAAAAGTAATTAAAAACCTAATTTATTTTATTTATCAGCGTTTTAAAGTGAACTCTACATTTTTGAAAGAATGAAGGTCTTGTATTCATATTGACATACATATTAGAAAGCATTTAAGGATATTTGCTCAAGAAATTGATATTGTAGAATATTGTATATCAAAATAAGCACACTAGTTCCCTTAGTTTAATTCTTATGGTAACACGTTTGTTCCATTTCACTACACAAGCCACTTCACAAAAAACCACTTTACTCCTTCAAACTATATTAATATAAAATCACAAACTCACAAATTCCTTATACATTATTCACACTTCGCGAAAGCTCCGTTAGTAAGATAGCATAGGCCGGCACTACCTCGCCACGCGACAGTTATTTTACTTGTGGCCATAAGACGGTGAAAGTAGGCCGGTGGCCTATACAGTGTACCTCTAACATATTAATGGGACTTTGAGAGCATAAAGTCAAACATTCGTTTTGTTATTGGAAACAGAGCCCAGATCCATTAAACTAAATCTAGAGCGTATTTGAATTGAGTTAGTTTTAACCGCTTCCGATGTATTGAACATTCGCACGACTATTGCACCTCAATTGTTAACTTACAGCGTAATGTCAATTTATGTTATACCTATAAATAAACAACAGGACATTCTGCGTTATTAGGTACTATCTCGTGGTTAGGTATGCAAATTTACTTATCATCTTAAAAAACCCGAGTTTCACGTGTTACACTTACTATGAAAAAAATTTAAACACGATTCGTTGATCATGTAAACACATGTGAGTCTATCACGTGAAGCATATTTTCGTAGAAAAATCAATCTATTAACGCAAAATAGTCAAGTTATTTTGCAAGTTTATATTTGAATGATTTGGCTGTATGGAAACTTTAATAAGTATCGTTGTCATTCAAAACAAATAAAAACCACACCTATCTTCCTAAAAGTCGAATATTTTAAGGGGGTATTTTCAGTCAGGGGATACCAGTCACAACTATCTGTCCGGTGGTTGGTGAACGGAATACGGGTAAGCGACCCCGGCTCCTCGAGCTACTATCGACTCAGTCCAAATCATCCGAGGCGATAGTATCCTTCCTCCCCTTTTCCTTCCCCCGTCATATATCCTTGCTACTCGAGGGAACGCAATGACCTTGTTAAAACAATGCACAAGGCGGAATGGCGGCGACGTGGTCCACAACCCGTCACGTCACGTTTCCCACAGAGGTAACAAGTGGATCGCTGGAAGTGATCTCTGCCTACCCCTCTGGGAAAAAGGCGTGATTGTATGTATGTATGTATGAATGTATTTTCATTTAAATAGCGATTGGATTGTAGAGGAAATGAATGAGTATCAGGTAAATAAATAAATAAAATAAATCAATGTAACTTGCCACATTGTAGCATAATGAACGACGAAGGACTTACCTTCTCAAACGGATTTTTAATTTCTATAGTATCCAACTTCTTCGGCATAATGTAAATTATTTTCCCAAATTAACTTATAACACGCGCACAAACATTGGAGGTTGTGTAAGCATTGTCTTAAGAGTGACAGGTAAATTTCAGTCCTCTTAATAATATGTAAAATGTTGTACGTAGTATGTATTACTAAATAATTAATTGATAACTAAACTGGTGTAACTGCTCACATGGTTTACTTGAAATACATAAACGACTTGGAAATAATTCAAACATTAGTATAATTTCTTGTTACGCATTTCAAAGGGCCTACAAAATTATGGATTTACTACAACTTAAATTATAAAGGGCGACTTATTGTATTTTCTCATTTGTAAGTAAATGTATGTAGTTATACAGATTGAATACAATAAAAATATAAACTTGTATTGGTGGCAGTGATTACCTAGTTTAAAACAATCAAGTCAATCTTATCAACTGTTGTAGGACTATAATGTTTTTAATTTAATGGTTGCAGCGATTTTCGAACACGACAGATAGTAGTATAATAATCATATGCACATTATATACCTACACATGAAATGTAAGCGTACAAGTACAGGATTTCATTTTATTAGTTATTTTTACTCGTAATACTTATACCTTCCATTTATATTTTCAGATTATTCAACTTTTGTCAATGTCATTTGAATACATTTACAACGCAAATTATCTTTTAAATAAATATAAAATTGAGATACAAACATGGTGTTAGTTTGTTGAGCGAAAATATTTTTATAGGTAACATTCCAGGGGTAACTTTTGAAGTACTATGTACCTACTTTACTTTGAAAATGTGTCATTTTTATGTGAACACTTCAATAGTGAACACAGTTGGACTAGAAAACAAGTGGAAGACTAAAAAGACAATTCAGTGGTGTTAATACTCATTTCACTAACAATCTATATTCATTATGGTTACTATAGCTATCTATAAGATTGGAAAGAGCTAACTATCGCTATGCCTGTCGGTACCTTAGCAAGAGTACCTTGATTCAAACAATTGTAAGTATCATCATACCTACCATGTTTAATGAATCACACCCTGTCATTTAGATATATGCTAGTCAGAAGGCGTGACCTAAAAGTCAAGGGTTCTATATTAATATTACTTTCATACACGTCATGATACATAGGTACTTTAACTGTTTTTGTTTACATGTAAAATTACAATATTTGCTGTTAGACAAGATATACATTCTATGAATAGGTAGCATATTGTTGGTGTTTCTACCAATAAAGATATTCTGTAGCTCAAGGCTACAGTCCCCTTGTGGGAACAGCTGATTAATATGACGCATCATACAGTACAGTACAGCACATTCAAGACCATCACGCTTAATAAGATCTCTCGCATAATACGCCACTTTACGCAGTCCCAGCAGCTTAAGATATATTTTCATACATTTCTTAACGCTTAATTCGATTCGTCAATCCGTTTCATAAGCCCGAGTCCGACTAACCGAACGCTCCAAAAGCGCATTTTCATTTTTGAAACGCCTCAGGTGCCATAGACAAAGTAACAATATCGAAACGATAACGAAGTTCGAAAAGAACAAAATGTATGGGATTGACCACGTGCTTTATCGCGTCTAATGTCAATCCCATACATTTTTTTCATACGATATTGTGACTTTGTCTACGGCACCAGGGCTCGCATTGGAGAAACTTATTGTAACTCTTAGGTCAAATGACTGACGTGCTATGTAAAGTATGTAAAGGGAAGTCCCCGAATTAGGGTTTAAGACTGATTTGTCGACCTTTGCGCCTTAATTAATGTAATTTAAAAATGTATAATTTAATACCTATTATACCAACATTCAAAACGTTAAAATAATAGGTACATAATAATATGTATTTCTTTTTTTTTCTCTACCCCACTTAATACTCTTTCTCGCTTATGACGCGTTTTGGTAGGGTCCTTTTGAAATCATCTTAGCGGGCTTTACTGTATTTAGATAAATACTTACAGATGATAAGTTTTCTAATTGTAAATGTGGCCCACCAGTATATGGGCGGATGATGATGATGAGTATGATGATGATGACGATGATGATGATGGTGATGATGAGTACTACATGGAGCTCTAATGTAAATTAAAAAAATAAATCTTTGTTTCCCATCCATGCACACAATGGGTTGACAACATTTACTTAAAATCATTATTATTATTTATGCATAGATTAAAGGTAATGTTGCTAGGCTTAATATTGTAGACCTTGCATAAAAGAGGAATGGTGCCAATAAAAATATATATGTCCCCAAATTAAATACATACGCCTTAAATATGACCCATGAAAAGTATGTGCTAAGCAACTACCACATCAGGTGCATGAAATTACCATCAGAAATCAAACAATAAAACACCTGAATAAACATCACACCCCAAAACTTAATTAATTAACAACTAATTAATTGATAGCAATACAAATGGTATTCTGAAAAGTTATAAGGTAAAAGTTGTCAAGAAGTCAACACAATCGAATCTTACATTAACAGTCCTCATAATAGCAAATAAGTTTGCCAAATGTAATTGCTGGACAACAAGCCTAATTAGTGATGATTTTGGTCAAATAGAGCCATGCCGCTTACTTAATTATATATTTTGTCTTCAATCATGCAAAATATGTGCAGATGCCTGTCATATGATTGTCTGCTTTTGATTATTTGTTATAACAACACATTTAGAATAAATTACAATAATACTAAACCCATTGGTTATTGAATACACATACACATTATTATAATCTAAACATTGAGTTTAGACTAAGTATGGATTCAGTCTTCTTGTAATTACTGTTTGAAGAAATTAATAAATGTGTGTGTATATGTATAGCAACAAAACTACCAAATACTTAATAAATTAAAAAGGTGAGAATCAAAGAAATATTTGTGCTAAAGTACAAAAAAAGTGTTACAAGTAAACAAAATATTGGGCAAACCTTTTTGCGCTGTAAAAAACAAAAACATGTATTACAAGCATGCAATGTCATTGTGAAAATTGGTGACATTGAGTAATTCGGTAATGAAAGATGATTTGATTTCACTACACTTAAGAATTAACAATTTTGAACATCATACTTTACTTTAGTTGTAGTTTAGTTTGGTATAAATGAAGATGATACACATGTTGCTCTTAATGAGAATAATTGAAAAGAACCTACCAATAAAATCAAGTGATGTGAGTTTTTCCTTAACACTTTTATTTCATCAAAAACAGAATTACGAGCCAAGTCTTAACAACAAAGGGCAAAAAGTACCTACTTAAAAATAATCTCGCTAAAAATACCAGAAAGGGCATTGCTTCACTGGTAATTTCCCTTAAGAAATATTATTCCCTTAGGCATGAAAAGTATTGGTACACGTCACATTATCCGAAATGAGGGAAAAATACGTCAGTTATACATTTTTTAAGATTTAAATAATAAATCATCGCACGAGTACTGTTGGCGACGCATTAATGTCGGCAGGATAAATTATTAACCAAAATAGCCGATTCACTCAAGCCGGACCATGTAAACTACGCAGAGAATACGTCTCCCTTTATTTACGTTCTAACAAACAACACACGTCATCAAAATTTACCTTTGTCTCCAACTATAGCCAAAATTAGGAGAATTATTCACATGAATCCGGGAAATACACACGCACGTATGCTCAGGATGGGAAAACCGCATTATGGAAACGTAGACAAAAACAGTGCACTCGGAGACATGAAGATTCGATTGCATCGAGCGACATTGTAATAAAAATGCATGCACTCACCTCCTTGCGTTTTTTGGTTTTCCGTTTGTCTGCCATTGTAAAAAGAATTTGTCAACGTTGCGAATATTCCGTGCCTGAACAATTTTCACTCTTCTGTTTCTTACTTGTCTGACGACTGACGATGACACTTGCGATGACAGATCATCAAATGAAATGGAACTGGCCAATCAGCGAGGCTGTTCGATTTAAAAAAAGTATAAAACGCATTTCCGTTCTAGGCAAATTTGATTTATTAAGTTATAAAGGATATAAAAATAATGAATATGTAATCTAGTTTTTGCATTCAATTTATATGATAATTTCAGTATCTTAAAAAGTTATACCAATTAATGGAGTAGAAAGTAATTATTTTATGTTAATTTTTGAATAGTTCAATATGAAAACCATGATGAATACCTACTAAAAGACTACAATGTGATGGGAACTTAAAAACAATGTTCGCCACAACACAACGTCGACTATTAACCACTTTTAATCGATTTGTTTAACTACGTGGACTTTATCATACATATTTTTTTTAAATCATAAGAATTTAAATATTGTTTCGAAAACTCTGAATGACTAATCCTTAAAACATATCTACTTGTATTATATTTTTTACACATATAATACACGCGTATTTAACCTTAACATTGTTAGTTAATTAGTTTTATGTAAAAAATTATAAAAAGTAGAATACTTTAAAATTCCATTGCATAATTATTTTAATCCAATTTCATTTAGCGTTAATTTTCAAAATGAAAGTCAATGTTACAAAAAAAGATCTCTTTCCTCCTTCACTATTGTATCTGATCCCAAAATATTGTTGAACCTTTTTTAAAATCAAAAGGTTTCCAAAGATCATTTCCTTCATAACTGAATAATAGATAGTCGAATCCATTCTTACTAGCTTTTTAGTCGAACACCTAAAAATACACAACACTAGTGTTATATCAAAATGACAGATTAGTAACGTCAACGTCAGTTAAATTGTCAACTGCGACGAAGGAAACCAGCTAGATTTTATTTGATCGATAGAATAGAACGCCGTTTTCTTCAGAAATCAGTCATTGTACGGCATAGTTTTGTTGTGACTCGACGTCAGTGTGTATGATTCGTGCGTAGTCCACGCGCTGGTCGCGTGTTTTACAATTACGTATGCTTAGCGAGTGAACTATACTCACCTTCCGTGTGGCACAAATTGTGCGGAGTTCTGTGTTATCATTCGGCTTCTACAGTTTTCGATTGATTTATTAATTATATGATTCCGGTCTGGTGTTTAAATTTGTGATTATCTCAAAACGAGGATGGGGGAAACTATGACTAATGGACATCAGAAAGAAGAAAGTAAGTGATGATTACTTAGGTGCATAAAATGTAGTTTTATTTCATCATGTTTTCGTATTATGTCATTTTCCTAGAACTGCTGAATGTGAGGCATATATTGTTATAGTGGAACTTTGTTTATTTGCCCTTTTTCGGCTAAATTATGCCCAATATCGGAAAAATAAATATCTAGCTATTTATTATTATTAACTCACCTTAAATTACTTAACCTTTTGATAGTTAGCATCTCAAATAGTGGTCAAGTAGTGGTCAAGTACTATTGAAACAGAATGTTAAGTTTTGATAACTTTCACTTTTTTAAACATCATTTTGGCTCTTTAGTAGTATGAATCATAGATGTCATGTTGTTGCTGTAACACTTATGAAGAAACTTAAAACATAACATGGTTTAACATTTCTATTTTGTAATTATTAATCAGTTCCGCAACAAGTCTAGTCAAAATTTTGACTTTTAACTTTTTATATAAATTATTGATAGAACCTAGAAATCTGATGATTTCTGGATTTCTAAATTTGCAAATAAAATATCAATATTTAAATGCACATAACTTTTTCTCAAACCATAGGTCAAGTTATGTAATTATATTTATTGATTGCAAACCTATTTCAAACCCCCACTGTGTATTAAGCAATGTTTAAAAGTGAATCATTAATATTCATTTCAGAATTAATTTACTTTATATTTTAGAATCAACTACCTAATTAATTATCAATTCACTGAACCTTAAACAAATGATTTCAAGGTTGATTGTCCCAGAAATGTCATCATGTTTTTATACATACTAGTGACCCACCCTCACTTCCCTTCGGGTATATTATAATCATAATTTTTTCAAAATTGAAAAGGTTAAATGGATTTTAGAGTGTTAACTATTGTATTACTAAAAATAATTGACTGAATATTCAGTCTTTATGGGTCTACACGCGATATTAGGAGTAACAATTACATAGCTACTTATGAAGATGGAGACGAAGACAGGCGACGGCGGGCGGCTAAAATATTAAATAATTGAATGACTCTTGGAACAGTGGTTAGTGACCCAGGTTCACTACCTACGGTTCCAAGAGTCATGGGTTTGATTCCCACTCGGGACAAATATTTGTATCAGTGTTTGTTCCATGTCTGGGTTGTGTATCTACTGTCGTTTTTGATTTCATAACACAACTACTTAAGCTACTTACCACGGGATCAGATTGATGTATGTGATGTTGTGAAATATTTGAAATATTCAATACCAGTCATTCATACCACTTTATGTTGTATGAATTAGTTAAGAAATATGTTTACTTTACTTGGCTAATTGATTGATACTTATTATTCACCTTGAAATTGTAGATTTCTGTATTATGTATAAACAATTACAAATACAAATATTTATTTCAAATACAAATACAAATATTTATTTCAGTAACTTAGTCTATTACAAATATTAGATGTGGTATTATCTTGAAATATCTGTGATTATGCCGCTTGCAATAGTGCCAGAATATTAAAAACTGCTTATTATGCTAAATTAGTCTTTATGGGTCTACACAAGATATTAGGAGTAGCAAATACATAGCTACTTACTGCCCGACCATTTCGACTGGGTTACACCAATCATGGTCGCGAGAGAACTGGCGCCGCCCGTCTTTGTATGCCTATTATACTTCTACATGTGAAGAGTAGCAATTACATAGCTACTTAATCATCAATGTTTCGACTGTGTGACACCAATCATGGGCACAAACAAGTAAATTGAACAAGTTTTTAACACCTAAATATCAATTAATAAATTTTGTGAGCTAGCTCACTTGCTATCGTAAATCAACAATTTTAGTTTTCATTATGTACAACTACTATAAGTATATGCCAATTTAAGGTCGGTCAATTAATATAGCAATTAGTTAACATTACATGTTTATTCTTATTAAACACATAAGTAGGTATTAGTAACAGAGCCCACGACCAAAATTTTTGTCTCATAGCAATACAGCCAAAACCGCATCAAATCGATAGATAAGATTATTCTGAACTCGAAAATACCAATATCAGACATTTTCCGCGTAGCGTTTGATCTGACCGAATTTTCAAAAGTGTCAAAGAATTTTACCGAACTGCATCATAGCAATATGTCTGATTTGCAGACCATAGTTGAATGATGGTTCTGAGATACCGGAAACATATTTTTCAGACGTTAGTGGTGTAGCGCAAACCCGTAAAATCACTTAAAAAGATTAAAAATGAGACAAAAAAAATGTCTCATAGCAATACGTCTGAAAATCTTTTTTATTAGTAAATTTTGGTTATTTGATGCGAACAAAACAATTTTCAGACGGAAATGTGGTCGCATAAAATTTTGAGACCGTTTTGAAAATGTTAACAAATTTTACCGATCGGTATCATAGCAATATGTCTGAAAATTGCTAGACATGATAGAATAAGTTGTCCACATGTGCAAAAAATTTATATCAGACAAATGAAGTGTAGCATCTTCTCTATCAGACAACTTTTCGATACTCAGATATTATTTAAGAATCGTATTGAGGCATCTTGAATTATCTGTTACAAACCAATGAATAAAAGTAAGAAAATGGCAGGGGCGTAACAAGCGCTGAGGCAGTTGAAATTAAATAGTGATTGATTTGATAGTTTTGGTTTTATTTAGGCACACTTGTTATTTTGGTTTTGGGAGTATATGCTACACTTAAAGTGTCTGAAAACAGGTTTTTGGTAATCATGGCAGCAATACGAAAAGCTAAAAAAAATTTTATCCGTATTGCTATGACACAGGTCGGCTAAAATTGTTGACATTTTCAAAAATGCGCTCAGGCTATGTGCTACGCACAAAATGTCTGAAAACAAACTTTTTCGTCATACAATTATAAAATCTATGTACATTTTCACTATCAGACGTATTGCTATAATACCGACTGCCTTTTTTTTTTGACACAGCAGAAATGGCCTCCCACGCAGTTGCTACACTTTCGACCGTTACTATATACCTAGTCGGGTTCAGAATCATACGATCTAATGATTTTATAGGGTTTTTGCCGTATTGCTATGAGACATGGTTTTGGTCGTGGGCTCTGTAACTATATACCTATGCTGGCTAGCCAGACAAAATAGTCTAATAACTTTATCCAGAAATGTTAGGAAATAAAAAAGACGTGTGGCACTCGGGGACTGCCGCGGAATAGCTATTGCATAGCATCGTCCGATTTCGGAGCAGCTCGTCTCGATTCGTGCGAGTTTCGTAGAGTCGTACAATACGTCTAACCGCACGCACACAAACACCGTGCCGAAGTCTACCGAACTGAAACGACGTTAGACGATTGTGAGGTTTTTTCGTTACGGAATTTCTTGGTTCGGTCGCCGCGCTCAAAGCCCGCGATAAAAGCTATGCAATAGCTTAAAAACTTGAGGTACCAGGCATAGATACATTAGACAGGGCAATGATTAAGGTCACCACTCTGAAAACAATGCGATTGACGCGCATAGTTTCATTACATACCTATAAAACAAAGAAACACTTTTGTTTCAGAAGAGTTACCTAAACAAACTCAGAACAATGACTCTTGCGCTGTTACTAGTGGATTCAGAAAGAAGTATATTTTTCGAATAGCGTATCGCTCATTTACAAGCGTCAGTAAATAGTTTTACAACACAAAAGTAAATTGCAAAAATAATTTGTAGAGATAACCACTTAGTGGGTTATTCATTGAACACCCTAACTTCAAAGCACAATATTTATCCATACTTACATGTCATTTTTCTTTTTTTTTCAGGTCTACCCGTGGGCGTGGTCGTAGACGAAATCGAGATTGAAGTACCATGGGGTCACGTGGCGGGCCGGTGGTGGGGGCCGCGGGACAAGCAGCCAATCATCGCCATCCACGGCTGGCAGGACAACGCCGGCACGTGGGACAACCTCATACCCCAGCTGCCTATCACCACGTCAGTCCTCTGCATAGACCTGCCCGGACACGGCCTCTCCACACACTATCCAACCGGCATGAACTACTACATCTTCTGGGACGGAATCGTATTATTGAGGCGGATAATCAAACACTTCCAATGGACCAATGTTACCCTAATGGGACACTCTCTAGGAGGAGCCCTAAGCTTCATGTATGCCGCCTCCTACCCAGAAGAAGTGGACAGGATAATATGCGTAGACATCGCCAGTCCGGCCGTTAGGGAACCCTCATCTATGGTCTCCAAAACGGGATGGTCCATAGACAAGAGCTTGGAGTACGAAAACTTGCCCGAAGACAAAATACCGTCGTATGAGTACGACGAGATGATAGATATAGTTTGTGATGCGTACCGAGGGTCGGTGTCGAAGGAGAATTGTAAGATACTCATGAAGAGAGGCATGGCACCGACTCCTGCGCATATGAAGAAGAGGGGGTATTACTTCAAACGGGATCCGAAGTTGAAAGTGTCCGGTTTGGCGATGATGTCCATTGAGACAGCTCTGGAGTACGCCACTCAGGTCAAATGTAAAGTGTTGAATATAAGGGCGATTCCGGGACAGAAATGGGAAAGATTGGATTATTACTTAGATGTCGTTGAGAAGATGAAGCTACATGCTGATGTTAAGTATGTGGAAGTGGAAGGCACTCATCATGTCCAGTTAGAAGCGCCGGAGAATATAGTCCATCTTATAGAAGAGTTTTTAGAGGAATATTAATGAAATTTAGGGACAAATTGCTATTGTGATACGTAATGTGATGGTACAATTTGTACTTAGCAGTGATGGTAGTATAAATGGTCGTGGAAGTTCCAACACAACGAAAGGCTTATTTACATAGATATCTACATAATGTCGTCTATTATAATAGATAATTAATTGTCCCCTTGCTAACCGTCAGGTGAGTTACATATGGGGTTATCGAACGAATAGTATTTCTATCGTATCAATCGTAAATCACAAACACCTGTTTTCAATATCAGGCTGGTGAGTATAATTAGGAATCGTAAGTCACAAAAACCGGTTTTAATTTAACGTATCTTCATATAATAGTCTTCTAAGTTGGAGGCAGTGCCGTAACTAGGGCGGTGCCAGCGGTGCCCAGGCACAGGGCGCAGACCCTGGAGGGGCGCAGAAATGACCAGACCAGTATCTAGTTTTGTTTCATGCATGGTAGTTAGTAGGTACCTACATTTTGTTTTCTGGCGAATATGGTGTAGACGCGCCCTCTGTACTATCTATATCTTTATGGCATTTTTCAAGCGATCTTGAAACAACAACACTTGTAAAGGTGGTTGAAAAGGTAATTTACGCCTTATATTCAAAACGAGCTTGTAGATATTCTTGCCTCTGAGGTCAAAAAACAAATTTTAGACGACTGGACCAAGATCCCAGGGCCGCCAGACCTACGTCATTTTAGCAAAGAAAGAATTTCCATGACTTATAGTCTAGTATGTACTTAGGAGAGCAGGGTCGGACTGAGCCGCAAGGGCCCGGGTGGCAAATCACAATCCCAGGGCCCAAGTTTTTTTTTTTCGGAAGGGTCTGATCGCTGATGGTCGTCTTAGGCCTGTTCAGCTTCACCGGACTTACGGGTGAGCGGATGACTCATAACCCTAAGTAGCCCAGGGCCCGAGACTATATCACGGTGATGGGATACTATCGAAAAATACTGAGATACACAAATCGAGATAAACAGTAATCGAGATAAAAAATAATATACAGGGTGCCCAAAAAATCGTGTCAAGCGAATGTCCTGAGTTAGTACACCCCATGTATGTTCCGCGATTTTTATAGCGTTCGAGTTATGGTTTTTTTCCTAAACTGTTGAGAATAATTTGACAAAACCGATTTAGAAAAAATCCAAAGAAAAAAGTATTTAATTTTTTTTTAATTCTTTTTGCAAATAAATTAACATTAAAATTGTGATATGTTTTCATCAAAATTGATTTGCAAAAAGATTTTCTAAAAAAGACAACTACTTTTTTTTTAGAAATTTTTAATCGGATATGTCAAATTTTCTCAAAAGTTAAAAAAAAATCATAACTCAAAAACTATAATTGGAAGTTTTCAAAATGATGGTACAAACTGTAAAATTACGTTCTGTAAATAATGCCTTAAAATTTCAACTTAAAATATTAGGAGGTAGCTGCATAGCTCTTTAGTAACCTTAAAAACTGCTTTCATAATCAATAATAAAAACTAGAACCTAATAGGTTACTTTTGCTGAAATCGGACTTCAAAGACAGAGATGTGGAAAAATCATAAATTAGCCATTTGATTACGATGTATTATTTTGGACATTTTATCATTTCTAAAGTTAATTAGTTTACGGTTAAAGAATCTTTATTTATTACTCATAAGAATAAAATTCACTTACATGAGTATTATAATATAAACTTAATTAAATCTAAAATATAACGGTGAGCTCTAAAATACAATTTTAACTATATGTATGTATATGCAAAAACATAGAGGGTATTTCTAAAAGTACGTTCTAGTTTGTTTGTTAAACCTAAATTTAATACAGGAACACTCAGATGAGATGCAAACATTAAGATGTCATATATTTTTTTGTTTAATTTAAGTTTCATTGCGTTAACACTGTTTTCGCATGACGAATCCTGTTGTTACGACGAACTTGACGAACTTTGCTTTCTTTACGGACTTTGAGTGCGATCACTAAAATTATTCAATAATCAAATACACTTCCTTTTTTTTTTATTTAAGGTCCATTTCAAAACTTAATTTATTTTTAAAGTATCACAAATTAAACTCTCATTAAGTTAAATCTTACCATTTCTGTAATAATTTCGATTGTTAACAATCTTATTAACTTCAGAAATAATAAAATGACCAAATAATGCTTCGTAATCAAATGACAAATTTTATGATTTTTTCACCAAAAGTAGCCCGTTAGGTATTAGTTTTTATTAATGATTATAAAAGCTGAGCTACATCCTAATATTTTAAATTTGAAGTGGAAATTTAAGACATTATTTACAGAACATAATTTTTCAGTTTGTACCATCATTTTGAAAACTTCCATTTAAATTATGGAGACGAATATTTTAGGCATTAAAGAAGAACTCATGAAAATTGATTTGCAAAAAGAATTTCTAAAAAAATTAAATACCTACGTTTTTTTAGAATTTTTTAATCGGTTTTGTCAAATATTCTCAAAAGTTTATAAAAAAATAATAACTCAAAAAATAGCGGAACATACATGGGGGTGTTTCGAACCCCCACGGGGTGTTCTATCTCAGGACATTCGCTTGACATAATTTTTTTGGACACCTGGACACCTGTATAAACCTGGCTAGTATTTTTTTTTATAGAGAAGAATTTTCAGCTTTGTACTTAATGACTCGATTGCAAAAGCTGCTGTTTTCATCATCCTTGATTAGATTCGATTCTGTGTTCAACAGTTCCAACAATACCGGTATTTTAAATTTCGAAGATAAAAATCGCACGATTTTGTGTTAATAAAATGTATGGTGACTCATATTTTTTTACTTTCATTTAAGGAGTATTGAATACAATTTATTGCATTAACTTAGAATTTTTAGTTTCCGAGATTTTTCGGATTCTTAATGAGAGGACGCAATTTTATTTTTAGAACATGTTTGTGGTGGTCATTGGTCAATAGAACTTCAAGTTTGTGGGGGCCCTTGTCCCCCGGCCGCCATCTTAAAAAGGGATGAGAAAACACTTTTTTCACGATATCTCGGAATCAATGCGTCTTTTTTGCTTTAAATAAAATAAAAATAAGGAAAGATCTCTTTATTTTGCTAATGACTTCTTTAATCTTTACTTTAGGACAAAAAGTCATTTTAAACATATTTGCTGGCAAGGCAATTTGCTAATAGCATAAGCAATATTTTTGTGAGAAGCATAGTTTCCGAGAAATGCAAGCGGGCGACTCAGGCCTGTGGGGGGCCCGCGCAGGCTGGGGCCCGGCTGGCAAATGCCACCCTGACTGTATGGCCAGTCCGACGCTGTAGGAGAGTACGCGTACTCACTTGCTCGAAAGCGGGGCCGTTTCACAGGTAGCGCGAACTAAAGGTGTCCCAAAACAGAGGCAAACTACGTCATTTTAGCAAGCCTAAATTTGACGTATATAACTACGTGGTACTATTTCCAGACTTTGTAAGCTGCCAGACCAATCCAATGGGCCAATTATTCTGCCAGACACCTCAAAGGTTCCCTGTGAGTGCAAGCTTGAGGGCGTATCGACGCACAGCCTAAACGGCTAAAGTTAAGCACTTGAAATTTGGAAGAGGCGTAGCTTAGATACCGTAGAGGTGCACTAAGAAAGGAATTCCCGAAATTCTCACGGGAACGGGAATAATCGGGAAAATCCTTTTGTATGAAAAATTCAAACCCCTTAAGTAAGACGCTTGAAATTTGGCATGCAGGCACCTTGGTAAACTTAAAGCTTAGTTGCAACAGGATATTGCAATTTTTTTTACTGGGAAGGGAATTAGCGGGAAAAAACTTTTGTATGAGAAAATCGAAACTGCATAAGATAGATGATTGAAATTTGGCATGCAGGTACCCTAATGAACGTAAAGCTTACTTGCAACGCGATATTGCAAAATTCTTACGAGTACTTTGTGTCATATCTGTATTTGAGCAAATATTTTTCAATAAACAATTTTTATCTTAAAGAAATCTACTAATATATATGAGTACTTTCGTAAACAAAAAATAGATAGATTTATTTTTATGCACATTTGTCCACTTTATTGTCAGAGCCTGATTAGAGCATTTTTCAAGGGCGCAGTTTTAAAAGCTCGCACCGGGCGCATAAAAGGCTAGTTACGGCACTGGTTGGAGGTCAAGATCTACCTACTTGGGGTCATTTGAGTGACTTAGTTAGCAGGTATAACTCTATTGTTATTTTTTCTTTGCTGTGCATCGTCAACATATCATCGATACCAGTATACAAAAATACTATGTCATTGCCTGTAAGTGTTATTTTTTCTTAAGATTCAATCTCGCAAGTTTACGACTGGAATTTCAGCTTAGGCTGTGTTAAAAAGTGATGTATCTATATATTTGCGTGGTTTTGGAACTTCGACGAATCGTAGGTAGTATTTTAACATTATGTATTTATTTATGAGACACATGCTTTCGTAGCGAATGTCATGTTCTCTCGTGCGTGACGTTAGAAAAGTAATGCTTATTAGCTGATAAGGCTTATCGAGTTAGCGTCGTCTGATCGACCGTCGCGGCTAATAGGAGTTCGATTTGCTTATCCAATTTGTTGGTGCTACATTATCAAATCGATAATCGAATAATCGTATCGATTGCAGTGGACGTATGAAGAAAATGTAGATAGGTAGCTTAAGCCGGCACAGTTTTTTGTTTAATTTTGATAATGGAATGTTTTTTTCAGTAGTTGAGTAAATGCGAGTTTAAGTTAACAGTGACATAATAAAAATCTTGCACAATTAAAAGATGTAGAAAATTAGAAGATAATAATGCAATTAATTGAACAGAGGAGGCAATGTGCCTACACACATTTGATAAATTTAAGGAAGTACCTACTTCATAATATTACTTAGACACAATGCGTTAATGTGCAAAACGTGACTTGATAAGGCAAAATGTGTCTAACGGCATGGCTACCTATATAATTTATCAACATTATCTTCCAATTTGACCTCTGCACAGAGGTTGTTAAAGAGAATGATGATTTACTATGCATATGTATATTCCATGCTAATGAATAAGAAACATTTATGGAAAAGTAACTAAGAATATTTTTTTACAACAGAATAATAAATATTCTCTATTACAGGGAAGGTAAAATCTTCCAATGGAATTATATTAGCCTTCCTGTTGGCTTTGCAAGCCGTAGTCGGTTAAATAATAATATGTAAAAAAAATCTTTAAGAATAATACGAGTCTTATTCACTGAAAAATTTTCAAACTTGTCACTGATAATGAACACTATTTGTCTACGTCATTTTTTTAAATGGAGCGTTTTTACCGATTACCAAAGTATTTTACATATTATGTATTTTAAACTGTCATGGTTACACATTAGAAAACTGAATATGTCTAGGATATCTACCGTCATTCTCGCAGTCCTATAGTTCACCTGTCATCATGGCGCTTGCACAGCTCATTAATAAAACAACATGGTAAATATCCCGGATATATTCAGTTTTTTTATGTTTTGACATGTTGTTAACTAAAATATGTATAACATACAAATATTTAAGACTTATTATGACTAATGTGCTGGTTGATTTATTTTTTCTAATTCTCTTAAACGAATGTATAGTTTGTTTTGTTTAATAATTGTGTATGTTTATTGAAGCCGATAAATACATGTGTAGTAGCTAATAAAATTTAAACCGAATCAAATCAAATGAACAAACTGTTTCAACACATTCTAATGCATAGGCGAGAATAATTTAATGTTAAAAGTTCCAAGTCACTATTGCCTAGCGTGAACAAAGGTCAATGTAATAAATATGTACATATTTTTTTCTTGATAAGTGGTAATATTGAGAAGTGTAGAATTTGGGAAGTCCTATTTAATGGTATATTTATAAGGTTGCCACCTATAAATACAATTTAAACTGCATGATTGGGTGCGACATGACTATGTTTTGTTTTCAGCCCCTATACGTCACCACTGCTGGGGCACGGGCCTACCCTAAACTAGGGCGATAAGGCCTTAGTAATTTTTGGGTCACAAAGTTGTAATTAAAAATTATTTTACTAATTGACATTACCATTGGGTAAACGTGGTTTGGTAAAACTTTATTTTAATTAATAGGTAGTAATATTGATTTGTATTAACTTAATATTGTAAATGACGTAGGAATCCATCAAATGGAAAAAAAAATATTTTGTTGTATTCGAAATACTTATATACACAATACAGTGCTCTTTGAATAAATTTAGTTTATTTCATTGGACAAGTATATCGACAATATTGAATTTTGTCTCTACCAAAATAAGTCTTAGTAAATTTCCCGAAAAGACATACAAATTAAACACATAAGTATATAGAGCTAAAAGCTTTAAAATTAATGCGTTATTTAAAGTGAAACTATGATGGTGAAAGTGAATTTATCCGATCATAGAATACTGTTGTTAATGTTGAATAAAAATATGTTTCGAATGCACCATAATTTATTGATCTATCAACAATGTTAAACATTTCATCACACGCAACAAATAAATGCTAAATTAAGATAATGATTTTTATTTCCCCTCACACACTTTTAGGCACGTGTTTGATAAGGAAGCATCGAAGTCTTCCGGCTTTGAAATCTGAAAAAGAAAAATATGTTTTTTACTTCGAAGTTGAGTAAAAACCAGTAGGTAGAAAATTGTCGTTTTGAGCTGGGATTTGAAATTTGTAAACTATGTCTTATTTGTAATATCCGCGTATTTGAAGAAAACTTGTATTTATAAAATTAATATAATTTTAAGCTATTGCATAGCTTTTATTCAGGCTTTGAGCGCGGCGACCGAACCAAGAAATTTCGTAACGAAAAAAACCTCACAATCGTCTAACGTCGTTTCAGTTCGGTAGACTTCGGCACGGTGTTTGTGTGCGTGCGGTTAGACGTATTGTACGACTCTACGAAACTCGCACGAATCGAGACGAGCTGCTCCGAAATCGGACGATGCTATGCAATAGCTATACCGCGGCAGTCCCCGAGTGCCACACGTCTTTTTTATAAATGCACGTTTTCTTATAAAAAAAATATATCTGTATGTTCATAGCATACAAAATTACACCGTTATTGGTTAGGTGGTTAAAAGTATTACATAACCAGTAGAATATAAAGCCTATAGATGTTCCTTCTCAGTCTCTGAACTATTTGTGTGCTAAATTTAATTTAAATCGGTTCAATAGTATTTGTACCTAATATTAGGTTTTTTAAGGAAAATTGACATGCGATCATGTCTTGGAGTAGCCTTGTCATCATCACCAGACTTGCGGGGTATGGCTCTCACCCCTAACCTAATATTAGTAATATGAATAATTAGAATATTAAGGATATTTCTACTCACCTCTATAGTATTTTCCTTGTGTATGTGACAACGAATGGGGAACTTGTTACCAATGTCGTTTCGAGCCACTAATTTGTCGTTTATAAACCTCCAGAGGTTGCTAGCTGATTTCAATACGTTCATATTGCCGAATATGTAGAAACCTGGAAAACATGAAAATTACTGTAAAAAAATCAATGAATATGGTTCCGGACCGCAAAAGGAACAATTTACTTTATTTCCCTATAGGACAGACTCTGTCTACTTAAGGACCAGAGCTTTATGTTACGATGTATTAGGTATACCTACCTAATAATGTATTTCTAATAAATTATGTTTATGTTAAACTAGCTGTGCCCGCAACTTCGTCTGCGTGGAATAGTGACTTTCGCCAGCATTTTGATTGTAGGAAATTGCAGTTAAAGTAAATAAAGCTACAAAAATTATAAAAACTATTAGAACAGAAAAGATCATTAAACTTAGTAATTGATAAGATTAATATCCAGGAAAGAACCTGAAATTTTTGCAGATTAATAGTTGATAAACAACATGTTACATTTTTTATTAAAAATCGGTCAGCTAAAAGAGGATTCACTTGCTCAATATTTTTTTTTTGGTCTAAGCAATGCTCCAGCCTGATGAGAAGGGTAACTTATTTGGCAGAAACAGGTTTCAATTGTTGCAAACAGCATAAGTACTGTACCTACGTAGTTAGTACATAAAATTGATGTTTGATATCAGGATAACTTCAAAAAACCTCTTATTATTATACTTTATAAAGGCTGTGTGTCGCCATGTGACGAATTAATCAGTATTTGCTTTGCTACTTTGTTATGTGCCACTTTTGCGTATTGTTTATTTTTTTGTTTATTTCTCGAAGATTGTATTGTATTCGTAATAAAACAATGATATAACAACGTAAAAACGTAAGTTAAATAAAATATAACTTATTAATTACTTTTAGTATTTGAAGCAATATATCGAAGTTATAGAGCACAGTGACATCTTTTGAACTAACCAAGAACTAAACACTCATATTCATATCAAATGTGACAGCATTAAAATTTGACATGACTTGCTAGCTAAAAACGTGATAGTTGGGGAGCCCAACGAAGGTTTTGCCGTCTTGATCAGACTCAGACTCGGTCTTGTAAGATTTTTATATGGGAAGTCTCCCATATAAAAATCTTGCACCCTTTCATGTACCTCTACCGAGTATGAACACTTCATACGGGAGGGAGGGAGGTGCGTGATCATAAATAGGATAGTTGTAGTAACAAATATTCAAGGGGCACATGCCCAATTTTCTAATGATCTATGTGATAATATTTGTAACAATCTGTATATACGATAATTTTAAAACATCCAAAATTTTTACGTGAATGTTTATAAATTCCCCTTTATATGCTTAGAATAGCGATATCCCTCTATATAAACATTCAGATAATACCGAACACCCTATCGATTGGAAAAATACAAACCAGCAATGCAAGCCAGCAAGCAAATATTGGACAACTGACCACCTCCATACCGAAAAACTCCAATCAGATAGAAGAGAAATGTAGCGAGTTTAATAAACTTTTGTACCTGGCCTTTATGGATTATTCAAAAGTCTTTGACGGTATCACCCACATCAATCCAATTAGCTTTCTCTTCTTCAGCAAAACGTCGAACCCACATACATAAAACTTCTCCATATCATTTATCAACAAAGCACAGTCGATATCAAACTGCACACTGAACGCCTGACATTCAAAATACAAAAAAGGTGACTCCCTATCACCAAGTCCAAAGCTTTCCAGTTGCACGCTCCAAGAAGTCTTTCAGGTCACTATGATATTCTTAGGCAACAAAAGTAATTGGTGTAGGGGATATAGATGGCTATAAACTTTCGCCTTGCAGATGACTTTTTCTCATCGCAAATAAGTATACCTCTACAGAACTTGAGTTGATGCTCGAACAGCTGAGCGTAGAAAGCTTTGAGGTTAGACTGACGATGAAAGATCCAAAACCAAGGTCATGATCAAGAGCACCAATGATAGGATTGCAGTCAACAGGCAGGTAAAGCAATATGTAGAGAAGTATATACTTGGGCTAGGCAGTCCTTCGAAAACAGGCAGGACAAAGAAATAATCCGTAGAGCAGACAAAACCTGGAAAAGCTTCTGGTCCATGAATGGGTACATGAAGGGTGATCTTCTTATATCACTGAACCGCAAATATATCCTATCCTAATTTCCACACAATCTTGGTCCCCCACCGAAAATCAGAAGTCCAAACTCAACGTTTTTCAAAAAGCTTTGAAGCGGAGTATCATAGGTATTAAGTTAAAAGAAAAAATAAATATGTTACCATCCACTCTCGTACTGGTATTGTTGTAGGTCAAAACTGATGTAGCAATGGGCGGGGAATGTGATGTAAAATGTGCCAGGATAAAGAACAATAGATGGACCAGAATTGTTACACATCGCGTGCCTGAGACGATTTTCGCCAAAGAAGACCCAAGAAAAGGTGGTATGAAGATCTGGTCCATGTATCAAAGAACTGGCAAGTCCTAGCATGTGCCCAGCAGTGAGGTGATACAGGTTAAGAAAAAAAAAATACAGATTATTAAACAGCAGGACTTCGATAGCAACTTGAACCTCCTGCATAAAAATGTAACGCGCTGAAGTATCTCAAGATTATGTGTTTTTCAACAGACGTAAAGATTAATTATAACTTTGTGGTCCAAATCGTCACAATGACACTTTTTAGGGATTATTTAACATGCACGACACGGTCAAATAACTTTTTTCTTTAAACAAATTGTTACCAGGTAGCTCTCCTGTATTCAACGCTGTCCCCCCACTTATAAAGAAAGGGTAATAAACTTTTTTCTTATTTAGCGTAACCTTTCTATTCCGATTCCATGTTGTTCGAGTAACTGCAAATCTAGCTATTGACCTCCCCTACTTTGGCGTTTTGCTCAATAAAGTAGTCCGTATAGTCCTAGTCAGAAGGTTCATTTTGGTCGATATATTTTTACCATTTTTGTACGTGATCTAATAAAGTTAGACTTTTTACTATCCTACAGGAATTTCTGTGACTAAAAGTATTTAAGATCTTGACCGGGGATGTATGTTACCACCATCCAAAATTTTATTTAAATCGGTGTAATAGTTTCAGAGATCAGTCATTTATTAAGGTTTTTTGAATATCCCACGGGAACCAGACAACTGTCAGTGATTTCAAGTATCCTATGCATTTTTCCGGAATTTAAAATACCTTAGTGTAAACTTTCATTTAAATTGGTTCAGCCGTTTAGGAGGTCAGTCGAAACAAACAAACAAACAGACAGAGATACAACTTTTTTTTTAAGTTGAGGATGTGTTCTACTACTCTCAAAACATATCCCTGGCTAATTTTTTTTCGTTTCTAAGAAAAGTACAAGAATTTTTGCCTCTACGTTTTTATTATAGTATAGATTATTGCAAATAACATGAAATGTGTCCTGTAAAGAAACTTTTGTCCATTTTGCCTATGAATACTCGTCGTTTATTTCCTTTTGAAAATAAATGGAATAAATATATTTATTATTTGGTGCATTAAATAAAAACAACTACTACTTGAATAAAAAATTAAAAAGGAACACTAGCATGCGACCAAAATGGTTGCCACTCATGTAGAGTGGCCAAGATATTAACGTTGATTTTTAATCGACCTCAATAATGAGGTTCTCTTTTAGTATTTTCAGTACTTTTCAGCGGAACTCTGAGTTTTTGAACTCTAAAAACTGCGTACCTTCTTTAGAGCGAGACAGCGCCACACAGATCCTATTGGACGCAGCCAGGAAGCCGATCTTGCCGTCCCTGTTACTCCTCACCAGAGACAATATCACTATCCTGTTCTCTTCGCCTTGGTAGTTGTCCACTGCGGTGATCGTCACATCTTTGAGCGAGTCGTACTTTTTGCTTAGCTGGAATAATGCATAGGTAGTACAAAATAAAGTTCATAATTGAATGTTGATGAATGTTCATAAATAAAAACCGGCCAAGTGCGAGTCGGACTCGCGCACGATGGTTTCCGTGCTTACATCTATAATAGAAAATCACGTTTGTTGTATGTATTTATTAAGATTGAGTGAAAATTGCTTAAAATTTCCGTTTGTTGTATGGGAGTCTTTAATTTACTTTATTATTATTAAATTATTTTGTTTGAAAGGTAATACACCGTGAAATTTTAGTGGTTGTTTTCCCGTGGCAGAACGACTTGCCTTTAGTAATACTATCGAATCATGCAAATTATTTCGCGAAAAAAAAAATTTTTTTTTTTCGATTTTTCGGAATAATAATTTTCCAACTCGAAAACGAGAGAAGCTATCGTTGTTTTTGAAGATGTGACGTATTCAGGTACTGCTTGCCGCATGAAATCGATGCTTAAAGCTAAAGAAGCTCTTCACCCTAAGTCATAAAGCGGTTCGAACGTGTTTTCGAGTTACGGTTAAACCTTTCGTAAAACCGGCATTTTTTGATTTTACCCAAAAAGAACTGCACACATCTTTTGTACTACTAAGATAGAATCATTTTACTGCGGGAAAACAACCACTAAAATTTCACGGTGTATATCCTCTTACCGTTATTTTTTAGTATTTGTTGTTATAGCGGCAGCGAAATACATCATTTGTAAAAAATTCAGCTTTCTAGCTGTCATGGTTTATGGGATACAGCTTGGAGACAGACAGACAGACGGACAGACGGGACGACGGAGGCTTAGTAATAGGATGCAGTTTTATCTTTTAGGTACGTAGCCCTAAAAACAAGATGGTAAATATTCTAATAGTCCCTATTTCTTATTTATCCTCTCCGTTCTATTGTATAATAAACGCTTACAGCTTCCATAGAATAATTAATCTAAATACCTCTTTGATCAACGTAACCTGCCCGGTGTAAGTGGCCAGTATGGTGATTTCGGAAGCCTTATACTCCATCAGTCGTAAATAATCCGCCAAAGCAACGCACCATTTCGCTTCTAGGGAGTTTTTGTGGCTCCAACTGTCTTCAAGGCCCTAGAACAAAAAAAAAATAGGTGTAAAGTTTACAAAACAAAAACACGTACGTCTTTTAAACTTTTTTTAGTGCAATAAAAGATAATAGAAAAACATCGTTTATAAGTAAAAATAGAATTTAAGCAGTTTTTTATCTTTAGGTACCTATTCTAATACTTTTTTACTAATTGACTGGCTCGGTGGAACCGTGGTTAGTAACGCAGGGCAGTGGCGTAACTACAGGGTGGCAAGTCGGCAAAATGCCACGGGCCCCCACCCGGTAGGGTGCCCCAGCCGAAAGGTTTGTGAGTTACCGAAATGTAGTGACATCGAGTGCGGCGGGGAAGGGAACAGTTTCATCATCATCATTATCATCATCAGCCCATAATATACGTCCCCACTGCTGGGGCACGCGCCTACCCTAAACTAGGGCGATAAGGCCTTAGTCAACCTCCCTGGCCCAGTGCGGGTTGGTACAGTTTTTTCCCTAAACGTCAATTATAGAGAAAATTCTGATTTCTGATTCTGACCTCTGAATCTTCTAGCTATAACATCATGCGAGTAGAAGAATACATTTTTAGTGACAGCCCTCATTAAAGATAATCATACAGCAAGCCGCAAGCTCGCCAATCACTGTATCGCGAGAGTGCTGACTACAGCACTAGGACATCATAGTATTATTAGTATTCTAGGTAATTGATATGGAGACTTGTTGACTTTCGTCATCTGTTGTTTGGTGTCAAGTATTTAATTACGATGCCTAAAAGCCAAATTTACGCTAGGAAATTATTTGCATACAATAAGTGACAATGCGTCTATCAAAAAATCACAATTGCTGCATTAGTTAGTGTCTTGACTACCTATTAGGTTCGTAATGTATTTGATCGATTGGTACTAAGAGATCTGCGCATTGCGCGCGCATACTTTTTTAGGTACTTAATTGATCAAGATTTTGTTAAATTTCAAAATGAGGGTAGGTATATTACCATGTTATAATATGCCGAATTCACGCTATGAAACTATTCGCGTACAATAAGTGACAATAAATCTATTGAAAATGACAATTAATAAGTGTCTTGACTACCTGCTAGTTTCGTAATTTTGATTTGGTCTTTGTGGTTCCAATAACTTCCCGTGTAGTCAACAGTTTGATTCCTAAATGTCAAGCAGAGGAAATCAATTCTGATTACATCAGAAAATCAATGGTGATTAAGTAAACTTACCTCAGAATCTTCTAGAGCGTCATGCGAGTAGAAGAACAGGTTCTTAGCGACGCCCCTCACATCAGGGTACTGGTGGACCGATGGATGACTCTAACGTCTCATAAACGATTGGTACTAAGAGATCTGCGCATTACGCGTCATACGTTCGAACAGGGACACTAACGACTGTTCCACCGAGCCAGTCAATTGATAGAGTTTGAAGATATTTTAGAGTATTTATACTTTATTGTTTTTTGTACTTGTATTATGCAGCACTGCTGAGCATAAACCTCTTCCAAAGCTTTCAAGCGCGACCCGTCTACGGCCGCTTGCATCCTTATTTTTACTTATAAACGATGTTTTTCTATTATCTTTTATTAAGTGACAATACATCTATTGAAAATGACAATTAATAAGTGTCTTGACTACCTACTAGTTTCGTAATTTTGATTTGGTCTTTGTATAGTCAACAGTTTGATTCCTAAATGTCAAGCAGAGAAAATCAATTCTATCTGAGTGTTCTTACCTCAGAGTCTTCCAGAGCGTCATGGGAGTAGAAGAACAGGTTTTAGCGACGCCTCTCACATGAGGGCACTGGTGGACCGATGGATGACTTTCTAACGTCTTATAAACGATTGGTACTAAGAGATCAGCGCATTGCGCGCGCATACTTTTTGGGTTATTGATATGACGACAGAAGTGGCGTGCATTTGGGGAGACCTATGTCCAGCAGTGGACAGAAATGGGCTGATGACGATGGAGACATGTCACGATTTTGTTAAATTTAAAATGAGCATTTTTACCATCTTATTGGATGTTCAGCCCAATTTACGCTATGAAACTATTTGCGTCTATCAAAAAAGACAATTAATGCATTAGTTAGTGCCTTGACTACTTAGCACTTTCGTTCTTTTAATTTGGTCTTTGTGGTTCCAATTAGTTCCAGTGTAGTTAGCAGTTTGATTCCTAAATATCAAGTAGTATAAAGTGGACTTACCTCAGAATCTTCTAGAGCGTCATGCGAGTAGAAGAACAGGTTCTTAGCGACGCCCCTCACATCAGGGTACTGGTGGACCGATGGATGACTCTCTAACGTCTCATAAACGATTGGCACTAAGAGATCAGCGCATTGCGCACGCATTCGTCTCTGTGTTGCAAGTGCACGGGAGTGCACGCCGTTGCGCGTCATACGTTCGAATAGAGACACTTCTAGGTTGTAGTGCTTAGCTAGCTTGTAGTGAGCTGCGGTTGGACGGAGCTGTTTGTGGTCGCCTGAAGATAAATAGAGTTTGAAGATATTTTAGTTCATATTTTCACTTATAGTCCAGTCAAAATAGACAAAAATAAGTGCTAACTTAGACAAAATTCGCATAGAGCTGAAAATTGCCAGAGACGTTAAATACATGATAATAAAAGAAAAATCAAAAATCCCCATCAATCCTACTTCTGCAAAAAAATTTATTCAAGGTCAAAAGTATAAGATTAAGGATTTTTCCATTTTTCTCGAAAACAGTAAGTATTATCGTAAAAATAGGTTAAACAAAAGTTGTAGATCATACAATTTTCTACAAAAATTCACTTTTTCTTTTCCGACTCACCATTCGCGAGATATCGTGGTTTTAATCATTAGAAAATTCATATTTTACATAATATGCATTCATCTGTTGATATCGTTTTTGATCGATATATGACCTGGAATAGGTTCACTAGGGTAACCACGTTAAAAACCGCCCAAGTGTGAGAAAAAAAAACATAGGTTTTGTATGAGAACCCACTTTACACGTTGGTTTCATGTTGTTTCTAGTATTAGATGTTATAGAGGCAACTGAGATACATCATTCGTTAAAATTTTAACTGTCTAGCACAATCGCATGGGGGCCTGGAAGCGTTTGAAAATACAACTTTTTCAACTTTGTGCATCGCTATATCTCTGAAATGGTGAATCTTAGGAACAAAGTGTTAAGACATTTTTTATAGATAATTACGTGATAAGTAATTTTGTCATACATATTTTTATGATTAAACTTACCGATTCGCTCAAAAGTGCATAAAACTGATATTTGTGACATTTGACCTTGATTATTTTTTTTTTGCAGACGTGGGATCGATGGGGACTTTTGACAGATTATTTGTAATAGTGTTCCCAAGATTCATGCCAATTTTCAGCTCTATGCGAATTTTTCCTAGGAATTTAGAATTTTTTTTTTTCATAGACATTTACTATTTTGACTGGACTATTAATTGTTAAAGTACATTTGTACTTGTATCATGGATTTGTTCCCATTTCCCCCTCTAATCTTGCCGCCTTAAGAAGTCCACTACGACTCTTGTCTAAAAATAGTCAATGAACCATATTTTTGTGCAAATTTTCGACTATCCCATATTCCTCTACCTACTTGAGACTACTCCTCTCATAGACGTTCCAAGTGATATTTTTAAGATAAACTCTCACTGCCTTCAAAGGGGACTAGGTTTAGATTGGACAAATGGGAATATCCCGTATTATGTATGCAGTTCATTATCCCATCATCTCATCATCATCCTATTGCTGCCAACTGCTGAGCATAGGCCACTTCCAAAACTTTCCAGCGCGGCCTGTCTACGGCTAGTTGTATCCAACAAAACCCAGCTATTTTCACCAGGTCTTCTTCCATCTGGTAGGTGGCCATTTGGTAGGTGGCATTATGCAGTTATTCGTTTTAAATAAGTATTGCAAAATAATGATAAATAATTTGCGTATTTCCCAAAAAAGTAATAGGATTACGAAATCAAAGTCCAGAATCCAATGGATAAACCCCTACCATTGCTTGTATGTGACTTGCAGTTAATTGTTGATTGCAAAGATACGATACGGTAATCATTATAGCCGTCATAAAAACACGATAAAGATAGTAGATCAAAGTGCAATCTATCAATAAAGATGTGTTCACGAACATACAATTTACTAAACCTGTTGATCATTCTTGAAATTTGACCTTGGAACATTAATATTGTATCTAATCACTTAAGCATTCCACCGATCACTAACCACAATAGTGAAGATAAAGGGATAACTATAAAAACTAGTATAATAGAAGATCTGGAGCACCTGGACACACTAATTAGAAAACAATATGGAATAAGTAATTCTAGAATTCGTTTATCTACAATGTATGCATCCCCTACGCCTACGCCCTACACTAATTTATATCAGACTAGCTTTCCGCCCGCGACTTCGTCCGCGTAGAGACTTTTAACGGGTAAAACATTACTTCCTTATAGGGCAGTCGGTTAAAAAGTAGCCTATAACCTTTCCTAGGCTCTGGACTATATCTGTACCAAATTTAATTTAAATCGGTCCACTACTCTATGCGTGAAAGCGTAACAGACAGAGAGTTACTTTCGGATTTATAATATTAGTAAGGATGTTCTGTTTCGGATAACCTTTTCTTCCTCACTCTCTATTGTTAGGTTAAGAAAGAGAGAGCATAGGCACTTTTCCAATTCTAATCTATAGAACCTAATAAAATTGAAGTGTTTTTTTATAATATTAAAATAACGACTTTTCACTGAATGGGTATGAATCAATATCGGGTACCAGTAACGAAAACACAATAAAAAAAATAGGTGTCTGTGTGTTCCCTATTATATTATAGCTATTTATTAGTGAAAGTCCCGTCAAAACTGATGCAGCCGTTTCGGAGAACAGCGAGAACAAGCAGACAGACAGACAAAAATGATTTTAAATTGTGTTAGAAAAACCCGTTACCCCCAAAAGTCGTTATTTTAATATTACAAACATATAGACACTTCCATTTCATTTCGTTGTATGTACAAAGTATGCGTGTAATAACAATCCCATCAAAAACATCCTGTAAAAAACCGGCCAAGTGCGAGTCGGGCTCGCGCACAAAGGGTTCCGTAGCAGCAAAAACCAAAATTACAATTAAATCAACCTATCTCAAAAACTATAAGAGATACTTTGATCAAACCAAAAATCGTTGAAAGAGTTAATTAGCATGCATCACCTCTATTTTTTTTAGAATTTTATACCCCGTAGTTATAAAAATAGAGGGGGGGGGACATACTTTTTACGACTTTGAGAGCTGATATCTCAAAAACCGTTCACTTTAAGAAAAATGTTTTTTAGAAAACTTTATATCATTTTAAAAGACCTTTCCATTGATACCCCACACGGGTATGTACATCGAAAAAAAAAAATTTCATCCCTCAGTTACATGTATGGGGGCCCCACCCCAATTCTTTTTACTATTTAGTGTCATATTTTTGTAGCGGTTCATACAACACATATTCCCATCAAATTTCATCACTGTAGTACTTATAGTTTCCGAGTAAATCGGCTGTGACAGACGGACAGACGGACAGACGGACAGACGGACAGACGGACATGACGAAACTATAAGGGTTCCGTTTTTGCCATTTTGGCTACGGAACCCTAAAAAACTAGCCAAGTCTCAATGGAGCAGATTGCTCATCTCTAAAAAGTAATGAAATCTAGACAAAATCGTGCCAAGCCTAAGGTTCCTTACTGCGATTTCTTCATTATTATAGTTAGTGTTGTGTGACTTGGCCGTTGAAGGGAACACAAGGGTACATAACCAGGTTCTCCGTAACAATATTATACCAATCTGTCGCCAGAACCGATACCTATTGACGATGAAAAATTGCCAATTGGACAACGTTGAATGAATAACAAGTGAAAATTAAGGCTTGAAACTGGTTTTGTACCCTTGAGAACCCTTCAACGGCCAAGTAACACAACACTAACTATAATAATGAAGAAATCGCAGTAAGGAACCTTAGGCTTGGCACGATTTTGTCTAGATTTCATTACTTTTTAGAGATGAGCAATCTGCTCCATCGAGACTTGGCTAGTTTTTTACAGGATGTTTTTGATGGGATTTCACTTCTTTTTGTAGAAGCAGCTAACCAAATTAAATATTTTTGTAAAGGCAGTATGTCGTTTTTTTAATATTTTTAGACGACTTTATAATATTGGGCTGTGGTTTTCTAATCAGGATCACCAGGTACTCCAGATCTTCGATTATCGTAGTTTTTATAGTTTTCCCTTTATGTGACTATTAAACCCTAACTCTGTACCAAATTTCAGCGCTCTGAGATTATGGGAAGTATTAGTTCTATTTTGATGATCATGAGTAGGTGAGTGTGAGTGTGTGTCATAAATGCGAAACTTTGCTTTCACTTAACTTCGGAACTATAAGTCCCACAGACTTGAAATTTGGATTTGAAGTATGTTAGCATAGGTTACTGGATGATAAAAATTTCAGCGTTCTGGTCTTATTCAGAGGTTCTCAAATAGAGGCCTGAAAAAGCGGCGAAATGGTTCCAGTAAAGGATGGTACGGCAGTGTTTGCTTCGCGCTCGACTTGGCGGGGGCACTACCGTGCCCCCAGATATTCAGGATAGGTACATTTGATTCGGCAGTATCTTAATTTTAAAAAAATATATAATACTTACCAATGAGTATTAAGTGTTGACAGTGGCTGGTCAGAGAGGCGATTACGTGTGCCTCTAGTACTTCGGCCGCTTCCTCCACTATTACTGTAAAGGAACAGAAATATAAGTTAACTACGAAAAAGAGGAGCTTTCTTATTTATTAATTATGAATACTGTCGAATAAACTCTTGATCTTCCTTACCTTATCTTCTTCAATCGGAATAGCAGAACATTCGCGAAAGGTCCTTATTTACCTACTATTAAAATAAGGCTCACGACCGATTGTGTACTCTCTGTTCCCTAACGTTCATAGTTCGGTGAGACGGCAATCCGACATGACCGATGAGAGATCGGGCGCAGGAACACCGGCTTAACTTGCTTTTCGAGGCACGGACGTGTAACCGCCAACTTCCTGACTCCGGGCTGATGCCGGGCGGGCATTCATTACAGAAAAACACACACAAATTTTGCCAGACCCCGGACTCGAACCGGGGAACTCTCGGTCCTTGAGCAACGCTTGCTACCAATAGACCAACGAGGCAGTCAAACCATGACAATGTGGGAACAGGGAGCGCACCTGTCTTGCACACTTATGCTCTATGATATTATGACCTGTGCTTGATAGCTTTTGAGTAGATTTGTTGTCATTGCCGGACTAATTATAATTTATTATAATTATAAGTAGGCCTTCAGGGTGAGTGCGACAGGCTCAATATGGTCTATTGTCGACCACATATTATGAGGATCTCACTACTGCTTACCATCAGATGGAGTGAGGTCATCTTGTAACCCTTTTATATATAAACTAGTGACCCGCCCTCGCTTCGCTTCAGGTAATCCTTTCTTAGCGGATGCCTACGTCATAACAACTACCTGATGCCAAATTTCAGCCTGATCTGGCCAGTGGTTTGGGCTAGGCGTTGTTGATAGATGACTATGTCATACCTTTGTGTTATACACCGTGAAATTTTAGTGGTTATTTTCCCGCAGTAAAATAGTTATATCTTAGTAGCACAATAGATTTGTGCAGTTCTTTTTTATTGAAATCAATAAATGTTGGTTTTACGAAAGGTATAACCGAAATTCGACAGCACGTTCGATTAGCTTTAATATTTTTTTTCAAGGAATAATTTGCATGATTCGATAGTATAACTAAAGGCAAATCGTTCTGCCACGGGAAAACGACCACTAACATTTCACGGTGTACATATTTAGATAAAAAGATTACCTATAGGCGAGAGCATCTGTCGTAAGAGTGCATGTAGGCGCGCGGCTGCAGCAGTGGTGGCGCCGATGACGCGGGCCGCGCGCAGCACCGCGCCGTCCACCAGCCCCCATGCTTCCTCCAACTCCCTGCTACAGGTCTTGTGTTGCTCCTACAATCATCATCATCATCAGCCCATATACGTCCCCACTGCTGGGGCCAGTGCCGTAACTAGGGCGGTGCCAGCGGTGCCCAGGCACAGGGCGCAGACCCTGGAGGGGCGCAGAAATGACCAGACCTGTATCTAGTCTTAATTATCAAGGGCGTAATTTTTAAAGCTCGCACCGGGCGCATAGAAGGCTAGTTGCGACACTGGCTGGGACACGGGCCAACCCTAAACTAGGGCGATAGCGACTTAGTCAACCACGCTGGCCAAGTGCGGGTTGGTTAACAGGTTGTGCAGGTTTCCTCACGACGTTTTCCTTCACCGTTAAAGTGTCGAATAATCGTACAAATGAATTTCAAATTTATTGCTAAATGTTACCATATCTGATCTAACGTGGGTGCAATAGTGTTCAACTTACCATTAATGCATTCATTTTAACCATCAACTCGTTCTTGATCGTCCTTAGAGATGAGTGGTAAACCTGCCATCTTTGTTCTAATGTCAATTTGTATAAGTCTGATACCATATCGACAGCTGAATCATGTTTATCTGACTGTCCTAATATAACGAATTTCTGAAATGTAAATAACTAATTATATAAGATAAAAGAATAACGTCATAAAGAATTGGAAAATGAGATCATGTGTATTACAACTACTGCTTAAAAATAGAAACGCCACTCACTATTTACTTTACTTGACAGATTAATTAGTTCATAATCTTAAATATGTGATATTATGCAAAATTCGACTTGAGGAACTGCTTAATTCTTAAAATGCAGTTATAAAAACACGTGAGTGACGTTTCGTTAAATAAATACGATAGGGTTGACGTACTATCTTGGAATTTGTTATTTAAATCTAACTTGTAATAATGTAAATTGCTATAAAGTTTTATCATCATCATCACCATATCAGCCGAAAGACGTAATAAACTGCTGAACATAATATAGCTTTCTCAATCGAATAGGGATGACGACTTAGGCCAAATTATATGATTATTATTTAGTCTGTTTTGGTTTTTCAAAAACATAATCAGAAATGGACTAAGTTATAGTACATCAAGCCTCTGGAGAGTGGCTGCCGTCACCTTTCGACTAATTGCACAAAATAGTGTCGTCAACCGTAACTTTTAAGCACTATAATGTTCATATTTTTTTGTCTGTGAAACAAAATAAAAAGTACGCGCACAATATTTTTTAGTAAACTAAAGAACGGACTAAATACTTTTTTTAGTTATTTAGCCTGTTAGCTTACCTTGAAACAATCCAGTCTCTTTCTGACTTTGCTGATTTGAGATTCAAACTTGTCAGTCATCTTTTGTCCTTCTATGTGATCGTCAGTAATATCCTTCACATAACGAATACTATTCATCATCGAATCTATTTCTTTCAAAGCCCATTCTTCAGAAAAACACGTTTCAATTTTATCACTAACAGTCAAATCATCCAATTGTTTCTCCCAATCATCTAGTTCATCATCATCATCTTCACCTAAAGAGTCTTCTTTCGTATCACCGAAAAGCCAACTCAATATAGGATCTTCGTTAGAACCTTTCAATTCGTATGTTTTATCAGCTATTTTGAGATGTGGCTTCAATGTCTTATAAGTAACTACTTCCCTTTCACATTTCTCTATTTCAGTCTGAAGATCAGTCATTTCTTTGAATATCTTCTCCATTTCAGCTCTTTTACTTCCGTACAAGTACGAATATTTGGATTTTATTTTACCTCTCAGATTATTCAATGTGTAAGCTTCTAGATTTTTATTTTTGCTTTGACTCCCAAGCCTGACAATATTCTTGGTGACATTCAATATGCCTTCTAAGAATTGATCAAGGGCGTGATTCGTGTTGCATATGATCAGCATTGGGGTACCTTCCAGAGATAGATTCCTTAATATGGTGGAAGCGATTTTCACCCCTATGAACGTTTTACCAGTGCCAGGTGGTCCTTGAATTACTGCGAATTCCCTGGTAAGTGCGAACTTGTAGGCTTCCATTTGGGAGTCATCGAGGCCGAGGGATTCTTTGGACGGCCACTGAGAAGTATCTAGTACAGGGAATGGTAGTTCTTCGGAGTTATTTGCGTCTATAATGCTGTATATTGTCTCTGATCTTAAGTAGACTGGTGGGTGAGTTTCTGTCTAAAAATTAAAATATTATTATATTATGAATTATTCTTCTTACCTTATCAGCTATGTAGATTTTCTCCCACATAAAACTGGCAGGGTGATTAAAAACATATATTTTATAATATTATCATAAAAATAAATATTTGTTGATTTTAATGCTACAGTGTAATGTGACTGGTAATTTGACCCACAACTGCGACGTTGAGACACTGTGTCTAATTTTATATTTAGAAATTGGTAATTTCTCCCATCAAGCATTTATATTATCACTTGATGTGATAGAATACAAGTAACTAAACAATCTAACTGTAACATTATCAGTATTACAAACCTGTACATCTACAATATAACTCTTCATTGGCAAATCCTCATGTTTGAAGTTCTGTAGCACTTTCAGCACTCTGTGGTAAGGCTCGAAAAACACTTCACTCTCTACCATCAGGTATGGCTCGGTGAATATATTCTTTGATACTGGATTTTGAAATGATACAGCTACCTAAAAAAGAAGCAAAAGAATTATATTTTTTTACATAATGGGGCCAAAATAAAATCTATAACAATTTTGATCATACGAGTCAGTAACAATCAAAAGAGAAAGTGTAAAAGAGAAAGAAAGTGACAGAGAGAGAGAGAGAGAGAGAGAGAGAGAGAGAGAGAGAGTGAGAGAAAGAGAGAGAGAGAGAGAGAGAGAGTAGTAGTAGGCAGGTATTTTAGTACCAAATATACAATAATTTTATTCTACTGTGTGATTAAATAATTTAGAATTAGGACCTGGCGGGGTTTGAACAGTTCAAACCATCATAACTACTAATCTTTAGGATAGTATTACCTACATAAAGTCTGTGGATGGGTGGGTGTGGTCAAAGTGAAGTGAAAAAAAGTGTGAAATGCTGTTTGTGCAAGTATGAGTGAAGTCTGTATGTTGAGTGGATGTTTGTGAGTGGATTATGTTTTATAATGTTTGTGTATGAGTGGATACAGGATGTTAGTTAACTATTTGCAGAAATTGCGAAAAATCCTTTTTAATAACAATAAAATTATTAATACTCACATATCCATCCATCAGCAAACTCATAGAAGAATCCAGTACAGTCGCGCAAAGTATCGTCTCAAAGTTGTCACTGGTGAACAGAAGGAGAGATCCGAACATCAGTTGCTTGTTGTACACATATCTCTTGCTGTTGACTGACCCTTGGCTGAGTCGCTCGTTCCAAGCGATGTCTACCAGGTGGCCCACTTTGTTATTGCTGACGTATGTCCTCAGTATACGGACCTTTGGGAACACTCTGTAATGTAAAAAAAAATATCATTATACTGATGTTCTTTGTACACTGCGTAAGGACCGAGGGGTCCCCGGTTCGAGTCCGGGGTCGGGCAAAATTTGTGTGAGTTTTTCTGTAATGAAATTACTCTGCCCGGAGTTAGGAAGTTGGCGGTTGAACGCCCGTGCCTCAGAAAGCACGTTAAGCCGGTGGTCCTGCGCCCGATCTCTCATCGGTCATGTCGGATTGCCGTCTCACTGAATTATGAGAGTAAGGGAATTTTCTGAAAGTACCTATTTAATAAATAATATTTAATAAATAGGTACTTGCTTGCTTGGCTAATCTAATCAACAAAAACTGATTATATTTTTAAGTTTTACTTAATTCATTATTAAGGTTCCATAACTTTTTTTATACACAAATGCTAAAATTAGTGGATGTAATTACTCTGTCCTGTCACTCTGTCTGTCACAAGTTCTATCTTACGATATGCAACGTTATTTTTAGTTAATTGAGAATGTCAAACTTTGTTCTCATTTAATTAAAATATTGAATATTCATTGAAGTCTTATGCACAAAAATAAAATTAATGATGTAAATGTA
This sequence comes from Maruca vitrata, assembly GCA_039566165.1. Lineage (NCBI taxonomy): Eukaryota > Metazoa > Arthropoda > Insecta > Lepidoptera > Crambidae > Maruca > Maruca vitrata. Next base: position 12,130,780 of record CM076921.1, read on the forward strand.
AATTACCTGATATTTTCGTATCTCCTTTTGATTGGGTTCTCTAAGTACTTACCTAGAAGTAAAATATTATAATTAAATTTTTAAATATAGTAATTGATGGTTATCAGGTACTATCCACTATGTGAGTGGTCAGTCAGCGAAATGTAGAAAGCGTAGAAAGATGGATAGCTATTCTTTTACCAACATATTCCATCTCGCAGTGGTCCAAAGCAGTCTTCTCTCAACAGCTTGAACTGTAGATCCAGGTAATGTCTCACACTTGGGTAAGCTCCATTCACGATGTTGGGTTGGAGTTGCAACACATAGTTGCCTAGTAAGTCCGCTCTGGACGGGAATATGTCTAGATTCTTGTAGCTATTTGGATCTTCTTTTGTTTCGTTGTCTTTTGAATTTGCTTCTTGGATTGTTTTGTCATCCTGAAATAATTAAGGTTGAAATATTAATTTTATTAATCCTAATATTTATAAATGGTTAATGGATTTCCTTATAAAGAGTAATTTTTACTTGTAAGTACAAAACATAGATAAAATAATTATAATATTTGCCCAGCAGTGAGACAGAACAGGCTAAATAAAAAAATAAATTCACAAAATCACATACATCAATCTGATCCCATGGTAAGTAAGTTAAACACATGTGTTACAAATATCATAAACGACAGTTTCCCACTGTCACAAATTAACTGAAATATACAGAAAGAAAAAACAGATGTTTGTAACACAAATATTTGCCCAGAGTGGTAATTGAATCCATAACTCTTGAAACCGCTAGTCAGGGTAACTAACCACTGTTCCACCAGTCATGTATTTTAGTTTTTAAATAAGATTAATATTTTCCTTATAAAAATCAGACAGACACTTGCAGCCGTAGGTAGTGAACCTGGGTCACTAACCATTGTTCCACCGAGTCAGTAAAATCTATGTAAACAATGTATTTACCATTTCAATTAAGTTTAATATCTTAGACTGCAGCTGGTGAATCCTGACAAACAAATCATTGCTAAATGTCTCTGTATGCTCTTCCCTGACGCCCACAGCACTTGTCTCCACATCTTCCAGGAGCTCAAGAATACTGTTCAGAAACTTTGCATCGTGCCTACCAAAATCTACTATACCCTCACACAAGGATACAACATTCGCAAAGAAACTCTCCACATCATTCCACAACTGGAGGTTCAGCCTCTTATCAACCAATCTGACTTGGGGCAAACCGATCACAAACTGCTTCAGTTTCATAAGAAAGTCTGACTTTTCAAACTTTGTTGTCAAGAGGTTGCTTATGCGAGTCTTTTCGCCTGGTTCTAGCGACTTGTAAATCTTCGAAAGGACCTTAACAATAAGTACGATAAAGTCCCCTTTTAATTCCGTGTCCAGGAGGTACCAGAAACCAGCTCTGTGAGCTACTTCCAATGTCAAAAGGGGAAGTTCCATGAAAGATATATCGAGCAGTCTCTTAAAGCCTATAGGCTTTTTCTCTGTATACTGTGGCTTCGTATCAGGCGGTGGTCCAGGTGCTTCTTCGTCAGCAAACGCTGAAGAATTGCCACCTGTATTCGACCCACTATCCTCGATAACAGTACCATCGAACCAGTCGATCCGCAAAGAGGTTTTACTTGCTTCACTCATACCGTCAGAATATAAAACTTAAATCTAATAATAATTATAATTTAAAGTATGAATACACTTTAACAAATAAATAAAATTGTGCAGCGTAATTTCAAATTCGAAAAATATTTTGTTTCATTCGACACATCTTTTTTGACATTGACACGCCGGCGAAATGTCAGTATAGTTTTTTTTTAATGTTGTGTGGCTTCGGCTAACAGACCATACAGCAAAAACAGTTCAAGATACACAAAAACTATAAATGAAAGAATTATTTGATGAATGACAATGTGATGTTGTGTTATATGATAAAAAAAAATCTTTTAATAATCTAAAAAAGTCACAAGCGATAGTATGGTCTATTTCCACCCAAAAAACTTTTATTTGGCTTTATTTGTGACTTTTCCTCTTTTTTACCGATTTCAAAAAAGTAGGATAGGGTCCAGTCGTCATTTCATTTACTCATATTCACACTATTAACGTATGAATCATAAAAATCGGCCCATGCGTCGGCACGTATGTACAGTGCTTCAATGGAACATACATATATACATAATTTTGCTTATTATTGATTACTACGACATACATTCATACACAGGCTGATACACAAATGAATTTAACATTTAACGCATTACCACTTGTTTGCGTGCAATCGGGTGGTAAAAACCATTAAGATAAAAAGTAGACAGCTAAGTACATACGGCCTAAGAAAACATTCATAAAAAACAAGGTTATGCAGTTTGCGTAATTGCGTATGTACCTAAGTTACCTAGAGTCGTTAATTAAACAATGAGTAAACAAAATAAAGTTAATTACGAGTACCATTCAAACAAACAGCCTCTAACGACAGCTCGCTAACATAGTGTTCTCGTTAACCCGCCTCGCATAATTCTTTTGGTATTTATCCCCCGACCCGGAGGGGTCCCGAACGACCCATTAACCGCTGTATGGTTAGAGTTGCTAGTAGCAGAAAAAAATATCGAATACCTAGGTTTGTCACATTCTACTTTTTAACTTACATGATGTATTTGCGAGAAGTAAAATAGTATCAATTTTTATGTAATAAGTTAAAAAGTTTTCAACAATCAAATTAAGATTTCAACATTCAACACTAATCATAATTAAGTTTGTTAAGGAAGACTATGCAATATTTCTTAAAAATAATGCAGAGTTTGTAACATCTTTCATTATGAAAATATTCGTAAACGCAACATTGTCATGCCTACCGAGCTACACTATGCAGACAAAATACCACAATATGAAGTCAATGTGGTTGTAACATTTTTGAGCTGGCTTAAATGATGTGCTATTGAAACTGTAATATCTCGGCTAGGTCCCGAGATATCAGACCAATTATTAATTAACAGAGGAACACACGTAATTGTGTGGTCTACCCAGCTATATCAAAATAAAAAAACAGTCAATTGATGATGCTAAAGGTATTTCTAAGCCTCCTCCGTCCGTCTCCAAGCAGTATCTCATAAATCGTGATAGCTAGAAAGCTGAAACTTTTACAAATGATGTATTTCCGTTGCGGCTATAAAAACAACAACTACACATACATAAAATCACGCCTTTTCCCAGAGGGGAAGGCAGAGATCACTTCCAGTTTTCACCTCTGTGGGAAACGTGACGTGACGGGGTGTGGACCACGTCGCCGCCATTCTGCCTTGTGCATTGTTTTAACAAGGTCATTGCGTTCCCACGAGTAGCAAGGATATATGACGGGGGAAGGAAAAGGGGAGGAAGGATACTATCGCCTCGGATGATTTGGACTGAGTCGATAGTAGCTCGAGGAGCCGGGGTCGCTTACCCGTATACCGTTCACTAACCACCGGACAGATAGTTGTGACTGGTATCCTCTGACTATAACAACAACATAAAATAAAAAAAAGATAAAATATTATGGGAGGTCCCCATAAATAAACGTGTTTTTTTTACATGATTGGTACAGAACCCTTCGTGCACGAATTCGATTTGCACTTGGCAGGTTTTTTAATCAATCAAAGTGAGCGTCTCAGATAATGTAGGTAGGCATGTAATTATTACGCAGGTACAGTGCATTGCTCACAAGTAAATTTTTTACCAAAACATGTTTATCTAATGAAGGCTACATATTTAATTTGCTCCATTAATTTTATTGACTTCTCAAGATACCTACTAAACCATGTCTAGACAAAAGATTATAATTAAAGAGCCAATGCCTCTAATCTATATATATAAAAGGAAGTCGTGTTAGTTACACCACTTTTAACTCGAGATCGGCAGAACAGATTTGGCTGAAAATTGGTAGGGAGGTAGCTTAGAGCCAGGAGAAGGACATAGGATACTTTTTATCCCGTTTTACAGAGTTCCCGTGGGACTTGACATGAAACGTCAGTCATTATGTTAAACATTATTCCATTTATGAAGTCTTTTTTGACATTCCGAAGAACGTAACTCTGCACGTTTCATTTAAATGCAATGTAATATCTTTTTTTGTGTTTGGTCGTAAATCGTCATTTGAAAAATTTACAATTGTACAAAAACACTCTACAATTAATTCACAAGCAAAATTAACTTATTGTTTTTGATCAAACTATTGTTTCTAAATCTGAACATCAAAATATAATAATTTTTTTTTGCGCGAATGCAGTTACGTACTATGTTTTACTTTTAAACATAGTGACATGCCTCAAATATTCCTCAATAGGGCTGCTTCATTGACGAGTTTTTTACACGGGATTATAACTGTTATGGTCCTTTAAATACAGTGTAAATTTTTAAAAACTCAACTATCATTATTCACGTTATTCTATATCTATATAATTATTATACTAAACATGCAATCGTGTATTTCTTTTTTCGACAAAAAACAAGATTGCATGTCTTAAGTTTTTCTTTCGACAATTTCTATCAACCTTAGTTTTTGAAAGTTCATTCGATAAAATTAGTTACAAATCGAGAATCGTTGCCGCTGAGTATCGATTTCTAAGGGGTACTTCCCTGGTAGTGTTAAATTCACATCTGTCAAAAAAGACTTCATATTTGAAATAGAGTATAATTGTCCAATCCTGTCAAATACTGTAACAACTATTCATGTGTGCGTCCAGAAATGTTTTTTTTTTAAATGTCTCGAAACTTTAGGTAAGTGTTGTTGTTGTGTGTGTAAGTTATTTGTTTGAGCTTTTATTTCCGAAAATAATACCTCAGATTATTATAAGGGTCTTGAATCGACAACATGCATCTATATTATTCAGTTATTGTCTATTTCAGAGATTTTCATTTAGCAATATAGTGACATCTAATAGGGTAATTTCCTATATTTTTATTTTGATACAGATAGATAGACCACACAATTGCAAATGTACTGTTAAAAGAACGGTTTGATATTTGGAAAACTCCCGGAGATATTACAATTTCAATAGCATATTATTTGGGCGAGCTCAAAACGCTTCATACAAATGTCACAGTGAGCTATGACGTCACCGCTTGTGATATTGTATGCATATCGTAAGAACTTTGTTACGCAGCTATATCAAATGTTGCGTTTACGAATATGTGTTCATAGAGGAAGTAACTACTATTTTTGTATTTAATAAGATGGCATAGTTATTTTGGAGGATTTTCGCACTTTTGAAATGGACTTTCCCACCCAACTTTAAATGTCTATTATTGTCTCATTTCGTCAGGAATTTTGAATTCGATTTGACTAATGTTATTCAGTTACCTATAACTTACAGTTAATTGTGAAATGTCATGTAAAATCAGACTTAGGAAACTACCGTATTGTCATGTTCGTTTATTGACAAAATTCGATATCTTTTAGTGACTAAATAATAAAGAAGGTTCTTTGACCAAACTTTTTTAATCATCATGTTTTTGGTTCAGAAGAAAAGACGAGCTGATCGCACTACAATAAATACGGTTCATACCTGTATCAACGGATAAGTAGATTTTAAATCTCTACACACGAAATTTTTGCTAATTTTTTTTATGGGTAATTCAGCATCAGCGTTTGCACAACAATTTGGTAAAGATCGATTGTCGAACAACTTCACACATTTTTCCATCGACTGACAGAATAGGGTAGTTTCCTTAGTCAAATTTTGCATGCGATTTCACAATTAATATTAAGATATAGGTAAATTAACAACATTAGTCAAATCGAAATTAAAATTTCTTAGGATTTGAGACAATAATAGACATTTGAAGTTGGGTGGGAAAGTCCATTTCAACGTGCGAATTTAAAAACGCTATGTCATCGTATAAAATACAAAATTAGTAGTAACTTTCACTATGAAAATATATTCGTATAAGCAACGTTTGATTTAGCTGCTGAACAAAGTTCTTACGATATGCATACAGTATTACACGTTGTGACGTCATAGTGTGCTGCGAAATTTGTATGAAACCTTTTGAGCTCGCCCAAATGATGTGCTATTGAAACTGTAATATCTCGGAGAGTTTTTCAAATATCAAACCATTATTTTAATAGTATACCTTCTTCATCCTGCAGCCAGCTAAATAGGCCTATTGTAATATTGGGTAGAAGAGTTATCAAACATCGATATTAAGCTGTGAACTAAATTTGATTAACAAACAAACAAACTTAATCAAAAACGTTAATAAAAATATTGTTGGCGCGGTTAAATTACCACAGATCACTAAATAAGCTATGCTAAGTTTGTATATGCGTTCTGATATTTAACTCATAGTTTTTGCCATTATCCTTATTTACCTTGAGAGTAGGCAAAAAACTGGCTCGAATAAATTTTGTTACGCCAAATGAAGTCATTTGAAAGCAATTATTGTATTTCTGGATATGTATGAGTAAAAATATGAGATAGTAAAGTTCTCAGTTATGGCGAGACCAGGGAAATAAGGATTAAATTTTATATGGAGGATATTATGGATTCCAGTTCAAATTGAATATGTACCTACTTAGTTTACTCATACGGCATACCTAAGATGGGACGACTGTCAACTATAAAAAGCATATAAACGGTCGAATTGAGAGACCCCCTCCTTTTTTTGTGAAGTCGGTTAACAAAATAAAGTAGTGCATCAAAGCTACGTTAAGGCGGTACGAAGTTCGCCGGGTCAGCTAGTTTCTAATAAGTTTCTAAATTATAAATGCGAAAGTTTGTGACTAAATGATTTTTACTTAGGTACTTTTACACACAAAAACTACTATAAATGGATATATGAAATTTACTTGTATTATTTTAGTTTTTATTTATTTTAAGTAGGTTTAGACATCGGAATAATTTGGCGAACTGAATAATTAATAAAATTTTTATTGAATTAATTTAAATAGTGCCGAAGTTTTTTTATTTGGCAACGGGATTTAACGTCTAATTTCATTACTAAGCTCGGGAAAATGGGATAGCCTCTTGTTAGTTTCATATGAATTGGTTTATGAATACAAAAGTTAGGTACGGTTAATTAAACAATCTCGTCAAACTTGCCCGGCGTATGTAGGAGTGGGTATATTAAAAAATAGAGAATGCTACTCAAAGTCTCTTATCCACAAGTACAAAGTCGCTGTGACAGCTAGTTAAATATATTATTAGGACCTAGATAAAATATATTAGTAGGTATATCAATACATAGTCATCTCACAATAAAGTGGCCAGATGCGATCTCAATGTTCAATGTTCATTGAAATAAGAGAAATCCGTAAAGGGTGTGTTGGATGCAAGAATACAAGTAGGTAACTGTGTCAAGGTTTTCCACCAGATCATTGACATGGAATGATGGAATGGCGTCGGGAATCAAAGATATCGAATTGAAAACTGGGATTTGATATTAATCGAATGACACATATTATGTGGGTAGAGATCAGTTGCGAATGCCTTAGCACGAAACTATTTTCCACTTTCCTTATTCAGAACGAGTTAGAAACGTATTCGAGTAAAATGGCACCCTCATCAGGTGGAATGAGGTCATCCTGAAGCTAGGACATTGAAAAAGATTAAGAAAAGAAACAAAAACAGGTGATTGAAAAATTCGCATTGGTGACTAAATGCCTGGATAGCTCAGAGGTTAGAGCAACTGGCGCGATATCGGGAGGTCCGGTGGTTCAGGCGGGGTCATGAATGCGAATTTTTTCAAATTTTTTTTTTTAAATTTAGAAACAAACGTTCGGAAACCGTACTCCGTCCTTTTCTTTCCGTACGCATAGACCGACAAGAACCAAAATCGGGACCCTATTACTGCGACTTCGCTGTTCGTCCGCTAGTCCATCCGTCTCTCTCACCAGGCTGCTTCTCAAGAAAGGTGGGAGACATTTTGTCGACCGGTTGCTGTTACCACCATACAGTTGTGTAAAACCCGCCAAGTGACTCTGACCTCTCTCGGTCAGGTCGCGTTCCGGGATCAGCACTGTACGAACCGGAGCCAGGGGGGACCATTGTTGCGGCAAGCGCCGGACCAGTGGAGTCTTAGCGGCGGTATTGTGCGGGCGGAGCGGGTCAGCCCGCCGGCCAGGGAGACCCGTAGAAACGGGGGCCCTTCCGTCCGGCGGACTGGCCAACTCCGACCCGCACAGCTCAATACCAATGCGAGACTCCACGCCTTGTCTCGTTGTTGTCGCAGCAGTGGTCTCCTTTTTCACGGCTTTCAGGGTGAGTGCGGCAGGCTCAACATAGTCTATTGTGCCTGTCGACCTCATATGTGGATCTCACTACCGCTTATCATCAGGTGGAGTGAGGTCATCTTGTTAGCCTCTTATAAAAAAAAATGTATTACTAAGAATAAGAAATACTTATGTATTTCTATTGCCGCTATAACAACAAATAAACTCTAAAAATTAAATAAAACGAATATTCATAGGGGGCTCATAAACTTAATATTAGGTTCTACAGACGGAACCCTTCGGGCAAAAAAGTTAAACCGTATTACCATGGTGAATTTTTGACAGTGTTATACGTATACTCGTACCATAGATTTTCCGAATCCGAACGTCAGAAGAACTGAATTTCCTCAGAGGCAGGATCCAGTCCTTGGGGAAGTGGCTCTAATAAAAAGAAAAAACAGTTTTACAGTTTAGTAATTGCATTTGACTAAATGTGGATTATAATAGGACAACTATATTCTATTCTGGGTCGACAATCTCAGATGGCTCACAATCCATCAACGACAGAATATTTTCGCTTCGGACACAACATAGTGTTGGCAAAACTCCGATAACTATCTATGTCTTAACTATCGATAATTTCAGTAGTTAATTTTAACTGTCATTACAATAATAGAGGCTTACCAAGTATCTCAAATCTTAGTGATTCCCCATAGATAGAGTAAGGAAATCATATTGAAAACAAAAATAATACAGATACATATTTTTGAGCGACTACTAGTTAAACAACATAAAGGAACAATGCAAACAGTAAAAAAATCTAACTTACAAAATGTGATTTTTAACTCATTTAACTTTAATTTAACTCATTACCTCTCCGCTCTAAAACTAAGTTATTGGTGAGAATTACCAAAAATTACTAGAATATATCGCCAGGTTTGAACGTGCTTTAAAAACTCATACATCATAGCTTACTTGAATAATGTCGGCAACTTCTCGCCACTTCACTTCTTCATCCACTTCCGAGTCGTACCGATATCGTTGCCCTACTAACGTCTCTACGACAAAAGTGTGAGAAAACTGCATGATCGATGCAAAGACGACAACGAGTAGCTGACCTAATACGGCGAGAATGCTTTTATAAATGGCTTTTAGACGGGCCAGCCTGAATATGTGAATAATAACATGCTATTTCGGTGCCTGGGCGATATCTGCTAGCCTTTAGAGCTTCTTCGTTTAAAGTTAGTTAGGTACATAAATAGTAGGCAACATAAGGGTTGCTTGCCATGCGAGAGGTTGCCAATTCGAACCCCTCTCGTACCACGGTGTTTTCAAATTTGAAATCCATATTATGTACGATTATTCGACGCTTTAACAGTGAAGGGGAACATAGTGAGGAAACCTGCTCCTCTACGAAGAAATTCTAAGGTTGTCTTGTCAGTCGACCAACCCGCACTAGCCACCGTGTTTGACTAAGCCCTTACAGCCTAGTTTAGGGTAGGACCGTGTCCCAGCAGTGGTGTATATGGGATGATGGTGATAGGGGTGAGAACCATCTGCTCCCGGTGATGATGTCAAGGCTACTCCAAACCATCATCGCAGTCGATTAGGAAAAAAAACCATGGTAGGATCTATAAAATGTTAGGTACTCCTATGTGGTAAGATGATTAACTTGTTTTCTACCTTCATGATCAACATGTTTATTTTGACTGGTGAAGAAATAGATCACCTCGTTTAGTATGATAATTAATAGACATGTAATTATTATTATCTCGATGCAAGTAGGTACGTCATTCAAAACACTATTATATTGAACCTTTATTTTAAGAGTGCCGTACCAAGAGGGTAAAAACGGGACCGTATTACTGGGACTTCAGTGTCCCGTCCGTCCGTCTGCTGTGCAGGCTGTATCTCAAGAACACTGATAGCTAGATAGTTGAAATTAGCACAGATTATGTATTTTAGTATATAGATTTTTTTACAATATACGTAGTACGTCACGTCCGACTTGCAACTGACATGGCTGATATGTTGACAGTTGAATTATATTATGGCTTATTTCTACTGCCACTGTAGCAAAAACGTTTGTCAAAAATCAAATAAAAATAAATAAATAAATATTATTTGACACACATATTGTTTTGATCCCGTGGTAAGTAGCTTAAGCACTAGTGGTAAGGATATCAGAAATTTGTAAAAAATATTATTGCTACATGTTCCAGAAGTAGCACGAAAACGCGTTTTTTGGATTTTTACGCTGAGATATACAGGGTGTCCCAAAAAGTAGTGTCAAGCGGAAGTCCTGAGATAGAACACCCCGTGGAGCATCTGAAACACCTCCATGTATGTTCCGCGATTTTTATAGTTTTCGAGTTATGATTATTTTTCTAAAATTTTGAGAACAACTGACCTAACCGACTAAAAATATTGTACAGAAAAAAGTATTTATCTTTTTTGAGTAATTCTTTTTGCAAATCCATTTTCATGAGTTTTTCTTCAATGCCTAAAATATTTGTCTCCATAACTCATATGGAAAATATCAAAATTATGGTACAAACAGAAAAGTTACGTTCTGTAAATAATGTCTTACAATTTCAACGTTAAATTTAAAATATAAAGAGGTAGTTGCATGGCTCCTAAATAACTTTAAAAACTGCGCTAGACTCTCAGCTTTCATAATCATTAATAAAAACTGCTACTTAATCGGCTACTTTTGCTGAAATCGGACTACAAAGACAGAGATGTGGAAAAATCATAAAATTAGCCATTTGAATACGAAGTATTATTTCGACATTTTATTATTCTGAAAGTTAGTCAGTTTGTTAACAAACCTAAATTGAATACAGGAGAACTCAGATGCAAACATTTGGATGATTTTTTTTTGTTTAATTTAAGTTTTTTTGCGCTAACACTGTTTTCACATGCAATACCTTTGTTACGACGAACTTGACGAACTTTGCTTTCTTTACGGACTTTAATAAACTTTTACTTATAAACTTTTTACAATAAATAATAAAAAACAATAACTTTTTTTTTAATAAAGTTCCCAATTTTAAACTGGGATAACAGGAACCACTTGAAAGTTTAATTTGTGATAATTTTTTAAGTATCACAAATTAAACTTTCAAGTGGTTATTTCTTAGCATTTCTGGTATAATTTTGATTGTTAACAATCTTATTAACTTTAGAAATAATAAAATGACCAAATAATACTTCGTATTCAAATGGAAAATTTTATGATTTTTCCCCCTCTCTGTCTCTGTCTTTGAAGTCCGATTTCAGCAAAAGTAGCCCATTAAGTACCAGTTTTTATTTATGATTATGAAAGCTGAGAGTCTAACTTAGTTTTTAAAGTTACTTAGGAGCCATGCAGCTACCTCCTAATATTTTAAATTTAACGTTGAAATTGTAAGACATTATTTACAGAACGTAACTTTTCAGTTTGTACCATAATTTTGATATTTTCCATATGAGTTATGGAGACAAATATTTTAGGCATTAAAGAAAAACTCATGAAAATTTATTTGCAAAAAGAATTACTCAAAAAAGTCAAACACTTTTTTCTCTACAATATTTTTAGTCGGTTAGGTCAGTTGTTCTCAAAATTTTAGAAAAAAAATCATAACTCGAAAACTATAAAAAATCGCGGAACATACATGGGGGTGTTTCGGATGCCCCACGGCGTGTTCTATCTCAGGACTTCCGCTTGACACTACTTTTTGGGACACCCTGTATATGAAAATCTTGACGTACCTAATATAATATAATTATTTATAAGGACCATGATAAGTGCAACGAAAACTTAAACGAAAATTATACTTTGTTTCCGGCGGCGAAAAAAGATGGAATTTTGTCGACCAGTAATGGTAAATTCAGATATAACCTAAAATACTGTTTTGCAATCTTGCAGCGTAATATCCGAGTAGGAAAGACATTGGCCGCATAGGTAAATATTCAGATATCTACAACTGCTAAAAATGCCCCCAAAGCTTTGTAAACACTTATAGAAGCAATAAAGTATTGAGTATTGAGTATGGCTGTAATTTGATGCGAGGTTTTTTTACAATATTGGTAAGGAACCCTTCGTATGCGGGCCTGACCCGCACTTGGCCGGTTTTTAAAGTAGTTATTGTGTATGGGGGTACTGTTTTTCCTTATTTGCCACCTCATACCAACCTTTAATTAGTTGGAGTTAAAGTTGACTAAATAGGTACTATTATTGAAATTGGAAATGGATAATGTTCATGATAGTAGGTAAATGCAGCTTTAAAGTCTTTGATAAACCGAATCAATATGTGTGTGTAATTCCTTTCGACATACTACCAAAATTTAAAAAGTTAAAAAAAAATCTTGTACTTTCACGTTATAAAATATAAATTCGTTTTGCAAATATATTCATCATGCCAATACATAATAATAAGGCCTCCGACTGATTTCAGCCATGGCGGCCGATCTCAATTGAGATCAGCAAAGTGCGCCAAGTGCAGCCAAGGACATATTATAGTGCACAAGTGTACGCGCAAACACAAGTGCACTCTCTATTCCCTTACTATCATAATTCGGTGAGACGGCAATCCGACATGACCGATGAGAGATCGGGCACAGGACCACCGGCTTAACGTGCTTTTCGAGCCACGGGCGTTTAACCGCCAGCTTCCTAACTCCGGGCTGAGTGTTTTCATTACAGAAAAACTCACTCAAATTTTGCCCGACCCCGGACTCGAACCGGGGACCTCTCGGTCCTTACGCAGCGGTTGCTGCCAATAGACCAACGAGGCCAATACATAATGTACCATTGTAAAATCGAGACACAGTAGCAATAAGCACTTGAATATTCACTTTGTTTTTGCATTTTTCCTTTACGGAATAATATAGTACTATGTATCTCGTCTTTTTGTAGAGTCTGCTATACATACCTACGTCACTACATATAATATTATTCCTACATATTTATATTGTAAATTTTATCCTTATCCTTTTTATATTAATTATAACTTTCCATCCACGACTCCGGCCGAGAGGTAATCGTCATCAGCCCATATGTCCACCGCTGGGGCACGGGCCTACTTTAAACTAGGGTCGTATCTATCACTTTTTTATGAACCGATTAAGTAAAACCTAAAATTTAAGTTCAGCTCACTGCAATATTATTGGAGAAAACCGTATCCAAATCGGAATACCCGTCTCTGACATTGGTATGCAAGCAAATATTTATTTAACCATCTTCAAATTACAGACAGTGAACATTTTCGGTTTTAATTTACGTATTTATTATTTTACTTTATTGCAAATTTTCTATGAATGTCCTTTCTTGTCGTCTTTATTTATTGTTTCTCTTACTTTGTTTGGTCCTTCCATATAATTTTTTTTTATCAGGTAATCATTGTACCTTCACATACATCTTACGTGGACATGTGGGTATCTAAGTAAATAGTGCTTATGTGTGGTCAGTAAAACCTTTTCCTTTCTGTCTCATTAAGTAGACAAGTTTATTGAGTAATGCAAATTAGGCAAGCTTCAAAAATTAAAATACAATAAAATACCTAGGCTTATTCCAAAAATCTCCATCTACAAATCCCCACCATTGGGAATTGACTAAAGCCTTAAACTAGTTTAGATTCGCCTGTGCCCCAACAGTGGGGACGTTTAATGTGATGCCTTTGGCGTTGCATTAGATTGAATAATATTCACTTCTTCTTTTGACAAAGACAGTAGCAAATACTACATAGCTACTTAATGCCCGAGATTCATGCTCGCTTGATCGAAGGGCAATAACATTAAATTGATGGATTAAGTAAGATTTTAGACTTCCGCGTTCCATTACACTAAAATTAGTCTTTATGTGTCTACACGCGATATTAGGAGTAGCAAATTACATAGCTACTTACTGCCCGACGTTTCGACTGGGTTACACCAATCGTGGTCGCGAGCGACTGGGTTAGTAGCTGGGTACTGGGTAAGTAGCTATGTAATTTGCTACTCCTAATATCGCGTGTAGACCCATAAAGACTAATATTAGTGTTGATGGATTAAGGTTAGATCACAGAACATAAAATGTTACTCCTAGATGTAAGATTCACTTGTTTTTCTACCTTCATGATCAACATGTTTATTTTGACTGGTGAAGATATGGATCACCTCGTTTAAAATGATAATTTATATACGTAGATGATGTAATTACCATAATTTCTATGCAAGTACGTCATTCAATACATTATTATATTAAACCTATGTTTAAAGAGTTCCGTAACTAAAGGGTAAAAACGAGATTATATTACTGAGACTTCGCTGTTTGATCGTCGTCCGTCCGTCAGTCTGTCTGTACAGACAGTTGTAATTTTAAACAAATAATACAAAACAAATATTCAAGGGCGGCTCTCATATAACAAACGTGATTTTCTCTCAAACGTAATAATAAAATAAAGTTGCAAATATAAGCTATAGTTCAGCCAAATCCCATGACGACCAAATGCAAACAAATCAATTTTAGGGTCATCACAAACTACAAAAATAACAAAATCAAAATCTTGTATATCTGAACAATTAACGCACTTAACTCAACACTTTTTGAATGTTAATTATTTCTCTTCTATATAACACTAGAAAATCTCCTTGACTTCAATAATTTGGAAGTAAAACAAAAAAAATCTAAGTTGCAAAATGCACTTGTTTTAACATTTTCGCATTTTAGACTAATCTTCCAAATGTAGACTTATTTGGGACAAGTGCGGTGTTATTTTTTGCATACCTACACCGTGAAATTTTAGTGGTTGTTTTCCCGTGGCAGAACGACTTGCCTTTAGTAATACTATCGAATCATGCAAATTATTACTCGAAAAAAATAATTTTTTTCTTCGATTTTTCAGAATAATAATTTTCCAACTCGAAAACGAGAGAAGCTATCGTTGTTTTTGAAGATGTGACGTATTCAGGTACTGCTTGCCGCATGAAATCGATGCTCAAAGCTAAAGAAGCTCTACACCCTAAGTCATAAAGCGGTTCGAATGTGTTTTCGAGTTACAGTTAAACCTTTCGTAAAACCGGCATTTATTGATTTTACCAAAAAAGAACTGCACACATCTTTTGTACTACTAAGATAGAATCATTTTACTGCGGGAAAACAACCACTAAAATTTCACGGTGTATTATTACTTCAGCTATCTTGTTGCGTAATATTCGTGTAGGAAAGAGATTGGCCGTGAAGGAGTTTTAACAATATTGGTACCGAAGCCTTTGTGCACGAGTCCGACTCGCGCTTGGCCGGTTTTTAAAGTAGTTATTATTTATTAGCGGGTACTGCTTCGTTATTTACCTACTCAAACCAACAGTTAATTAGTTGGAGTTACTTGACTGTATTATGGTGCTATTAGGGTTCAGTAACCATAGGGTAAAATGCAAACCTATAGCTACTTCGTCTGTCTGTCACAAGGATGTATCTTAAAGACCACGATAGCAGAATTATAGCCTAAAAAGCGTCGATGGCCGAGTGGTTAAGGTCGTTGCTTGCCATGCGAGAGGTCGCCAGTTCAAACACCGCCAGGTACCAATGTGTTATTCAAATTTGAAATTCATATGTACCATCATTCGACGCTTTAACGGTGAAGGAAAACATCGTAAGGAAACCTGCACACCTGAGAGATTTTTCAACGGTGTGTGAAGCCATGTCAGAGGCCTACGGGCGGTCTAACTAAACTCTGACACCAGGTTGTTCATGAACCATACGATAAGAAGAAGTAACATTATACAGTAGACATTTTCAGTATTCATCAATATTTGTCGCCATAACAACAAATACTAAAAACAAACTAAAATACCAAACTATGTAAATATTTACGTGAACCTGCCACACTACAACAAATGGTGTTTTTTTGGATAGCGAGACGCGGACGAAATCGCTGGCACAGCTAGTATTTAATAGAGCTTTCCGCCCGCAACTTCGTCCGCGTGGTAAATTCATTGGTCGTATCTATAACTTTTTTATTTTTGAACCGACTGAGATTATAAAAATATTTTAATTTCAGCTAACCACAAAATCATTGGAAAAACCCGCATCCATATCGGATCGGCTGCTTCTGAGATTGGAGTGCAAAAAAGTTCAATTTAAAGACCGAAGTGATCAATTTCAGTTTATTATTTACAAGCTTTTATTTAGTTTCACCTGTTAAGTCTTTTTCATTGTCATTTTTTTTTCTCACTCTTTTAGACACATTTCTTTTCACAATAAATTTCCTTTCTTGTAATTTATTTATTCTCTTATCTTTTTAGGTCTTTCCATATAAATGATCCGTGATTGTACCTACATTCATCTTATATGTACGTGTATGAGTCTAAGTTTATAGTGATACTAGCTTTCCGCCCGCGACTTCGTCCGCGTAGAGACGTTTAACGGGTAAAACATTACTTCTTTATAGCGCAGTCGGTTTAAAAGTAGCCTATATCCTTTTCTAGGCTCTGGACTATATCTGTGCCAGATTTCGTTTAAATCGATTCAGTACTCTATGCGTGAAAGCGTAACAGACAGACAGACAGAGTTACTTTCGGATTTATAATATTAGTAAGGAAGTAAGGATGTGTGGTAAATTAATCCTCTTTCTTTCTTTCTTTCTTATTGATAATACAACAAGCTTCAAAAAACCGTTTAAGAAGATTGAAAATTGAATTACATTGTTTGTTACCTAGTATAGGTTTAACCCAAAAATCACCATAGATAAATCAAAGTTGGGAAATTGTTTTTTTTTCAATAAACCCTACAAATAAAACAAATTCCGTTCAGCGCCTTTTTTCTATTTCCTTTCTCGTAAATGTTAATTAGTAGGTATCCACGTACCCCATGCGTACTACTTAGGTAGTATGCATGTGAGGAACCCTAATGGTTCCTGCATGTTGTTGTTTTGCTGTCGATTACTATGTTATCTTGGCAAATACATAACATGGCATAGTAATTAGACAATTAGCATATTATCTAAAACTAGCTCTGCCAGCGACTTGGTCGCGTTTCCCCCGATTTTTACACATTTCCTACTGTTTCTTTGCTATTATTAGTCGCCGCGTGATGTTATATAGCCTAAAGGCTTCCTCAATAAATGGTTTATCCAACACAAAAATAATTTTCCAATTCAAACCAGTAGTTCCTGAGATTAGCGCGTTCAAACAAACAATAAACAAACAAACAAACTCTTCAAGTTTATAACATTAGTACAGATGAAATTACGTCCAAACGATTCATAATTGATTTGCTTCATTTACGCACAGCTGCTACGGTTGGCATACGTGCTAAAGACAAATAAAGAAAAATGCTAGTCATAATTTTAATTCTAATTTGTTGTATTGTTTTATTATATGAATACAATACACGTAATTTTGACTACTGGTTGAAGAGGGAAGTGAAACATGATACGCCGGTCATATTTTTCGGGACGAACGTGAAGAATTTTATCATGCAACAAAGCAGAAGCGAAACTATTGCAGATATGTATTGGAAATACCCTGAAGAAAAGGTCATTGGAGGTTTTCGGGGGCCCAAACCGGAATTGGTAGTAAGAGATCCGAACCTAATAAAACAAGTATTGGTTACTGATTTCTCGCACTTCTACTTGCGCGGTTTGCATCCAAACAAGCATGCGATAGAGCCCTGCATGAGAATGGTGCCCTTTGCAGAAGGAGACGAGTGGAAGATGCTCAGGAAAGTTGTGGTTCCGTCTTTCTCAAGCTCCAAGATGAGGGCCGCTTTCCCATTGATTTTAAATGCAGCAAAAAAACTGCAAAGCAACGCTCTTAATACAAAACGTGATGAGCCAACCGACGCTTTAGATCTCACCGCTCGTTACGTCATAGACCTCTCTGTGAATTCCGGGTTCGGTCTTGGAGCAGATGAGGTTCTGAAGACGGAAGACAACGAATTTACGAAGCTCGACAGTGCCTTTTTTAACTTTGGATTGACCGATTTTATCACAACGATTTTAAAGGACGTATTTCCAACGCTCTGCAAGGACCTCAAATATTTTGGTAAACTTGAGAAAAAGTTTTTTACTTTAGTGGAACAAATTAAGAAAAAAAGAGGTTATCAGCCATCCGATAGAAATGATTTTGTTGATCAAATGTTGCAATACAGACGAAAAGGTTTTATTGAAATTAATTCTCTTGAAAGGAGATTACTCAATGGTGTCCCTGAAAAGGTTACGCTTGAGTTTGATGATACTTTGTGTGATGTTCAAATAATGCTTTTTGCTGCCGGGTTTGGCACATCTTCTCATACAGTAGGGTACACTCTACACCAACTGGCGTACCACCCGGAAATGCAAAAGAAAGTACAGGAAGAAATCGATGAAGTTTTGGCTAAACATGATAACGATCTGACCTACGATGCAGTGAAAGAATTGAAATACCTGGAATGGACATTCAAAGAATCAATGAGGCAGTTTCCCGCATTAGGAATTCTTACCAGGGAATGCACCCGGAAATATACGTTTTCGGACGTTAATTTAACAATTGATG
Source organism: Maruca vitrata (assembly GCA_039566165.1). Taxonomy (NCBI): domain Eukaryota; kingdom Metazoa; phylum Arthropoda; class Insecta; order Lepidoptera; family Crambidae; genus Maruca; species Maruca vitrata. The sequence continues at coordinate 12,149,437 of CM076921.1, forward strand.
AAGGAGTTAGAATAATGATTCCAGTGAAAGCTCTCCACATGGATCCAAAGTATTGGGACGACCCTGAAGAGTTTCGTCCTGAGCGGTTCCATCCAGATAATTTTACAGCGAAACAAAAATTAGTATATTTACCTTTCGGTGACGGCCCACGAAATTGTTTAGGTAAGTAGTGCAGGTATATTGTTTTAGAATTCAATATAAACACTTATTATTTCACCAACTAGCTTTTAGCACCTTAAATGGGCGTGAAGTAATTTATCGATTTACACATTACCCCCTTATAATAAAGTAGGTTAAAAAGTGGCTTCTTGAGTTTAGACCACGGGCGGTAACAGGTGGACCGTGAAATGTCGAATCTCGGACCTCAAAATATTGTAATAAGTGTCAATTAATAATATTCATTATAATAGTAAAGATTCTTGCTAAGACTTATATGAAAGGGGAGGATCTATTTTTTTTAATTCAATTATTCTACGGGTATAATACGAGTGTAATTTATTTGTTCCAGGTTCTCGTCTAGGGATGACCATTTCCTTGGTAGCAATCGCCGCCATCTTGTCGAGGGTAACCGTGGCACCTGCACCCAACTCAGTCAGGTGTCCTGGTGTGGATCCTATTTTCGAGATCGTCCAAAGTCCAAAAGGACGAACGCTGCCGCTAATTTTCCGAAAACGCAAATGATATCTTTAGGAAAATAGCATTTTTTGTGTCAAGCCTTTAAATGAGATTGGTGACCAAAGTATTCGATTATATGGAAGCCTATCGGGTTACTTTACTTGTTTTTAATAAATAGCTATCGTTTTTATAGCGCAATGGTGTTGTTCTCATGCTGTGATATCTCTGCCAACCTAAGTATTTAGTTCTCATGCGTGATGGCTTATTTTGGTAATACGCCAGTATTTGCAAGAGACAAATATTATTCTATGTGATGAATATCTATCGGATCTTGTTCCTTTTAGGTGTATTTAATTTTAAACTGTCATGGTTACACACATTAGAAAACTGTAACTGTTCGGGATATATCATGTTGTTCAGTTTCTCACAGTCCTACAGTTCAACCGTGATCATGGCGCTTGCAACAGTGCCGAAATATCGGGAGCTCATTAAAACTAAACAACATGGTAAATATCCCGGACAGTTACAGTTTTTTTTAGGTGTGTTATTTAAATAGATTGAAACAACTAAGCTTGTAACCGGATGTCATGTTTATTACCTGGGGCCGTATTATAGCCTCTGAATTCCAGTCAATTTAACAAAGGGCATTGACTCACTTTGTGTACAGATGTGCGGTTGAGGGATAATACAGACTGATATAACATCTCCACTCCATCATCTATTTAAATTGTAAAAAGATCTGCAGTAATAAGCTCTTTATTATACATACCGATGTCTATTTTAAAAACGACAGGAATGAATAGGGGGTAATTAGCCCATTGGCCATCAAGGTTCCAACAACCAAAATTAATGAAAGTTCTGTCAGTTTAATTTTTAAATAACATATTTTTTACCAAGTAATACTACAATTATTGTTTGAAAAAGTTATAAATTTTTCTACGCCAGTTTTTTTTTCTACGCGGTTTACCTATTAAGTTTTTGTCTGTACGTATCACACTAGACTATTATGGAGGTACACAGTGTATCTTTAAGCAGTAATTCTACTATGGTAAATAATTTTGGTAACATTTAAATAATAAAACCGTTTTTGTAAATTTAACTGTTGTTATTTTGGCTGTTGTTATTTTTTTTTGAATTACTTTGTTTCTTTTAGCAGCCATAGATCTTTTTTAATAATTATTTGTGCTGAGTTATGAAAGAAAATCAAATGATGACTCACTTAATGTTCGATAATAGCGCTTATTATGTCGTAATATCAGCGCCACAAAGTATAAGATCTGATATCTCGACACGATATTGTTTAGCTATAATTTACTCAATAATGAAAATATTGTTTTGTATTGCTCTTTCATTGTAAATAACTTTCATGAGTGGCCGAAAAATCCCCTTTAATACAAAAAGTAAAGTTATTTTATTTTTCAATCTAGGTTACCGCCCGCGACTGTACCTGTGAAGTCGTTTATAGTGTAAGACGTAACTTCCTTAAGAAAAGTCGTTAAAAAATAAAATAATAAATAAATAAGTATCTTATGTTTGTCCTTCTTCCGGTTGTCTGATTCTTCCCACCAATTTGACTGGCTCGGTGGAACAGTGGTTAGTGACCCAGGTTCATTACCTACGGTTCCAAGAGTCGTGGGTTCGATTCCAACTCGGGACAAATATATGTGTGACGACTGGGTGTGTTATTAAATATATTTAAGCATATTTGTGTATCCACTGTTGATTCTGATATCTGTAACACAAGTGCTTAAGCTACTTACCACGGGATCAGATCAATATATGTGATGATGTGTAATATTTATTTATTTTTAGCCAAATCGGTTGTATGTTGAACGGTGAGCGGATCTCAGAGTGCAGTGCGACATTCTGTATTCGCCTGATACGCGCGGTTTAGATCCATTGTTCACATGGCTTGAAATAGAAGAGATGTGGATTTCAAGCCATGTGATTGGTGAATCGCGGCACAGCTCTTCTCCGCTCAGCCTCAATGGAAATGCACCCTTAAGCCCCCTTGCCCACAGCGACTTTTTGTAGCGATGCAGTCGCGCGCCGCATCGATTCAATCGCTAAGCGGTCGCTAGCTATATGCCTTCGCCACGGACTCAGTAGTAGTGTGCCAAGTCGTTGGTTTGGTGGATAGAGTCAATTCGAGTCAGTTTATACGGTATTCGAATCTGGACTCGACTCCCTGATTCGAGCCCAGTACTCGAATTCTATGTTTGGTATCCGAACATGTCTAAACTCGAGACCGATTTCTGGACTCGAGTCTAGAAATTCGTTCAGTTCAGAACAAGAGTCCAATTTTAGAACAATAAGTAAAAATAGAAAGGAGACAGCTTCAAACAGCGTGTAGGTTAGGCTAAGCACTATTACACACAAATAAAATACTGTAATTTTTAATAAAATATAATAAACAAGCGAGTTAATCAAACCCAAATACTAGACTCAAATCAGTAGGACTCGTATAAATAGTTAGCGAGAGATAATAGAGTTAGCGAGTACGAACCGATTCTTCCTGACTCGAGTACAGGAAACGAGTCCGGCGCACTCGAATCAAAATAAATTGGTATTCGAGTAGGCGAGTCCAATGCAGGAATCAAGTTTGACTCAAGTCAAATCGTACTCAGCTCATCGCTACTCAACATCGCTACCATAAGTTTAAAAGAGACAAACTCGATATCGTCTATGTAAAAGATCTCAGGAAAAATGTACACCGCCCCTAGCGGTAACGCTATGAACTAAAATCTAATGTAAATGAAAGGGTAATGGGCAACTTCCATAGTAGGTTCGGCCAATAGTGGACAGCACCAAATTCATGTTTTTTCAGTTTATATAAGTAGTCCTAATACCAATTAGAAAAGTATATTATACTAGCTGTGCCCGCGACTTCGTTCGCGTGAACTACAGGATTTTGAATTTTTTTAACTTAGAAGTAGTCGTAGTCCTGTCAAAATCTTTCCTGCCACTTAAGAAGTTAGTCAACCGGAAGAAACATTTAAAACAAAATTATTTTGGTTTATATCATCATCATCTTTTGTTTATCGTGTAATAAATAAATATATTACACAACATCACATAAATTGATCTGATCCTGTGGTAAGAAGCTTTAGCACTTGTTTTTATCAGAACTGTGGTATACATTTAAATAGCACAGCCAGACACGGAACAAACATCGATATTGATCGCAGAAATATTTGTGCTGAGCGGGAATAGAACCCAAGAAAAGAAAAAAAAAAGAAAAGTCCAAGTGCAAGACGGACTCGCACAACGCAATTTATTTTTAAAGTTTACGCAATTCTCTGTACTTGACGTTGCTTTATTCTAAATTTTGAGAATCTGAGTTCTTCGCAGATAGTAGTTCCCTTAGCGAGTGTCAAAAATTGGCAGCATAAATGAATGTTTCTTTTGATTGTGTTGGCTCAGATGAAAGGGCAGTAGACCTGACTATTTGATGTAACTTTCAGTTTGATATTTTCTCCTTGGCAAAAATTGACGATGATAAACGGATCCAATATAGGGGTTCGGTTATTCTTTTCGACGTACGAAATCCTAAAATCTATGTTTATAGTGAACAGCTTCCTCATATTGAATAGATCATCTTCAAGTAATCCTAATTGTTCATCGATCAAAGTGAAATAAAGGACGTCCTATTTCAAAGCCAGGTAGCAGTTTATAGTTAGAGAGGAAAAAAGCGTCCATGGCCGAGTGGTTTAGGTATTTGCTTGCTATGCAAGAGGTCGCCAGTTCAAACCCTGCCACGTACCACTGTGTTTTTCAAATTTTAAATTCATACCTATGTACGATTATTCGACGCTTTTACTGTGTGCTTGAATCATGTTCTTTCTTAATCCCTGGCAAACCCCTCATTTTCTCCTTTCGGATTTTATGCTTTACCAAATAAAATATGCTGATGCTATACTTTTATATTGATTTTCATATTATTTTTTTGAATTCAATATTGAATTTGTTCAATTTGATTGAATATTTAATACCCGGTTGGTGCATACAATGTATTAATCGCATTGTGATCATCTCATCCTTTTCCTGATACCAAACCCTTGAGTAATAATATCAATGTATTTTTTGACAACCAACCTTCTTCAATTCGGCAATATGGAAATTTGAATGCTCTCGTTAATTTTGACAGCTTAAAAATATGTCAATTAGATGACACTATTTTGGTAAATTAAAATTGAAAAAAGGCAACAATTAGAATATTTTCGATACATGTTGTCGATTCAGAACCCTTCTGGTAATTTATGTAATTTAATGGCACTCGAAATTTATCAATTCCAAAAGACAAACTTCACATATTTGACGTATGGTTGGTGGCATAACTCAATATGCGCTTACCAACACATTTTGCGATTCATTTTTATATTATAGATTAAAACACTTATTGTGACATAACTATAATAGTTAGATATATGCTGTCGCGACATTTTTTGTAGATATTAATGTGTTCTACAAAATTGTAGTACATTATATATTTCTAAAATGAATACTTTTCGCAGCGCAAGCGATATAAGGATTTTTTTTACATTTTGGGTGACAAAGTTGGGTTTTTCGTACGGATCCCTACTTTTTTTGAAAATGTAATATAGCCTATAACCTTCCTCGATAAATGGACTATCCAACAGTGAAAGAATTTTTAAAATCGGACCAGCGGTTCCTGAGATTAGCGCGTTCAAACAAACAAACAAACAAACAAACAAACAAACAAACAAACAAACAAACTCTTCAGCTTTATAATATTAGTATAGATTAGTATAGATGTAAAACTTCGCCAACAAAAGTTATGGCTAGGTCAAGAAGTACATGTTTTTTTGAGAAAATGATTTATATATCACTAGCTTTCCGCCCGCGACTTCGTCCGCGTAGAGACGTTTAACGGGTAAAACATTACTTCCTTATAGCGCAGTCGGTTAAAAAGTAGCCTATAACCTTTTCTAGGCTCTGGACTATATCTGTACCAAATTTCATTTAAATCTGTCCATTACTCTATGCGTGAAAGCGTAACAGACAGACAGACAGACAGACAGACAGAGTTACTTTCGGATTTATAATATTAGTAAGAATAAGAATTAGTAAGGATTATCATAAATAACCAAAATATCGTCTCAAAACTGTGCTGGAGTAAAAAATATTAGTTTTGGTGACTTGCCCAACCAGTATACGGAATAAAACAGGAGGAAGTTTTCGATAGCTAACTCATGGTAGCGCTACTAATTCGATGGAAACATCTGTTCTCCACTCACTCACGCGCCACCCTCCCTCCGTGCTTACCCCGATGTTGTCCGAAACGGTCGCGCGTTTGTATCGATACAATCACAATGCAGTGGCACGTTGAAAATACGACTAACACGAGGTGCTTTGGTACTGTGCGATTAGCAAACGCGCGACAGCATCGCTACAAAAAGCCGCTTCGGGCCCTTGCCCTCGCCATTTTGTAAAGTAACAATAGTTTGTATAACGAAGTTCGAAAAGAACAAAATGTATGGGATTGACCACGTGATCTATCGAATTGTTTTTATTCATACTACCGATTTTAGTTCACAGCGTTACCGCTAGGGTCGCTGTACGAGTTTTTCACAGACATATTTACATAGGCGATATCGAGTCTGTCACTTTTAAACTCATGAGTTTGAAAGTGACGGACTCGATATGATCAAAGGGTTCAGTAGCGGTAACATGGTACCGCTACTGAACCCTTTAATCAGTATACTTTTTCGATTTCATTTCTTCTGGACCTTATATTGAGGAAATACGGTTTAAATTATAGTAGCAATATGGTTGCCATCACCAGTCAAAGGGTTAAATGTAAAGGTGAAATTGGAAGCAAACTGTTTGACGCGCTCTGTGAGTGGGCACGTGCCCTTAGTTGGTTAAATGTTTGTGTAAACAAACACAGGTAAACATTTATAAATAACGAATGTTCAAATGTATGACTTTGCTCCGAAACAGTACCTACCCATGAAATTTATTGCACCTAAAAACAATAATACCTAAGCAATTAAGAAGCTGTATTCCCTCATTTACATACTTTATTATTGTAATTTGCATACAAATTTGGTCGCAAATTCATGTGAAAAATTTTCTCATCGAACTGAATACTATTGGGCTGCGTCCAAACAAAAATGTAAATAATCATAACATAATTTAAACTATGAATTCTAGAATTTTAAATAAACAAATCAACTGAATGTTATTAAATTCTTCTTTAAAAAGCGAAATTGACTTTTTTATAGTACAAAAATTCCCATAATTTTTAATTTCAACATTCGATTTTAATATTATTTGCTCCGCTGAACATTCTTGTAACCAAACCCTTATTTATTTTAACAGGGCATATTAGCTCAGTGTTTTAGTTAATTCAGTTAATCAGTCTATATTACTTGTGGGTAAACATGTTTGCTTTTATTTTTATTGTCTTCTTGCTCGTGGTATATTTGTACTATACGAAAAATTTCGGATATTGGTCAAATAGAGGAGTGAAACATGATAAGCCCGTTATCTTCTTCGGAACTAATGCTAAGAACTTTTTGATGCAGCAGAGTAGAAGTCAAGCCATGGAAGAAATGTATTGGAAATACCCCAGTGAGAAGGTAGTTGGGTTCTTTAGATCAGCTAAACCTGAGCTAATATTGAGAGATCCGGATATAATTAAGAAGGTATTAATAACGAACTTTTCGAACTTTCATATGCGTGGATTCCATCCAAATAGGAATGCGATTGAACCAGTCATGAGGATGGTGGCGTTTGTTGAAGGGGACAGATGGAAAATGCTCAGACAAGTGATGTCACTAGCTTTTACAGGAGCAAAGATTAAGGCCATGTTTCCACTGGTCATCGAACTTATGGAGAAACTGCAACAGAGAACGCTAAAGGCTAAACCTGATGTGCCAATTGATGCTCGCGATCTCATTAGTCGTTTCACTTTAGATTTCATCGGCAGGTGTGAGTTTGGCATTGACGCCAAGACCCTTGAGGAAGACGACAATGATTTTAAAAGAATCGGGAGCGATATCATCAACACAGGCATTGAAGAGTTTGTAGTAACAGCTTTGAAAGAAATGTTTCCAATTCTCTGTAAGGATTTAAAATATTATGGACGTGTAGAAAAAAGACTGCTGAATTTAGTGAAGCAAGTAAAGAAAAGTAGAGACTATAAGCCATGTGGTAAAAATGATGTGATTGATCAACTTTTGACGTATGATCTTGAACGCTCGATTGTATTTGATTCAATTGAAAATATCCATCCCGATGGTACACCTCAAACAGTCCGAATGAAGTTAGATGAAAGTTTAAGTGATGCTCAAATAATAGTCTTATTCATTGCTGGTTTTGGAACTACTTCGCTTTCTACGAGCTATACCCTTCATCAATTGGCTTTCAATCCAGAAGCTCAAGTAAAGGCACAGAAAGAAATCGATGAAGTTTTAGCTAAGATAGATAATAAGCTGAGCTTTGAAGCGCTAAAGGAGCTGACCTATCTTGATGGTGCTTTCAAAGAAGCAATGAGGCTGTTTCCAGCATTAGGCAACATTTCGAGGGAGTGCACCGGCAAATATACATTCCCTGATATTGATTTGACAATTGATGCAGGAGTGAGGATGATTGTACCAGTGACAGCGCTCCACATGGACCCTAAGTACTGGGATGAGCCTAAAGAGTTTCGTCCTGAAAGATTCCATACGGATAACTTTACAGCTGTACAAAAATCTGCGTATTTTGCCTTTGGCGAAGGTCCACGGAGTTGTTTAGGTGAGTATAAATTACTTATGTTTTTAGAGTTCTAGACTTGAAAAGAAAAACCGAGACCTTGATAGAATCATTGTGCTGTCCATCTGACCATACTTTTGTCAAGAACATTTCCTTGGGGACGAGAATAAGTATCGAATCAATAACTCAAAGTTTTTTATTTCCATATTTGTGTACAAGTATAACATATACTTTCCATCAAAAAGCGTCGATGGTCGAGTTGTTAGATTGAGGTCGTTGCTTGCCATACGAGAGGTTGCCAGTTCTTAGCTCGCCACGTAGCACTTTGTTATCGAATTTGCAATTCATATACGGTTATTCGACGCTTTAACGGTGAAGGAAAATATCCACAGTAAATCTGCACACCTACGAAGAAATTCTAAGGTAGTGTAGCCGACCAACCCGCACTTGACCAGCACGATTGACTAAGACCTGATCACCCTATTCATGGTAGGCCCGTGCCCCGGCATGTATATGCTGATGATGCTGATTCCATACTTTCCAGGTTAACTGCCTCGTTGGTCTATTGGGAGCAACCGCTCAGTAAGGACCGAGAACCGAGGTCCCCGGTTCGAGTCCGGGGTCGGGCAAAATTTGTGTGAGTTTTTCTGTAATGAAATTACTCAGCCCGGAGTTAGGAAGTTGGCGGCTGAACGCCCATGCCTCAGAAAGCACGTTAAGCCGATGGTCCTGCGCTCAATCTCTCATCGGTCATTGCCGTCTCACCGAATTATGAGAGTAAGGGAATAGAGAGTGCACTTGTGTTTGCGCGCACACTTGTGCACTATAATATATCCTGCGCACTTGGCTGATCTCAATTGAGATCGGCCGCCATGGCTGAAATCGGTCGGACGCCTTATTTTTTTTACTTTCCAGGTGCTCGCCTGGGTCAAACGGCGGCCCTGGCTGGATTGGTAGCCATATTGTCCCGGTTCACAGTGGAGCCAGCCCCCAACAGCATCAGGTATCCCAGCATTGACCCTATCGCCGACATTGTACAAAGTCCCAAGGGAAGAAAGCTTCCCTTGATATTCAAGGAACGGAGGTAGTTCTTGACTGAAAGGTATGTGAAGTTGGAAGTTGTACATGTGTAAGTTGTTACACGTACAGGTGAATATGTCAGTTAAATGCAATAAATATACTTATCCATTATTATTGACTAATCATTTCAATGTAACTCAATCAGTTCAGCTCAATTAATTTATGAATTCAGAAAATTAGACCATTTAGTATGATTTGTAAAACTTTGATCATTATTTTATTTACATTGTGACCAAATTATTGTCTCAATATATACCTTTTAGCTGTCATGGTCACACACACACATTAGTGAACTGACTGACCGAGACATTTACCATGTTTTCTTACAAGATTACATTATCGAGTTCTCGATATTTCAGCCAAAAGTGTCCAATAGCTACAATGTTAAGTAGAAAAATTTCCCGACTCACTAAAAGTTACAAAATAATATAATACGAACATTTGTAATTTTAGTATCTGGGTATGAATTTGACATGTTTTTCAAATGGTGCAAATAGGGAATATGCATAAATCTGCAATCTTGAATTTTTCAACAACTTATGAAAAAAGGCTTAAAAATATACTTAAATGTGAAATAAAAATGAAAATCGGTTCACAAACGAAGGATTTATAAGAAATTTAATTTAATTTTCTATCTCTTTCTTACAAAACGGAGTTTTTTATGGATCGCGTATGGCCGTAGTGTAATTGTGACGTCATCTGCCATATCGGATCTCTCTGTCCACCCGGGAACTTTAAACAGCTATATCTCGCTTGTCGTTAAAGTAAATTGAAAAATAGAATTACATTCATATTTCTTCGATATTAAAGATTGATTTCTATAAAAAAAAATGTGTGCATATTCCCCATTAAAATTTTGAAGACAGTCAGGCACTCTGTGCTTTTCTGCATGAAATATACCTAAACGGCACCGCCTTCAACAACATAATATCGAATTCATTTTGTAATTATTAGTGAGTCGGATTTTTGATGACAATTAATTTTTGGTTTAACAATTTTTTTTCATAATTTTTAGTGTTTAATTTTTTTCACCCTATTAGTTCAGCTCTCCTGTACATACATACATAAAATCACGCCTTTTTCCCAGAGGGGTAGGCAGAGATCACTTCCTGCCATGTGCTACGCTCTCCTGTAATACTACTGATATTTAGTAGCCTGAATATTAGAGTGGGTCACTCTAGTATGGAAAAAAATAAAAGTTTGTGAATCAAATTCTAATAGTAATATTATGTTGTAGTGTAATATAAAAAGTAGTTTTAGCTAAAAAAAGTATAATTTAACATTCATCTTCAGCCCGCGCATGCACTTCAAAATTATAAATTTTTGAAAAATTTGCGTGTTACTAAACTTCATAGTTCTTTATTTAAAATTTCTTAAAATATTATTGTAACATAACAAATATTTAGGGCAAGACATGAATTAACGTTTGAAACAAAAACTTTAAAAAATACTCATAGAAGGTTATAAAAAAATTGCGTATTAACATGCTTTTTTTTTTCATACAAATAATCGTGCCTACTATCGAATTTTGGCAATCAAATAATCTTATTATGACACTAAGTTTACCCGTAGTTGTCACTATTCATCGCATCCATTAGCCAGGAGGTCACCTGTACTAATGTTTTTAATGTTTTGGCGAAAAGAAAAGCGTTGTTGATATCTTAATGGTTTTTGCAGTTCCTTCTGATGGTGTCACATACCTACCCTACATAAATGAACTCAGGTTCTTTAATGATAGAAACGTGCTCTTCATTAAGTACTGGCTTGTACCTTATGGTTCCCTTTGTGAATATCTTCAAAGTTTTCTGACGGATACTCCATAACGGCCACAGATTTGCGACAACACCAGTAAACTATTCAAGCATTTCTTATTATCCATAGTTCCTTAGGTAGATGGTACAAAAGGGCTTCTCTATATTTTTGTGTAGATATTTTTTGTGTAGTTGTATCAGAATCACTACTACTACTTTTTTGACATTTTTAATGGGTTATTAGCACTCTTCGGACAGATTTTTCTTGAAGATATATAAACATTTTGTTTGATTGCGATCAATGCCGCCGATTCTCATTTTACTCTTTATCTCGTTGATCAATCTAAAAATTGTGTTCTTCTTTAGGAACTTTGACTTCTCTGGGACAGTTGCAACTGACTCTTTCATTTGCATGAACAAATATAGAAAAAAACTTCGCTTTGCTGCAAGTCTACAAGGCCTAAGGACGAAAGTCTTTAATCAGTGCGTCCTACCCGTCATGACGTATGGTGGCGAAACGTGGACGCTAACTGCACGGCTGGTCCACAAGTTAAAAGTCGCTCAGCGGGCTATAGAAAGAGCTATGCTCGGTGTTTCTCTACGGGATCGAATCTGAAATCAGGCGATCCGTCAGAGAACCAAAGTCAGTGGTAGTGGGCTGACCACATCTGCCGTAGAACCGACAACCGCTGGGGTAGACGAGTTCTAAAGTGGAGACCGCGTCTCGGCAAACGTAGTGTAGGAGGCCCTTAGGCCCGATGGAGTGACAAACTGCGCAGGACACCTAGCAGGAGCTGGATGCAAGTAACCAAGGGGAGAGAGAGAAGTGGCGTGCATTTAGGCCTATGTCCAACAGAGGAGATTGAAGGGCTGATGATGATTGTTGCAAGCTTCACCACCAATTTTTTTAGTGTATTTCGTGAAATCCTAGCATATATCTTCTAAAGTTCCAAATATAGAGCACTTGTATAACTGTCTGCTATTTGGCATGATGGAAAAAATTTACTTCCAGGTTCTAAACAAAAATTACTTAATTCACATTTCACGAGTAACTTTGACACATGAAGTATCTAAAATTATGAATGAATTTTCCTCGAATTATCCAAATTTTAACACGCAACACAGTTTATATAACAAAAGTAACGTGTATTTCTTTAGATTCTAATTTAAACACTCAACTACATCCAATACCAAACGTGTAACTTAAGGTGTGAAAGTGGGTACTTGAACGTTTTTCTTCAAAATTTCAAAGGTGATGCGCGGGCTGTTAGACTTAAAATAATTAAATTATATTTTAAAGGGTTTATAATAACACCTAACCACAACATATTTTCGCTATTAGAAATCAATAACTGAAAAAATTTTTTTTTGACCCACCCTACGAATATGTAAACAGTATTGAAAGAATTATTCTTTTACTCCTAACTATTAAAGAGTTAACCTTCCATCATCAGCTCAGCATCAAAACATAATGATTGGCAGAAGCAAATGCCAATATAACTTCAGAAAATATGTAAAACGCGGCACATGTGCCTAAAAAATTTGAGGGTTGCCCTCGATTTCCCTCATATTCTATCATCAGGTCAAGGTATGCTGACAATGAGACCACAAACTATATCCTTGTAGACAAAAAAATAAGTTTACAAATTGGTCCAGGCGACTTGAAGTAATCAGCGAACACACATAAAAAAAGATTCCGACGAATTAAACCTCCTCCTTATTTTTTAGTCGGTTAAAAACAAAGGCAGAGATACGGATAAACTGTTTTCGTTTGAGATACAAAACTCCAGAAAATTTATTGATGTAAAAGGTTCATTATTCATTAACAGGAATAAAAGTTCAAAAGTCATATTAATAACGACCTAGATCAAAGGTCATCATATTTTTTTGCTTTATCATGACAACAACGACATTTTTAATATGATGAAAATTGCTTATCATCGTTATTGATAGATCTTTATTTACGAATCTACACTATTGTCAAAGTCAATAAAATGACAGTAAATTAATCTAGTAATCTATTTGATAACGTCACAGAGATGCGACACATGTCAGAATTAAGACCATCATCATCACTACATAGTATAAAACAAAGTCGCCTTTTCTGTCCCTATATCCCTATGTGCGCTTAAATCTTTAAAACTACGCAACGGATTTTGATGCGGCTTTTTCCAATAGATAGAATGATTCAAGAGGAAGGTTTTATGTAAAATTTACCCGAAGCGAAGCGAGGGCTTGTCACTAGTTTTGAATAAATTGCGATTGATAAACAGTAATAAGGTTCTCGTTATTATAACCTTGCCCCGAATGATATAACCGTGGGGTGAGGGACACTATTAATAATAATACCTCTAAATAAATGAAGATATTACTTAACATCATAAACTACGATCTGATACCGTGGTAAATAGCTTAAACACTTTTGTTACGGATATTAGAAACAACAGTGCTATACAATAAACTGATATATAAATAACACTCTCAGACACCGAACAAACACCGATCTTCATCACACAAATGAGGGTGAGTGCGACAGGCTCAATATGGTCTATTGCGCCTGTCGACCTCATATGTGGATCTCACTACCGCTTACCATCAGGTGGAGTGAGGTCATCTTGTTAGCCTATTATAAAAAAAAATACTTGTGGGAATCGAACCCACTAATCTTGGCGCAAGAGACACGGGCACTATCCAAACCATTATCGAGCTAGTCAATTTTAAGTACCAGGCTAATAGGATAAGTGGCTTTCGGTCTATCCAGGCTGTGTGTGCAAGTCAATTCTGTACTTCGGTTTTCACTTAAGCATTAGATCATTAATACCTTTGATTATTATTAATGAACTTAGCGTGTTTTTCATTTAAGCATGGTAGAACTAGGCATAATTTAAATCATTGTTATTAATACCTAGTCTAGACACGCAGTGACTTACTGTTTCTCATCTGTGCTAGAAGACAGGTTTTTATGAATAAAACATGTATTGCTCTAGAGATTTGAGTAAAAAAACAATCCGCTGCATATGCTCACTACATAGCTATCATACAATGTTTTGACGGTGATAAGTGAACGCCGATTTTCTTGTCAGTAGCAATCAGATATTCGGACGGCCCAGTCACGCGTACTTAATGAATTCACAATGTTCGCTGTGATTTTGTTCTTGACGTTTGCTGTGATATTTTACTTTTATAACACGCGAAACTTTAAATACTGGTCCAAGAGAGGTGTCAAACATGATGACCCGGTCATCGTATTCGGTACCAATAGCAAGAATTTCCTCATGAAGCAGAGCAGAAGTGACGCCATGGCTGAAACGTATTGGAAGTATCCAAACGAAAAGGTAGTGGGTTTCTACAGATCATCGAAACCGGAGCTTGTATTGAGAGACCCGCATTTGATAAAACAAGTGTTAATATCTGACTTTTCTCATTTCTACATGCGCTCGTTCCACCCTTACCACCATGAGATCGAGCCTGTTATCAGGAACTTGTTTGTGGTCGAAGGAGACATGTGGAAAATGCTAAGACAGAGGATGACTCCCGCGTTCACGAGTGGAAAACTGAAGGCTATGTTCCCGTTGATCACGGAACGAGCTGAGAAACTGCAAGAGAGGGCCTTGAATAACAATCTTGGGGTACCCATCGACGCTCGGGACCTCATGGCACGCTACACCATCGATTTCATCGGGAGCTGCGGGTTCGGCCTCGAAGCCGAATCACTCAACGAGGATGACAACGAAATCCGAAAACTCGGATTCGACATTTTCAATGTCGGATTCAAAGATTTCGTTGTAGTTGCTTTGAAAGAGATGTTCCCCAAATTATGCAAGGACCTACATATGTTCGGGAGGATTGAGAAGAGAGCTTTCGGCTTGGTGAAGCATATGATGCAGAGTAGAAACTACAAGCCGTCTGGTAGGAATGATTTCCTCGATCAGCTTTTAGAGTATAGACAACAAGGTTCGATCGAGATTGAGTCCATCGAACATGTACAACCAGACGGGACTCCTAAAAGGGTAAAGTTTGAGTTCGACGATATCTTGATTACCGCTCAAATATTTGTATTTTTCGCTGCCGGTTTCGAGACTTCTTCGACTACAACTAGCGTAACTCTTCACCAGCTCGCTTTCCATCCGGAGATCCAAAGGAAAGTGCAGAAAGAAATTGACGATGTTTTGGCTAAACACGACAACAAATTGACGTATGATGCGGTCAAAGAGATGACATACCTTGAGTGCTGTTTTAAGGAATCCATGAGGCAGTTTCCTGCATTGGGTCATCTGATGAGAGGTTGTGCTAGAAAATATACGTTCTCAGATATTGACTTGACAATTGATGAAGGTATCAGGGTCATGATACCGGTGAAAGCGCTTCACATGGACCCCCAGTATTGGGACAAGCCTGAAGAGTTCCGACCAGAGAGGTTCCGTCCCGAAAATCTTACGACTCTGCAAAAGTCCGTATACTTCCCCTTCGGCGAAGGACCCCGCAATTGTATAGGTGAGTAAAACTTTTTTGTTTTGTTGAGTTTTAATTAAACTGAATTAAATCGTTGAAGTCCTAAGAACCAACTAAGTAATAACTAGACATAAAATTTTGCTATAATTTAGCTGCAGGTATGAAGAAATCTATTAACAAGTACAGAAAACAGAATGATTGATTTATGTACTTTTAAAATTTGCATGTGTCAATGTTTGTCTTTTGTCTGGATGTGTTATTTAACTACTAAGGTATATTTGTGTAACTTTTTCTCATATTCATGACAAAAGTGTTTAAGCACAGATAATAAAATATCATAAGTTTGAGTGAATTGGTACGGAATGAGATCAGTTTATGTGATGTACTGTTCTTTATATGTATTGATATAATATGTTTGTTTTAGGGTCTCGCCTTGGGTTGATGCAGTCCCTGGCTGGTTTGGCGGCCATCTTGGCAAAGTTCGATGTGGAACCAGCACCTAACAGCGTACGAATCCCTGAGGCCGAGCCACTCTCCGATATCGTCCAGAGTCCAAAAGGAGGAAAATTGCCTTTGATATTCAGGGAACGCAAAAAGTAATATTTAATGAGTCCTGATTTTTCTCTATGTAAAGCTTTTAGCGTCTAATATGTTTAGTAATCAGCAATAAAGGTTTATTAATCTTCTAAAGCATTAAACCCTGAAAACTCCTCATTTTGTACTCGTCATTTTTTGATTACATTTGTGTTAATTAGAAAATATTATTATGAATATAAAACGGATATGAACACGCACTGTCAAATTAGGTTTAATGTTAAATAATATATTATAACAAAATTATTCTAGTTACATAACATGTTATTTGAAAAGTACATACAATAATTTGATTAGTAACTACTGTGTGTGTTCACTTCATATCATACTTTTGCAGATAAGACCAAAAAAAATTTTGCAAGATCATTGTCACCGACCGACCTTTATTGAGTTAGGTCCATGTGTGGTTAGTTGTGCGATGTAGGCATGTAGATAACTGGTGTGTTGATACTGATTGTTACGCGGTCGGTGCCACTCTTTGTTTTAATGTCAAACCTTTATTGTTGTCAAAATTTATTTATAGCTAAAGGCGATGTTTACTACCTATTAGAGAGTACGAGAATGTTTGACTGTAAATACTGTAAAGATAATTAAAAATTTAACGTTTTAAGCGACCTTAATTCCAAATTGAGTCTTGAATGAATTAGACAACTAAAAAACAATTTGGTTTATTTGAAAATATTGTATTTTTCATTTTATTTCACAAACCACAATGACAAAGATAGTGATGAAAGATTCGGATTACGTCGATATTTTTTGCCTTGACACTGCACTGTGTGACGTCACGCATTTAGTTAATTTTGAATCATTTGAAAACAAAATATAGGTGTCGCATGTTTTTCTATAAACTAACTTAGAGACTAAATATAATTATGTAGTATAATTTTGACTCCATGATCCCCCTTATTAGGGGCCTATTTTGTCGTCGCATCAGCGCTCTATCATCGTTATAAGCTAATTATCGTTTTAGTATTTGTAAAATTGTATTTTGCATGCCTGTAAATATAATTATTTTACGTTTGATTGAACTACTTATGTAATTACATTTTCAATATACAAAATATGACATAAAATTTGTACTAACATTTTATTAAAAACCATTTTGTCTCTCCTTGATTGTACATTCATATGACTGACTATATCACCATGTGTCTGTTTGAGGCAGATAGCGAAATAAATTTATTAAAATACATACATATAATCGCATTATATCGCATAACAACCAAAACTTTGTTCAATTAGGCCTAAACCCAGTTCTTAAAACTGAATTCGAGTTGTATATAATATACGAGTACAGTATTACTTTACTATCTACATCTATTACTATATATACAAAGATATCAGATAAGATATATAGGCATTAAAAAAGGCAAAATTACAACATCATAAGTGTCCAAATAATAGATACGGATTCAATAATACCTTAAGATTACTTCTGATATAATTAATTATCATATAAAGCATTCAAATACCTACCTTTTCAAGTAGAATATTCAATTCATGTTAATGCATATTCCTTATTCTGTAAAAACAATACCCATTAATCTTCCTTTTTGCTGATTCGATTACTCATGGTATTATAATTCAGTAAACAAATAAAGACGGTCACTAACTAAAAAAAATCTTCAACAATGAATAAAAAGTATGTATGTATTATCATTATCCTACCAAAAACATAAATTCAAAAATGGAGAGCCAAGTTCAATACAAAAATTATGCGTAGCTTTGGGTTTCGCTGCAAAAATAATGAAGATCTAAATGAGTGCCAAGTTCTATAATCTTAAAGTAGGTAAGACTTGACTTCGCCACTTTTCATCAGAATTAAATTATAAATGTATGTTAATTTAACAATGCAATGAACATGCGTAATTTCATATGTTTACGTAACATAGTTTTTGAGTTAATTAAGGGTTAAAGTGGCACCAAGTGGTATGTGTAATGATGAACGTGGCGTTGGTTAGCCAGTTCCTTTGCTTGAACTTGGCTTTGACACGCGGCCTTGTGTCTAGATAATTAGCAGACGATGCAGAGTCTAGGTACTAAGGATTTTTCATACATTTGGTAAAATAATGTTTTCAAGGCGCGTACGCCCGATGGTATAAACTATAACTCATTCGAATCATCGGGATCGGAATATTCGATTAACGTCTTTGTTTTACCAAGTACCAATTTTGTAAGAAGATAATATCAATTTCCGTAAATATCAATTGCACTTCATAAAACATGATTCACTTAAAAATACCACAATGCCGAATATCACGTGACAAGCACGTATTCCAGATACCTGTGACAACAATTCACGTGGCTATTCCAGTTTGCATGACGGTCACGTTGCCTGTCACAGTAATAATATCAGGCATATAATTAGTAACCTGCGAATGCCAATTTCAGCAACCAATTGATATGTATGTTGACAGAAACCGTGTTTATTTATAACGTCTAAAGTACCTATGTGGTAAATGCTAGTTTATTGCTGAAGTGTCGTTGTATCATTATGTACTTATGACATGCAATCATGGTACTTTGTTGTGCTTAGTTAATAAACTGTTTGTTTCCCTTATCTTAGTCTTAGCATGACCAAGAATTTTTTTTATCAATCTGTATCATCCTACTGCTGGACAAAGGAAACTGCTATCCAAGACTGGTACTTGCCAGCTCCTTGATAGCTGAACCAAATCGTCACACCATCTTTTCGTAGGCCTTCCCCTTCGGCGAAAGCCGTCGTCAGGTACCCATTGTGTTACGATTTTAGCCCATCTATAGTCCCTCATCCTGCATACGTGTCCCGCGCATTGCCACAGGACTTAGACAGGATTAAATAAAATTCATTTGTAACAAAAACACTTGCCAGAGTGGTCATGGTGGAACTCTGTAGAGTGTACCTAAGCTCTATCAAACATACCTCAGTGCCATCATAGTGCCACAGTTAGTATTACAAACTAAATTGAAGACAATACGATGAGATGTTTTTCTATTATGTTATTTGTGGTTTAGATAAAGTTAAGTTAGTTTGGCCCTCATCCGCTCTTAGCCCTAAGATAGGTATATTGGGAGAAAGACGTAATATACAATAGTTTCATCCATACTATGTAAAAGGAGAAAATCCTTTATGTTATGTTAGCTTCTTGTAGTGACGATCCCTGCGTTTTAAGGTATCTCTATCTAGTATTTATCTGCATTTAGGTACATAAATGAATATAATATTTTTTCTTCAAGAAAAATATACGGGAAAGACATAAAAATAAACAAATATGTACATACTCGCTACTATACTAGTGGGTTTGTTTCAAAATCAAAATCAAAATGTCTTTATTTATATAGGCAATTTACATGCACTTATAAATCGTCGCATTAGTAATAATAAGATTCTACCACCGGTTCGGAAAGCCGATTCTATCGAGAAGACTCCGGCAAGAAACTCGATAGTTTAAATGATTTGTGCGATTTCACACTATAACAAGTAAGTTCAAATATTAGTCACCAATAGACTTGGACAACAATTGTTGGCTTTTGAATACCGAGGAAAAAACAGGGTTTTTTGGAGTTTTAATCGCTGTGTGTATCTGTGGCTGGTACGTATCATTCCTCACTAACGGTTTGACAGATAAAAACATCGCGTGGAAAAAAATTTTAGGCATCATTTTTTAATAGGCCATCAAAAGTCTGATGAATTGAAGCCAATGTGAGATTTTATTTATTCTGATATTTAAACTGTCAAGTTTCATTAAAATCCGTTATGTAGTTTTTGCGTAAGAGTAAGGAGATAAAAAAGATAAAAAAAAGACAGGAAAGATACACAAAATACAATATTTACTAAAACATAGGTACAACAAAAAAGAATAGCCTTAAACTGTTGACAGACTTTACAAACGGTATATACTGTGGCACCAACACTAGAAAGCATCTGTATCGATGGTGCCTTTACGCTTAACTTAATAAATGTGGCCTCTTTACACAATATAATTTCTAAACAAAATCAAAACAGAAATAGAATCCAAAATGCACTTTAAAATTACTTAAAATGTACTTTTAATTATTATGAATTTTGTAAAAAATAAAAATAATAATAAGAAACAAACAAACATCCTTTAACACGATCAAACTTTCGCATTAAAAATGTTAGTAGATATTTTTTTTTGGTAAAAGAAGTGTCGATACAAAATACTGCGATCACCACACAGATAGATAACCCTCAAACGACAAATGACTCCCTCACGGGCCCGAAAGGCCCAGATTGGACATTAGCCTGTGAATGGCGCAATTTCTTCACCTGCCCCGGAGTTAATCAGTAATCCTTGCTATACGCGAGTAGGGTTAACACATGAGGACCCATTGTCCATGAATATGGGCTAAGCTTGAGTAATTTATGATTTAGAATAGGTAATGTGGTGTAGTGCTTGAAATAATACTAATTATTACGGATTAAATTCGTGTGTATTGTTATTCTTAACATATTATTTAGAGACCTGACGTTTCGACCTGGTGACCCAGGGCCATGAGGGCTGTAAAGAGCTAGAAACGTCGGGTCTATAAATAATAACAATATGTTTAGAATAACGCACGCGAGTTTAATCCGTAAAATTAGTTTTATTTCAATCCGGATGCAGATCTCTCATCGGTCATGTCGAATGACCGTCTATGAGAGTAAAGGAACAGAGAGTGCACTTGTGTTTGCGCGTACACTTGTGCACTATAATAATATCCTGCGCAGTTGGCTGATCTTTATCGGCCGTAATGGCCGAAATTGGTCACTTATATTTTAGTCTGTACTTAATAAATATGGGTATAATGTACTCTGTATTAATTAGTCAAATTATTTATTGTAAACCAGGTGTAGTAACAGGTCTTATGTATATAACAGGATCTTAGATAAATCAGTCATAATCAACTCATCTACGTTCAAGAATAATCATGGCGCTAGCAACAGTGCCGAAATATCGGGAACTCATCAAAATCAAATATCAGTTCAGTATTATAATTACTCTACGTATATTCTATAATCATCTATACGTAAATATTTGATTTTAATCACGTTATGATGTTAATTTCAACATTTTTAATCGCTATGATAGATAGAGATATATCGGACCAACTGCATCTAATCTTCATCTTCATCTTCCATATAAAGATAAGTATATAAGTATCTAGGAGACTCCACAATGTCTTAAATTACAAGATTTGAGTAGGTACCTTTCAACATGTTATTATAACAGGTTTTTTAGTAGGTAAGCCATTTACCTGTCATTTGCCAATTGTCAAACTATGAACTGAGTATTTTACAGTCATAATGATACATATAACAAGCAAGAGTTCGATAAGTATAGGTTTGTGTATTTTTTACAAGGCATTGCCCCTTTGTATGGGACATTTTGCGAATGAATTTGGAAACTATTATCATCAAGGTCAAATTGTTGCGATTTATTTTCATGTCGTTATTTTTGGAGATGAGAAATAGAAACTGGATGGGAACATTGAACTGAAAATGTTGGTTGCTGGGAGCAACCAAACTTCCATGTATACTTATCTGCATCAATGTCATTAAATCTTGTAGGTAATGTACTCGTATTGTATAATCATACGTTATAGTGACTTAAATGACCTGAATGGCCCATAATTATTTGTTTCGAATGAAACTAATAAGATTTAAAGCCGAATTCTAAAACGATAATTCGATATATAATCGCTGATTAAATTTCAAAATAAAACTCCCATACTTGTTTTTGATCGTCGCTTAATCTGTCAAACTTTTTTTTTTATAATAGGCTAACAAGATGATCTAACTCCTGAAGGTAAGCAGTAGTGAGATCCACCTATGAGGTCGACAGTCGCAATAGACCATATTGAGCCTGTTGCACTCACCCTGAAGGCATGCATAAATGCCGTTTCACGCCTCGCCTGAAGAGCCCGGAGTTTTTGTATTCGATGATCATTTGTTCAATCATTTGTTTGTGTATTTGAATACATTTCTGATGATATATGTTTGTGGGACCTTTGACCAAACAACGCTCTAGGAATAACTGATCTAAGTAGATACTTTAGAATCCCCCAGGACGTTAACAAATTTGTACAAGCAAAGAGCTCACCGAACTTTAAATCCCTGCGATCACTCCACGTCCCTCCTAATTATCTCTTAACCAGGCCTTAGTATATGGACCTCATTATTTAGGACCTTAACCACCTCATATAAGGTCGAACGAATGAAAAATTATAGCATGCTGTGCTTAGTTGAGGGTTAACTTAGCGGTTGCTTAGGTATATTGATGAGCGGATAAAGTGACGTCCTAAGTTAATATTCGTGCCATTAGCCACTCAAATATTGGCGTGCACCTACACGAAGTAAACACGTCATGCCGGATTTGAGAATATTAAATCTGGCCGGTATTTTGCATGGACTAGAATATTTGGTTGTGGTTTGGTGGCTACTGCAACAAGGTAAAATTGGACCAGAATGCATTAATTAAATCAATTATTAAAGCCATTGGGTATAGATAGGGATTATATTATTATATAACTACTTGCTATTGTGTTAGAATGGATGTTTGAACGCTATTTTCAGAAAAGGGGGGTATGAATCTCTTACAGCGGGTTCACACCTAGCGATATTTGGACGATTTCGATCACGCCGCGATCTCGCCGCGAAATCGCGAAATATTATTTAATCGAAATCGCTCAAAAATCGCTAGGTGTGGAACTTAGTCGCCATTGAGCATTCCTCTTTTCTGCACCGTGCCATTAAGACATGGAATGCCTTTCCAGCTCATGCTTCCCTCTCTCCTGTGGTCCCGGGCTCTTCAGGTGAGTGTGAAACGGTATCTAAGCAGGCCTTCAGGGTAAGGTCGATCGACAGGCTCAGTAGGGTATTATGTGGACCTCATAATATGGTCTATTGTGCCTGACCTCATATGTGGATATCACTACCGCTTACCATCAGGTGAAGTGATGTCATCTGGTGAGACTTAAAAAAATAAAAAAATAATGATGAAAACAAGATAATTTACTATTTTTACTGTCAAACACAGTTAGGTATGATAATAAATGCTGTCAGTAAGCAGTGAGAGCTATCTGATTTCCCGCATACTGCAAGGCTCCAAGACCATCATGGTAGTCGGTTTGAAAAAAAAAGCACAAAACTGCTAAGAATCCACAGCAAAAACATTTATTTTACACATAGACGGTGGTCGCATAAATCAGACTCGTTAGCAGAAGCGCATTTAATCCGGCTTATCCAACTAACCTCATACTTACAATTTGCCAGATCACAAATGCGTGAAATTACAACAGTTCGGTTATAGTTTCGCGGGAAACTTAGCGAAACCAAACCAAGTTCATTACTGTGATATTTTATTTATGCGGCCCAAAGTTGCACAGTTTAAGTAAGCAGGGTCAAGTTCAAGTATGTACTTGAAATTTGATAACCCCTCTTGTAATACTTAGGTCTAGACCGCATTGATAATGATTCAATGACGTTTTTAACCGATTTATCGGTCACAATGGCGACCTATGCCAAAAATGATAAAGTCAATAAAGATAAGTCAACTTTGTAAAACATACAATTAACATGATGTTGGTTTGTGATGGGGTTTATTTTTTTTTATTTACACTAGTGGTATTGGCGAATTTCATACCGCGAACACTTCTTTTTTTCTGATTAAGAACAATCTGAAAGGTTTGATACTACAACAAGACGTGGCTTGCAACCATATTTTCTCACCGTTTAAACCATCCCTGAACTCTGAAAAATATTTCCAAACCAAAATTTGCTAAATCACTGCAGCCGTTCTTAGTCGTTTTAATCTACAGCAAATATTTTTTATTTATAAAGATACATAGAAAGATTACTTTCTTACTATTGTGTAAGTGCAAACTCTCAGGATAGTCTCAAGCAATAGGTTATAAGCATTAAAATATATTTGATAATTGCAAAGATTTACCATTTTACACTTTATTTTGGTATAAAATCGACCATATATCGAGATACATTTATGCTAAAACCGTGAGAATGTAATATTTACGATTCCGTTCACGAAAAACATTTTGTGTGTCGATCTACGAGTAAAGTGCACGAGGACTGATTAACCTTAAGTCATAATTTCAGTGAAACCTCTTTGTTTAATCTGTTTTGTTATTTTCAAAGATAAAACGAGTAAAGATATCATGTGTATCTATGTGATTAAAATATTATAATGGATCTATATTACCTATCTTACACTTAATTTTATTTCGTGGCGCTTGCAACAGTGCTGAAATATCGGGATCTCGTTATAACAAAACAACATGGTAAATATCCCGGACATTTACAGTTTTCTAATATAATAATAAATAATAATAATAACACAAATTCTTTAAACAAACCTTTTAAGTAGCATTGCTTGGCAAAGTGCCCGTAATGTTACTATAGACCGTGAAATTTAAGTGGTTGTTTTCCCGCAGTAAAATGATTCTATCTTAATAGTACAATAGATTTGTGCAGTTCTTTTTTGTTAAAATCAATAAATGTCGGTTTTACGAAAGGTTTAACCGAAACTCGAAAACACGTTCAAACCGCTTTATGACTTAGGGTGTCGAGCTTCTTCAGCTTTAAGCATCGATTTCATGCGGCAAGCAGTACCTGATTACGTCACATCTTATAAAATAACGATAGCTTCTCTCGTTTTCGAGTTGGAAAATTATTAAGAAAATTTGAAAAAAAAAATTTTTTTTTTCGGGGAATTATTTGCATGATTCGATAGAATTACTAAAGGCAAATCATTCTGCCACGGGAAAACAACCACTAAAATTTCACGGTGTATACCAGCTTAATGCCGAGAAAGTATTACCACAATAAATAATAATAAAAAACTTTATTTGTTCTCTCACATAGTAGGTAAAATGCGTAAAATATACAGGAACAATATGCTTCTATGTTCCTAATTAATGGATCTATGTTCCTAATTTGTGCCATTTACCAAATTTTGATTGGCTATTATAGTATCTAAGCCTCTTCTATAACCACAACGCGTTAAATTGGTAAATATATTTTTATTATAAACGTACTAATCGAAAAACTGTTTTCAAATTAAAGCCTAGTTTATTTAATGAAACTAAAATTGCTAGGCAGAATAATATCATTTGCATAGGTTTTGTTTTTCTGGTGCGTAAATGAGGGTAATGTTTATTTAATAGACGAGAACCTCATTTGTTTAAATTGGTCTTAGTTAGCGGTCACATACCTCTTAACTTGAGAAAATAAAAAAAATTTTGCTTTTCTGAGATCCTACTTGGATTGTGTCCTATTTTGTGTGCATCTTAAAATTATTTTGTTCGGATTTTTCGTTCATAAAGCAGTGAAAATTAAAAAAAACGTACAATAGGGCTACTCCAAAAAATTACTTCGGGGTCAGTTTTGTATGAGCGTAGCGCAGTTAGCTGCTATAGCTAACAATTCTATTCCCAGCTGTCCACAAATAACCGGGGCCCATGTAAATTTAGCACAAAGCGCTTACCAGCACAATACAGCGCTGCAGCGGCCTCAATGCCTTAATATTCACAATTACTGGTCGGCTCAGCCGCTTTATGGCCGCGCTGAATCGCTGGACGGGTTACGACGCTTTGATAGGCTCAAACGGGTCTTTACAACTGGAATATAGGTTCAAATTTAAGGACTGAACATTTAACTGCCAAGTAACAAAAAATATTATTCATTTCGCATTACACGAATGCATTAAAGCATAACATAAACATGTATGGAGTTACAGTCTAGTCTAGAAGTATAGTTGATCAGCGTCATTGAGATCCCATCGGTGTATTTGCCGTGTCTGGGTGTGTATATGTGTGTGTGTTATTTATAATTTATTTTGTATTCCTCCGCAGTTTTTGATATCCGTAACTACAGTGCTTAACCTTGCTTAGTGCCAAATTAGAATAATGTATGCGAAGACGTGATATTTATATGAATACCTCTTAATATATAAAATTACTAGTGACCCGCGCTACATAAAAACCTTCCTCTTGAATCCCTCTACCTATTGAAAAAATACCATCAAATCCGTTGCTTAGTTTACATACATACATACAGACAGACGCGAGAAGCGACTTTGCTTTATATCATGTAGTCAAGTGAAGTCCTAACTCCTAAGTCAGCTCCGCGATTTGTGAGAAAAGTAATAAAACTTTTTTCAAATCTTATGACGTCATATGCAAATTTTATTTATGTTCCCTAAATAATTAATGGTTTGTCAACACAAAGTAAAATATACTTACAATTTAACCCTGCCAAACAATACGGAACCGACAAATCATTTCGTCCGACCATAAATATTAAATGGCACCTGCAATAATAGCCGAGTGCAATGCAGTGGCTGTTAATATCCCTGTTGAAGCTAATAGCTGGTTTGGGTGATCATAATTAATGTGTGAGTTCACAGCTTTATGGAAAGCGTTGGTTGGACGGTGAAGTAGAGTTATAAAATAAATAAATAAATTTCATAACATCACATACATTGATCTGATCCCGTGGTAAGTAGCTTAAGCTATTGTGTTACGGGTATCAGAATCAACAGTGGATACAAAATATACTTAAATATATTTAATAATACACCCAGACACGGAACAAACACTGATGTTCGTCATACAAATATTTGTCCCGGGTGGGAATCGAACCCACGACTCTTGGAACCGTAGGGGGTCACTAACCACTGTTCTACCGAGCCAGTCAAAGCCAGTTGTAAAGTGTGAAGAGATCTAAAACACTTTAAACTGTCATGGTTACACACATTCAAGAACTGAAGATGTCAGGGATATTTACCATATTGTTTTGATTTAATGAGCTCCTGATATTTCGGCACTGTTGCAAGCGCCATGATCACGGGCAACACAATTAAATATTAACAACATGGTAAATTTCCCGGAAATATTCAGTTTTTTAATGAGTTGTAAACATTTTAATCTGGTCAAGGAACAGATGGTTTGCGAAGTATTAGCAATGGAAGGCTAGTAGTATATGTCATTAATAAATAATATAGCAAATCCAGACACAGATAAACACAGAGGTTCTTTACACTATGTAGGTAACAAATAGTTGTTCCGAGTGATAATCGAACCCACGACTCTTTTCCGAAGAGACAGGGTATTATCAAATAAACCATTGAGGCAGTCTTGAGCAAAACTAGTAGATTCCATACGAGCATTAGTATTTCACTATAGCTTTTGTTAAAATATGCAAATTTTGTATTTCATATTCGCACACAATTTAAGCCAAAACAAGGATTTGAACCCAGTAGCGCTACCATGAGTTTAAAAGTGACAGACTCGATATCGCTTACGTAAATATGTCTATGAAATACTTGTACAGCGCCCCTGGTGGTTACGCTAAGAACTAAAAACGGTCATATGAAAAAAACAATTCGATAGGTTTTTAACGTACGTAAGTTTTCGTGAGCCAACTCATGGTACCGCTACAGAACTCTTTAATTTTAACCGGTTGGAAGATGCCAACAAAACAAACTCAACAAATTGCAAATAGTAAATACTGCAGTGGTGCACGACGCACCTAACCTATCACTGCTATATAAGTTCATCATACCACTCACAAAATTACATTTCATACGAAGTAGTCAAATCATACAGATTGTTAGCGCGAACCAAAGTTACAGGGCAAAGTTTGACTTGCCACACGCCAGTGGATGCCACGAATAATTCGCACAAGCCAACAATTTGTTAACAAGTTTCACATGCACTGAGATACTGTGTACTTCACGATTTGGGATATCAGGTGAACTTGCATCAGAATCAGAAACAGAATAACATTTATTTGCTTACTTTGTGTTACAATATGATGTTCTGTGTGGCTGCTGGGCCGTGCGTAGATGAATCAGCTAACAAATGTCCTAGTGGATCTATGTTTGCTTTGTTCTGTTATACTAGGTAATTTAATTAAAAAGGGTTTACCCTAGTATGGACACCAGTGTCTCACACTGGTAACTTAGCTCCTAAGTATTATTAGTCCTTTAATATTATGTACACTACCTTTATGAGGAGTAAATAAAGAAATATATTATCATTATTTATTACTACTACAAGATAGTATTATCTTGTCTTCAAGGTGGATAAAAATCCATTTTTATTTTAAATCC
The DNA here is from genome assembly GCA_039566165.1 of Maruca vitrata. Taxonomy (NCBI): domain Eukaryota; kingdom Metazoa; phylum Arthropoda; class Insecta; order Lepidoptera; family Crambidae; genus Maruca; species Maruca vitrata. The sequence goes on from CM076921.1 coordinate 12,177,761, forward strand.
AAAAGCATCTTATTTAAATTATTTGAAAAGAATCTCTAACTCCGTCTTGGTCTGAACAAAATATTCCTACTTAATTCAGTGGATCCATTTCACATAAGTTTTGCGGACGTAGACTCAACATCTTATATTAGGTCCTTTTACAGTAAGATGCTTCAAATAATAAAAATAACTTATTGCTAAAGTGTTTCAAAGTTACAATCTATGATTGTCGTTTTTTTTATTAATTAACAATCGCTTCCTTCGGGAATATTTTACATAAAAACCTTCCTCTTAAATCCCTCTATTTGTTAAAAAAGCCGCATCAAAATTGTGTAGTTTTAAAGTTTTAAGCTTATATAGGAACAGACAGACGCGAGAAATGACTTTTCAGTGTATGTAGTCTTCATATCGTATGGTTGATGAACAACCTGGTGTCAGAGTTTTTAAACCGCCCTTAGGCCTCTGACATGGCTTAAAAAATTTCACACCGCACACCGTTAAAAAATTTCTCAGGTGTGTTGGTTTCCTCACGATGTTTTCCTTCACCGTTAAAGCGTCAAATGGTACATATGAAATTCATATTTGAAAAACACATTGGTACCTGGCGGGGTTTGAACTGGTGACCTCTCGCATAGCAAGCAACGACCTTAAGCACTCGGCCATCGACGATTTTTTACTGTACTATGTAGTGATTGGCAATTTTGAGTCCTTCAAATATAACTTAAAAGCATTTTAACGACTAAACGCTGCAAGTCCGCAAAGTGCTTTTTAACAGCAGCTGTGTTAAACGATGATCACTCGAGTTAACTTTAGTTTAAGTTACGCTAGTACTTGGTCACTTGTAGTGCCTAAAAGCAAGAAGGTTCAGGTTCAAAAATGTAGGTCCAAAATATTGTTTTAGGGAGATACTTATTTTGTTAATTTTAGTTGCTGCAAGGGAGCAATATGAGCTCTGTATGTGTTTTTTTTCCTTACTGACATACGATGATGGCTTGAAGTAGCCTCGTGATCATCACCGGACTTGCGGGGGAGCGGATGGCTCTCACCCCTATGCTTTGTCTGTGTGTTAAAAAATCACGACTATACTACAGAATCAAGATAACATTTTGTACAGCGTTAGTCTATAACGTCTATAACAAGTGACTGCTATACAATACAGTAATGTTGTACACTATTAACGACACAGACGAAGTTCAAGATATATCGCAAAATAAAAACTCTTGTTTACCCATCAGTATTCCATGGCGCGTGACTGGCTAGCGACCCGATGGAGGAGGCCCTAAACCCGCTTTATCCCTTAAGTAGGAACATTCCGGATCCCGGAACTTTGGGAGAAACCTTGCGGGTTGACAGGAGATTTGCGACGTCGTTACTAGCCCCATACTCGGCTGCGGGGAAGTGTGAGCGGTGATCTAATGTGGGTGTTTAAGAACAATTCTTTGGTTAGTTGTAGGTAATGGTGAATTAGGCTGGATTTGTTAAGGGGTGAGAGTCATCCGCTCCCTCGCATTAAGGGTGAAAGAAATCCGCTCCCCCGCAGGTCAGTTTGAAAAAAATAGAGCTGGATTTGATACGAAGGGAAGGTAAAATTAAAAAAAAATAGGTAGGTGTTGCAAGACTAGGAAATAACAAAACATGTTTGGCCGCTACAAGCATACTTATATAGAATGTATTTATACATAGGTCTGTAGTTACTAAAATAATATCTTTATTCTCATTGTTATATCCGAATATCAATACTTATTGTTTTCAAAGTCATATTATTTATTTAAATAACCTCGCGGATCTGAATGTGTGACGTGGTTTATCGCATTTAAGTGTTTATTTATTTAGGTTCACAAAACAGAATAACACCAGTGTAGCTTCCAAATTACAAATACAATACATTACTATAGTATTCTATCTGTGTATCAACTTTTATTTACATCAACTAACGGAGTTACTTATGCATTTATAATATCAGTAAAGGTTTCGTATTTCCTAATATCAAGTCCTAGGGACATTATAATCTCCGCTCGCACCATAGCGGTAGCCGTAAAACCTTTCTAGTGTGCACTTCCGATCCATTTGTTCGCTGCTCCTAGAAGAAAAAGGTTGCACAGTTTGGATACTATGACTATCCGTAGAGCTTATTTGTACTATGAACTTGACCCTATTACTTAAACCATAAAGATAACTGTGATGTACTTATATCACAGTTATCTTATGTGCTTTCATATAACACATGAGCTTTACAATTCTTAAATAAAAATTATACATATACTAATCATTTGCAAATGAAGAAGACTGATATTTTTGCTTGCTTGGTCGTTGGCTAATCATCAGTGTAAAATGTCTATAGGGATTTGTATTCAAAATCCTAGCAAAAACTCTTAAAACATTGAAGAAACAAGTAAAAAGCGCTCATTTGCGGCTATGGAATTAATCTTGTTTTACATTCAAAATGAAATTGCCCACGTACAATATAATCCTAGGCTTCTAAGCATTGTCTGTCTCTTTAAGAGAAATATAACATTATTAAAATTTTCGTTGCTAATCCTGCCACTAATTAAAGTATGCTGAAAATACACATTGTATTTTAATGTACGATTTTAAGAATGTTTAAAGCATTCAATTATGATAGAATAAACACTGGAATTTTAGCAATGTACTTTATCAAATGGGTCTGTTCGTTGAAAATCTAATTTATTTTATGAAATTTTGGACAAGTGTTAGTAGTAAAAACTTTCAAGTTGTCAGACAAACACAATAAGTTTCCAAACCGTCTAGACCATAGCTTTGAATACAATCTCGAGAATACTTTATCTAAATCCAGTGTTTCGTTATTTTGAAGTGTTAAAAATAGCTTTAAAGCTTGATGGTACCCAAATTATTTTCAAGTCTGTGTTGAATTTGACGCAGACTTTAAAAAAATTATGACGTAACTAAGGGACAAAAGCTGGCTAAATCCCTCATTATGTTACGCATAAATAGAACCTATTTCTTTTTACAAGCTTTTATTATTTAACCTTTTTACTCAAGCACGGTTTAACAAGAATCCATTTTGAGCTTAGTCAAGCGCCAGATCTTGTTTACATTTTGCACAATCCATTTATTCCCGTAGTTTTTACGCGAATCATTGCATTTTTCGCCCCATTACCTCAGTAACAGTAGACATGTGCCTATAACGACGTAATAGATATATGAAAACATTTACGTGTTGGTGGGTTCATCAAAAGCCAATGTAGTGTGGGTGACGATGGAGCAGACCTCGGTCTTTGATAGAAGACAATTCTGCCGCTACATAAATAACGGGATGAGAAACCGCCTATCATACGGGTCAGTTCGCATTATGGGATTCGTTTCGGGAATAATTGATCATTGTCAACAGTATGCCATATAGGAAAACATGTGTCAAAAGTTTTAAACGAGGATAGAAAAACGAACATCCATTTTGTCATATTATTACTTATTTAAAAAACTATAACACGACTATGCAAAATGTGGTCTCAAGATGATGATACAAAAAAGAGTACCTAATTTAGGAAGATATCCAGAAATGCTTAGGTACAAATATAGTAAAGGAAGAACTGAAGATTAGCAATCTGTTTGAATGACTTTAATTGTATGAAGGTTGAATTATGATTACAAAGATAAACGATTTATTATACTTTTATCTCTGTTGCGTGCGACCCAATAATCTTGTAACGAATCTTTCACTGCTCTATCGATGCAATGCACGTGATCCAGAAAGAAAGATTATCCTTACATGGACGCTAAGGTCAAGCGGTTTTCACTGCAGAATAAGGAAAGATAAGAATATCTTTCCTATCCGAGCTGGTCGTTCATGGAAACGTCATTCGACGCTTTAACGGTGAAGGAAAACATCGTGAGGAAACCAGCACACCTGAGAGATTTTTCTACGGTGTGTGAAGCCATGTCAGAGGCCTACGGGCGGCTTAAAAACTCGGACACCAGGTTGTTCATCAACCATACGATAAGAAGAAGATGGAAACCCATTCTACTAACCTACCAACCCACGATTTTAACATTCGTTTGAACGTGCGAATTAAAGCGCCGTATTTAAAAGTTTACCCCCGCTAGTTGCAAACTAGCGCTAGTACAAGCGCATTTAAATCAAACCGAATATTTCGGGGCGAATTCAAAAATGCTGGGAGCTTGCGCCGGGTGCAAAACTGTGTAAATTTCGCGGCGCGTCCAAAGTGCCTCTTTGTTTGGCGTCGAGAGTGCTCGGTGTCGTGTCGCCTGACCGGGCCAGTGTTGGCAAACAAAGGAGACACACGGATAGTTGGTATAGTCACATCTGTACGGCTTTACAGCACGTACTGAACCGTACGTGATCTATAATCCTAGCCGCTAAACAAACTTGACAGAATAGACGCTTATTGCAAACACACAAGCGCACAATTTACTGATCTCAACTTTCTCGATTTAAGTTCTTATAACTCAATGGAAACCATAATGTCCAGGGCGATAAAAAATATTATCATGTATCATTAGCGTTTCACAGGTGTTGTGTTTTATCTGACAAATTGTTGTATGTGTTTATTTATCTCTATAATCCAGCTTAAAAATTTCAATAAATTATTTAATAGGTAGGTAGATAGGTAGGTTTAACACAAACAATGGATTTATTTATTTATTTATCTGGAAATCCAGTGGCAAAAGGGTTGAGAAATACAATTCACCCAGTATAATAATCGATACTTATATAACTTATCCAAGCGTTTAGCTGTTCAATCTAGCCTTCCGTGTGTTCGTGACATCACAACAAGCGCCTTGCCGTATCTAAGTCAGGCCACGTCAGCTAGCGCCTTAATAAACACAATTCATAGGTGAATATACTGCGTGAGCAGTTGAATGTCGCTCTTTGCTATAAAAAAGTTTGAAAGTCGCAAAACGATTGAATATCATTATTTTTATTGTTTTGTTTTTTTTTATCTGCGTATTTATTTTATCTAGTGGGACGAGTGACCTTTTCTTTAATGTTTAAAAATAGCACGCTAACGATATAACGATCGGTGTGACATGTTATTTGAACGTTTTGTTTTATTTTTTAATTTTAATATTTAAAGTTGGCTTTCATTTATTTCAATCTCATCTGATAGTAAATGACGATAAAGCCAACAATGGTATTGGCGGTTGTTATTGCACAAAATCAAATAAAAATAGGTGAGTCCGTCTATTTGTTTGTTTAAAGTTTATTCCTCTATTTTATAGAGTCGGGTAGAGCAAAAGAAAGAGAGAGAAAAGACGCCTAATATGATGTGTTTAACTTTTTTTTCTAGCTAAATTAATAGTAAAAGACGAAATGTACCCAAACAAAATTTCAGCTTCATCTAGGCATTTCGTATGACGAGATTTTAGAGCGTAATGGCGTATGCGGACCTCTGCAATATTCCTTTGATGTTCCGAGTTTAATCTAGCGTGAAATCTAAACAACGTTGATATTAAGAGCCTGAGCTGGGACCTATGGCCGGTATACACAGTAGAAAGGTTTTCAGCGTGCAACGAAACTTAATCCTTACTAACTACCTATAATAAACGTGAAAGTTTGTGAGTATGCATGGATGGATTGATGTTTGTTACTCTTTCACGCTCAAACGTCTCAACCGATTTTCATGAAATTTGGTATGATGGTAGCTGGCAATTTGGAATAACATATAGCCTACTTTTTTTTAAATTCAGCCCCCATGTGGTTCATTGGGGGGTGAAAATTAGTAAGGGAGAATTTTTACGTGTTTATAGATTTTTATAAAACTCGGTATGGAGGGGGGATTAGGCTTGCGGGGACAGCGGGAATACACGGTCAGGTTCTTCAATCAAAATACATCTAACATCAGATTTTACGCAGATGAGGTCGCGGGCGTCCTCTAGTATCCCATAAAGTCTACACAGGGAAGTCATATTTTGATTGCTTGATTGATTTGATTTGATTCAGCCTTTATAAGTCCACATCTTACTTGACGGGTATGTAGGTTTCCTCACGATGATTAACTTCATTACGATAAAAACCATTAGTCACAAATACATTTCATAAGATATTTGTAGGAAGATACATTGATTAGTTGGTAGTTTACAGCTAAGTTACTGAAACACTTGTGTTAAAAATATCAAAAACTACAGTAAGTATAGATAAGTATCACCACATAGTATAAAGCAAAGTCGCTTCCCGCGTCTGTCTGTCGGTATGTATGTATGCTTAAATCTTTAATACTACGCAACGGCTTTTGATAGTTTTTTTTAATAGATAGAGGGATTCAAGAGGAAGGTTTTTATGTATAATATATCCGAAGCGAAGCAAGGGCGTGTCTTAAATACTTAAATCGATACACACAAGTACAAATACATAATGTTGGTTTGGTGGTTAGATTGATCCCATAAAGGTGTCAATGCCCGATAATGACATTCTAATAAAAATGCGTGATTTAGCAGGTTAACTTGAGCGATGCCTACTTTAGTGGAAAATTGTAAAACAAACACTATCCCGTACCGTCTGTTACCTTTTACCTTCGACCAAAAACCTGTAATATATCTTATTCATTTTTATATTTATACTAGCGGCCGCCCGCGACTTTGTACGCGTATTAATGGGTTTTAGTAGCAATGATCTATTAAAGTAGCCAGCTACCTCAATACCACGTTTTATAAAAATCTATAAACGTAAAAGTTCTCCCATACTAATTTTCGCCCCCCCCTCCTTCATTGGGGAATGAACCCCATGGGGGTTATTAAAAAAAATAGCGCTGGTGTCTCTCCGGAGTGCCAGCTACCTACATACCAAGTTTTATAAAAATCGACAAGCGTAAAAATTCTCCCATACTAATTTTCACAAGAGTAACAAACGTCCATACATACAAACATCCATACATCCGTACTTACAAACTTTTACGTTTATAATATTAGTAAGGATATTCATCTTTTCATGTCTCATTACAATTAGTTTCTACTTTAAGTAACGTTCTCAATATATTAGTGTACTGCTGTGCACTGCGTGCTCTCCCTGATAAGGTATCTGCGGAAGACCAGAGTCGCGGTCTCCCCGACTCCTGGACACATGCTGAGCAGATCCCTTTTCAGTTACCTATTATATACTTTGAAATACAACTAATTTTACGGATTAAACTCGCGTGTATTGGTATTCTAAACATTATTTAGACAAAAAAATAAAATATTTTTTTTTGATGAGAGAAGCTATTGAGATTAAAAAACATCCTAATTTCAATAGAGAAGATGGTTGGAGTGTACCACCTGCTTGGGATCCTATCATGAAGACCATAATATCCCAAGCCCGTCAAAAACAACAACATATTGCAAGACCTAACAATGTTGTGAGTTCTGTTTGCGTGAACCGGAACACACAAAATATCACACCAAATGACGGTAGTAATTAAACTCACTTATAAAGACACCTGTCATCTTTAGTCTTAACCGTGGCCATGAGCGCTGTAAAGAGCTCGAAACGTCGGATCTCTAAATAATGTTTAGAATACCAATACACGCGAGTTTAATCCGTAAAATTAGTTGTATTTCAAATGTGTAGTGCTCGCGCAAATAAAAATAGACAATACTACTACTACGTACTATTATATACTTTTTTTATTTTTTTGCAAATGTATGTGTGTTAATAAGTGTAACTGAATAGATACATTTCTCTCTTTCTTTCTTTTAAAAATGTTTGAAACTCCGTCAAAATTTCGCAACAGCGGCGCTCCACTACAATATTAAGAGGGGATCTAATTTGCAAGTTATGGAGTTGATTCCCTGAAGTTTCGGGGCAAGGCAAACGCTTGATATATTTAAACGTTAGCTGATGTTGTAATCTATAACAGCATACGCATTTTGAAACCGAATAGAGTAAATGTGGTTTAAATTCGATTTAGTTCAAGAGTAAAACGTGAGATTCAAATATTTGACACGTTTGAGGTGTAAGTATGTGTACGTTACATGTAAAGTGTTAGCAGCTTGATAAAAAGTCGATTTAGGATTAGTTAGTTAACTCCATTGCGCATTTAGTAGTACCTGTCAGTGACAGGAGTCGTTCCTCCCCCTACTTTTTCGGGGGATGGTGGAAAACTGGTAAGTTTAGGAGGCCGTCTTTGCTTTTTGTGAGGCCGTCATGTCCTAGAAGGAAGCGGCTGAACGAGCGCATGGTATGAAGAAAAAAAGGAGTCGTTCCGCATCAAAGGTTCTGCCAGAATATCAGCGCGACCTACCTGGAGCTTCAGCACATGCTGATGCAAAAAGCGTCGATGGCCGAGTGGTTAAGGTCGTTGCTTGCCATGCGAGAGGTCGCCAGTTCAAACCCCGCCAGGTACCAATGTGTTTTTCAAATTTGAAATTCATATGTACCATCATTCGACGCTTTAACGGTGAAGGAAAACATCGTGAGGAAACCTGCACACCTAAGAAGAAATTCTTAGGCTGTGTAGTCGACCAACCCGCACTTGGCCAGCGTGGTCGACTAAGGCCTTATCGCCCTAGTTTAGGGTAGGCCCGTGCCTCAGCAGTGGGGACGTATATGGGCTGATGATGATGATTTCGGACCTCAATCAACAGTGGCACCGACTGGTGAGTGCAAAAACGATAGACATCATAGAGATCGGCCGCAATACTTAGAAAACAGAACCTTCTGTATGATGGTGTTGTGTAATTATAATTAGATTTTAATCGTGAAAATTAAGATACGGCCTAAAGATTTGGCATTAAACCACCTGGTTTGCATACACTATCAAACTTTGCCGAGCCTAACGGTGTGTATCTTGTTCGGCCCACTTAGTCAGCACAAATGTTTGGATTAGAGAATTAGCTGGTTCCGCATGCTTGCATAAAATGTGCTGCCATTTTCTACGAAACCTACCAGGTAATTTGGTATTTGATTTCGTAGTTGTTGAACGCGGAAGCGCCAACAATCATCGCGGTATATAATAATAGACTGGGTCATGTTTTTGAGGGTACCTAGTTTAAGAACATTTTTAAAATCGGAAAAAATTTAATGCTTCACTGTGACCCGGGATTTGAACTAACGGCCTTCTGAGAATCGCGCCCAGACGTGCATCACCTTATACCAAGCCCCACACCAGCTGCTATTGAAAGTGTTCAAATCTCTGGGTCACAGTGGAGCATTTGAATTTTGTACTATCAGCAACGCTGGCGGTCGACCACCTATAAGGTGAAAATCGCTTGGCACTTACGCGTCTGTCAGAGCAAGCCCCGCCCAATTGTGGTCAAGGAGCTGGCAATAATTTTTTGGTAGATATTGAGGCATGCTGAAAACTTGTCCTGTACCTCTCCTATTATATCCCAACACAAACCCGCAGTACCGGGGCTAAACCAAACCCCCAATATTTTTTATTTAAAAATATATTTTATAATCCAAAAAAATATAATTTGTCAGTTCACCTGACAGGAAGAAGTTCCATCGAAATAATTGTCTTAGTGAGTCTTATTTTTTAGTTATAAATAAAAAGATGAAAAATATTTTTGGGGGTTTGCTTTAGCCCCGCTACTCACCAGCCAGGTCTGCAGTTTCGTGCTGGGATATAATAGGAGAGGTACAGGATAAGTTTTCAGCTTGCCTCAAATACCTACCAAAAAATTCTTGCTAGCTCTCCTACTATTGGAACGTTTTTGCTTGGATTTTGACAGATTTTCTTCAAGTGCTCTTCTATTGGTCAGTGGGCGGGGCTAATGGTGTTTAAAGAAATCTGTTTGAAAAGTGTACTACCGCCAAATTTTCTGGTTGTACGTTTGTTAAAATATTAAAACAGCTAGTGCAAGCTTTGCATACACATACATACATAAAATCACGCTTTCTTCCCAGAGGGGTAGGCAGAGATCGCTTCCTGCCATGTGCTAGGATCCCGGCACACCAATTTCGCTTCTTCTACATGCTCGTCGATTACGGGTTATTTTAATATGATCGTCCTTAAAAATTTTGAATTTACGTAAAGCGAAAATTTGTAGAAATATATCTGTAGACCAAAATAGAGTTTTCAATAGAAGTCTAATTAACATTAAAACAAACAAAGAGAGATACACGAGTATGTATAGCGTCCAACGTTTTTAACTCTATCTTTTAAAATAGGTTAAAAATAAAGATTTTGACTAATAACTTGCAATTAAAATATGTATAATCGGGGTTCACGATTAAAAATGAACTTGATCTTGATTTCCGCATAATAGAGGCTTTGCCTAAAATAGGCATAGGCATAACGGAGTTACTAAGGAGTATTTTAGGCAACGGCACTATATTAATCGTGGCTTGGCATATTTTCATATGGAAATAAACACCCTTAATACAATACGGTAAGAACTACTATGCAAACGTTTGAAAGCTGACTGTACTTCCATAGCGTGACTTTCGATAACAAATGTCACAGTATAAAGCATTATGGCACCGAGCTTACCAGTTGTTGGTTGATAATTTTATGGGAAGTCTGAGAATTACGTAAAATAAAAGCCGTTGACTTACGAAGACAAATAAATTTACGAGCAAAATAACGTAAAAATAGAGTTTGCATTTTACGTAACCGCGAGGAGTTTCGCGGACTGATTTTTAGGGCTACGTACCTAAAAGGAAAAAACCTATTACTAAGCCTCCGCCATCCGTCCGTGCGTCTGTCGTCTCCAAGTTTTATCTCATAAACCGTGATACTAGAAAGCTGAAATTTTCACAAATGATGTAATTTTATTGCCGCTATAACCATTAATTTAAAAAGATAAAGACGTATCAAGGTGGGTACAATAAACGTGTTCTTTGATACGGAACCTTCGTGCGTGAGTCAAACTTACACTTGGCCGGTTTTATCTACGATGAATTTGTGGTACTGCGGTAAATCGTAATTTGAGCAATTTGATCGTGTAATATTGTTTAATTCATAGTTGTAAGAAACCTTTTCAAGTTAAGTCAATAATAAAAGCTAATTATGTATCTACTATTTTGAATCAGCAGTTGATGACTAGGTTGAATTATTGAAGCAGACTGATATTTGGACTATTTTCACTTTAAATTAAATTGAGTTTCAATAATACAATTTTCACACATGCAAATCACAAACGCTCATAGGCATCACATTTCTAATTAATTATGAGTCTAATTGATTATTAGATTAGAAATTTTAATAAAATAATAAACTATTTTTTTTATAATGATTAATATTAATAAAAATACATAGGACATAAAATGCATCTATTTTTATGTGGGCTTAAACATCACCGGATGTTAAAAAGTTCAATGTGTCGTAAACTTGCATTTCTTACTGGGGACGTGAATAATATCAATTGTTATATTTTTCTTTATCGGCCACATAAAGTCCTCACACAGAGACATCAACAATTTTTACTGCCAGTTATTTTACGTCGCATCGTGCTACGTAGTAGAGAAAATAGAAATCTGTGGCTTGAATGTAGCGATGTACAATTGTAGTATAAGTACATTCAGCAACGCTGGCGGTCGACCACCTATAAGGTGAAAATCGCTTGGCAATTTCGCGTCTGTCAGAGCAAGCCCCGCCCAATTGTGGTCAAGGAGCTGGCAATAATTTTTTGGTAGATATTTGAGGCATGCTGAAAACTTGTCCTGTACCTCTCCTATTATACCAACACAAATCTGCAGGCTTGGCTGAGTACCGGGGCTAAACCAAACCCCCAATTTTTTTTATTTAAAAATATATTTTAAAATCCAAAAAATATAATTTATCAGTCACCTGACAGGTAGAAGTTCCATCGTAATAATTTGTCTTAGTGAGTCTTATTTTTTAGTTATAAATAAAAAGATGAAAAATATTTTTGGGGGTTTGCTTTAGCCCCGCTACTCACCAGCCAGGTCTGCAGTTTCGTGCTGGGATATAATAGGAGAGGTACAGGATAAGTTTTCAGCTTGCCTCAAATACCTACCAAAAAATTCTTGCTAGCTCTCCTACTATTGGAACGTTTTTGCTTGGATTTTGACAGATTTTCTTTAAGTGCTCTTCTATTGGCCAGTGGGCGGGGCTAATGGCGTTTAAAGAAATCTGTTTGAAAAGTGTACTACCGCCAAAATTTCCGGCTGTACATATGATTACAAAAGATGTTACAAGTCCTTTCGACGATTTCATTTAGAAAGTAGTGGTAACATGATTACATAATAATTTTTTTTTGTGGTTAGTGACCCAGCCTCATTACAAGAGTCCAAGAGTCGTGGGTTTGATTCCCGCTCGAGGCAATTTTTTAGTGACAAACATCGCTGTTTGTTCCGTGTCTGGGTGCTGGATCATATTTCAAGTTGTTTAAAGCGTTGGAGACTTAGTAGCGATGGAAGAATTTGAAAGATATTCTGATAATATATGTAATAATGTTGGTAATACTGATTTCGAAACCTGATGAATACAGTAAATCCTGGAACATTTCCACACACGATCATCTGACCCCAAACTAATCAGAGCTTGTACTATGGGCGTCAGAGACTGATATACATACATAGATATTTATAAATACATTCTTTATATTCACACCCAGACACGGAACAAACATTAATGTTCACAATATTTATCCCGAGTGGGAATCGTACCATCGCCCATCGCCAGCCAGAGTCATTAGCCGGAGTAGACAGTAGATTTTACAGAATATCTAGTTCGAAAATCCGCTACATTTAAACCGCAGCCTAAATTATTTACGGGCACTGAACTACGATTATTGTAATCGAATACAGGTACGGACGTTTATTTACTGCGTTCCCGATTTTTATGGCCGTTTATTTTGTATCAACTGCTCTGCAGTGGAGAATACTGGTTTCATAGATATCGCTTGAATATTACGTTACGTTATTTTGTGTGTCGAAATGGGATTAATCTATTTTATAGCGCATATGATATTACTTTGTTAACATTTTATCCGTCTTCACTATTGAAATTGAATGTAAACTTAACAGTATCGTTCTTAGTATTGATAATAAAGAGGACGACTGTTTTTGTTTGCGATATTCGTCTATTGGCTATCAATATTTTCGATATCTCTAACGCAAGCTATTAACCCATTTATCATTTGGTTAAAGATAATATAATTTGTAACTAATATTATTCAATTGTAACTGCATGTCATGTTGACTTGTTATTTTTCTAAACGTTAAGACCTATCTTATCTTAGGTAATACAAATACAAAAATATGTATTATCAACAGGTAGGGTAATCATTTGGTTGATATCATATTAACAGATTAATATCTGTTAATAGCTACTCTTAATAGCTAGTAGGTTAATACCTACTTAATTGTATGTCTCTACATTAGTTTAATTATGACACATGCACTAGAAACTAATCTGTATTGTGGTGTCTTAAAGCTCAGCTGAGGGATCTGCTGCTGCTGATCAGGAAAGCTACCTCACTTCATCATCAGCCCATATACGTCCCCACTGCTGGGGCACGGGCCTACCCTAAACTAGCGCGATAAGGCCTTAGTCAACCACGCTGGCTAAGTGTGGGTTGGTTAACTACACGACCTAAGAATTTCTACGTAATCGCATGGCAAGCTTCGAATTTAACGACCTTAACCACTCGGCTATCGACGCTTTTGGCACACTAACAACTTTAATTTAACAATACAGTAAACTGATCATACTACAAATTTGTCAGAACAATCAAATTATTATAATATTACACACAACCCCGTCATACATCCTTGCTACTCGTGGGAACGCAATGACCTTGTTAAAACAATGCACAAGGTAGAATGGCGGCGAGTGGTCCACAACCCGTCACGTCACGTTTCCCACAGAGGTGAAAAGTGGATCGCTGGAAGTGATCTCTGCCTACCCCTCTGGGAAAAAGGCGTGATTGTATGTATGTATGTATGTACAACACATGGTGTGCTTAAATAAGAACAACATTATGTGCTCATGTGTGTGTAATTAGGTGAAAATATAAGTAATGTGTTAAAAGAATGTATCTAATGCCATGGTTGATTCATTTTCATTAAGACTGACCACTATAACGCAAAGTTAGGAGGTCATTAAAGTGTTAGAGGTTCAGGGTCCGACACATATTTGCCCCTTAAGCGACATAAATCGTGGAGCAGGAGCGAAGAGTTTTATGAGGCTTTGATGGTGAAGGCCAAGTTAATTTGGGTTCCACGGACCACAGTACAAAGGAGATATCGGTATGGTAAATACGCGGATTTATTGTCGATCATCTAGACATCTTCAATTGATCTCGAACTAATTTGTGTACTATACAGACAGTCAGTGATAAAGTGACTGCCTCGTTGGTCTATTGGTAGCAAGCGCTGCGTATGGACCGAGAGGTTCCCGGCTTGAAAATGTTTTTACTCTAAATATTATTAGTCTTTATGGTTATGGTGGTATGTGGTCTACACGCGTTATTAGGAGTAGCAAATTACATAGCTACTTACTGCCCGACGTTTTGACTGGGTTGCACCAATCATGGTCGCGAGCGAACTGATTTGTGCAATTTGCTACTCCTAATAACGCGTGTAGACCCATAAAAACTAATATTTAGTGTAATGGAACGCGTAAGTCTAAAATCTTACAATGTTTTTACTATCTGATTTTCCTTTTTTCCATTATTTCTCATCGTTTAAACCTTCACTGTCACTAATATTTCAAAGCTGATCGGTTCAGCCGTTGCGATATCGCATTGCATGTTAGCTTCACGTTCATAAGGGTAACTGCATGCCAAATTTCAATCATGTATTTTACGCGGTTACTTAAATAAAAGAATGTGAGAGTTGCGTCACTGTGAGAGGTTCAGGTGTGGAGCCGCCAAGAGAGAAAGGCCGCGGTACATTCCGCCTAAACGGTTTTTTATATTCGGCCATTTTTTCACGAGTCACTTAATCTGGTGGAGCGCAGACGATCTCTCATCACCAACCCCGATCCGGGTCTTTATGAAGGTATTGAACCTTGGACCTTTTGATGAAGGGAAACGCTCTTTAAGCGCACTGGATGAAAATTTTTCGATAGATTCAGTAGTTTAGGTGTGAACCGACAGATTTTTAGGGATTTTGTTAGAGAATAACATAATTGGAATGTAATTTTGTACGTATTACAATTTTTTTATTGTTATTATTAGCAATATTAATCCAGGCTTTAGTAAATCAAATATGATAAGTATTAAAATAATTTATAATCGTTCATATTTATGCTATTTCCTAATTACTAAGTAATATAATGAAATAACTACTAATAGTAACTCAAAATATGATTACTAAAATGATGTTTTGTGAATAACTAAAAACAAAGAAAATTTAATTCTACATTATCGGAAAAAGTAACAAGACCTCTACGATCTAGCCTTAATCGGAAAAAGCTGGACTCAAATTGAATGAAGATGTCATTTCATTACAAAGCCATCTCCGCGAAAGCCTGCGCAAGTTTACCACAATACAAATTGTGGGAAGTGAAAGCTCTATAGAGCTTTCTTAGCTAATGTTATGACGGAAAAGATTTGAAGGTACGTATAAGCCTAATCTTATTTATGAAATTGCTTTAATACATGTTTTTAATCTCTATATTACTCGGTAATACCAGTTTGTATTTTATTATGTTATATTTATTTTATTTGTGTTACATTTCTGTGAGTTTCTGGCCCGGATACAATATCGTTACAAGATCTTATAGCGTAATAATTTGTAATAAATAAACGATTATTATAATACTTTTATAAAGCGAGTGAATAAGTACAGATTAAATTTAGACTTAGATGGACAGACGACAACAAATGACTCAATGTAAACATTAGAAAGAAAAAATATTAGTTATATGTAGGGAATAGCTTAGATAGTTTTATTTGTTTCTAAGAAAACTAGAGCATAGTAATATGTACTATCAATGCGAGAAGGTTTGGCTTTTCTGAATCGTTGATTCATTAATTCAAATGGAACACGATCATTCATTAAAAAGTGAATCATATTTCTCATCATTTGTCGTCTTAAGAATAAAGCTTAATCAAATTATAACCTAACAGACATTTACCGGCGAATCCTCAAATGAGGTCTCATTTATTACGCGTCTAAGAGTTTTCAAAGATCCTTCATAATTTTAATCTTGTTCTAATTAACCAAATTTAATTAGTAAAGCCCGTGGTCGCCCAAGTCCTTTGTGCTATCGCAAAGGGACTGATTTAATTTAGCTCCAATTGTTTTTGTATCTGGTAGTACCTATTAAGTAATGTTAAGAGAGAATTCTGTGTATTCCATGCTTGAATGAATATTCAAGCGAATAATGTAACACGATTTCAGTCACGATAGATTGGGAATGTTAAATACTTATAGAGAGGGTTGCCTGAGTAAATAAATCGGCATTGAAGCTTTAATAGAACACACAAGTCAGACCAATATGGGTAGTCAAATAGACATAGACTAGATTTGGTAGAAATTATTCAATTTTCGAGACCGAAACACTTTCAAAGTGCGAAATATTCTCAGAAATTACGTACCATTGTAAGTTTCTGTCGAAATGTATGGTTAAACTGACGAGCCTATAAGAATAAGCGTTCTGAAATGGTAGAGTCTTTACAGCCTTGAATTACTTATTTAAAATGTTACGCCTTTCGCCTTTAAACTTCTGAAGATCTGACCTTTTCCATCTACTTTTCTCTTTTAAATCTTTGCCTATCATTCTGTATCTACGAAATGCCTGGTAATAATGACTGTATAATATGTATTAAATAGTGCAGTTATGTTATTTTATTACTCTACTAGCGACATGCCCTCGTTTTGTTTCGGGTAAATTATACATGTGAACTCTATTTTAGTGTTAAAACATGATTGTCGCTTAAAAAAAGTAACTATTGAGTTTCTTGCCGGAGTCTTCTCGGTAGAATCAGCGTTCCGAACCGGTGGTAGAATCTTATTAGTAGTAATGTGACGATTTATAAATGCATGTAAATCTACACTAATATTATAAAGAGGAAAGATTTGTATTTTTGTATGTTTGTAATGAATAAACTCAAAAACGACTGGACCGATTGCAATAATTTTTTCACCATTAGAAAGCTGCATTATTCAGAAGTAACATAGGCTATAATATAATATCACGCTAGGTCCTATAGTTGACGAGCAGTAACCGAAAATGTTTCAAAAACGGGGGAAAAGTATCGTTTCTGAGGCCTTTCGTGGCGTGCGCTGAGCATATAGTTAAAGTTATACAAAAATGCTCTATGGATGAATTGTTCATCTTAACATTATCTTTAAAAAATTCCGCGACAGAATATGTCTACCTTTTATAGTTTACCCATAACAATCGTTTTAATGATTTAGATGTTTCCTCCAAAGTAATGTCATTTTGGCGACGGGACTTCGAAGTTAATGGTTTAATAATAAAACGTAAAACTATGTAAAAAACTTTAAGTCCCCCCGTGCAAAGCCGGGACGGGCCGCTAGTTGCCTATATAAATAAAGACATTTTTGATTTTTTTTTAGTGTCACTTTACCTATATGAAAACCGGACAAAAATCCATGATTTAAAGATTTTAATTTTTATATTATGTAGTGACTAAACGATTTAGTGACTGTCCAATACAAATTACCACACCAACTCTCTATTCAAGTTTTAAGCTTTAAAGAATATCTATCTACGAGTATACAATTATATCCAATGCTGAAGCTTTTAAAAAGCAATAAATACTAAAGTAAGCCGTCTTATTGCACTATCCGGGTAAAATAGATTTATCCGCGAACCTCCATTAAGGTGGAACACAATATTTCACGGTACCCACACAATGCAGAAAGAGATAGATCCACCATTGTGTTGAGATTTTTTTTCTGAGCGAATCTTGATATATCCTTTTATGATGTTTATTCTTAGTACTCAAATGTATTTTTCTTCGAAATGTGTACCTTTATTTCTTATTATATTGGTTCTTATGATGATGGTATATTTGTTGCTTCCTAACTGATACACGATGATCATCACCGGACTTGCGGGGTAGTGGAATGGCTCTCAATCCTTAATGAAGATATTTTGCTTCATTTGGACGAAAGCGATGGGATATAATTTGAAATTGTAGTTACTATAGCTCACTTATAGTTATTGTATTGAAAAGTACATTCAGTGAAAGAACTTACTCATATTATTTAATTTGCACAACTTACATAATACATTTCCAAACGTTTCATTACAATATTATCTACACTGGTATCTTATTAAATTTTAATTCCTTTATCTGTTAATGCACAACATTTACTGAGGAGAATGTTAACTAAGCGAGCATGTTATTAATTTTGTTGAAGTAAATGTTTGACATACACATATGATTCTTCTGTCTGTTTGTTCCCGCTAATCTCCGAAACGGCTGGACCAAATTCGACGGGACTTTCACAAATGCATAGCTTATTTAACAAGATTCATTATAGGCTATTTTATTTTCCACACGGACGAAGTAGTGGGCGGCCGCTTGATTTCGAGTATATACGTATTCCTATAGGTACTATGTATATGTTAGGGCTTTATGTAAATGGACGTCACACAGGGAGCTAAGTCAGCCTAGGATACAAGAGGACGTGGGATACAACATGCATTGTGCTAGATCCCGAGGGATTTGCGGACAGCCCGACTACAACTATTAGGACGGACTATGGGATTACTATGAGCCTACTACAATACCGCAGCGAAGCCGAATATATACATATTTTCAGCCTAACGGTAAACCTCATTGGAACTAATGATTTTCTTTATGTTTGCTTTATGTAAACTTTATAGAAGTAATTTAAATAATTTAGCCAAAGAAAATTACATTAATAGATCTTAAAATTCAACTTAAACAATAATCACACAAACAAAATGTAAAATGGATACTGTAGATAATATTCAATATGAAATGAAAGAGACTGATGAGATTATAACGGGTTGATTAATGAGTTTGATTACTTTATTATTTGTAAATAGTTTATAAGGGAAAAAAAATTGTGTGTGCGGTTGTGTACGACGACGACTAACCCGCACTTGGCCAGCGTGGTTGACTTAGGTCTAATGTAGTGTAGGTCCGTGCTCCAGCTGTGGGGACGTAGGTATATGGACCGATGATAATGATAAATGTAGTACATAATAGGCTAAGTTTCAAATTAATTTGTCTATTTTTATATCTCATATTGCAATACCCGGCAAGGGTAACTAAGTATTAAAGATCCTGTTTTAACAAACACCTGTAACTTAGTTTGCAATAAAAACTTCGACTTTGTCTTACATTTTTTGAATGTCCAATACATTATGAAATACGATAGGAAAAACATAAACCAAAGATTGTCAAATCATAATAATAACAATCAAAATAAATAAGACAACGAATACAATGTGAATGCAATCGTATCAAGTAGATCCTTCACTCTATTTTCGGCATCAGTAAAAGCCTTCCCATGTACTATGGGGAATCTGCGACGAATCTATGATGGTGGCCGTGAACCGTTTTTTCGAGGGCGTGAGTGAAATGTGGAGATGTATTATGTGCCATGGGGACTCGGGACATGGCAGCCATATCAGACATATGATTGTTTGCAAGGATATAAGTATCACACAACATCAGATACCTACATTGATCTGATTCCGTGGTAAGTAGCTTAAGCAATTGTGTTACGGATATCAGAATCAACAGTGGATACACACAAATACTTAAATATATCTAATAACACACCCAGATACGGAAGAGTCACCGATGTTCGTCACACAAAAAAATGTGCAGGGTGGGAATCGAACCCACGACTTTTGGAACCTTAGGTAGTGAATCTGGGTCACTACCCACTGCTCCAACGAGCCAGTGGATAGGATATATTTTCGTAGATAGGATTTTTGTACTAATAATCACATTATGAAGACAACTATTTATGAAGTATTTTGGTTTATAAGTAACCCGCTCTCGCTTTGCCTCAGGTATATCGATACCCTAATTTTCAAACCTACTAACTCCTCTGGAGCAAATTTTACAGCAGAGACTTAAAACATCATAATAAATTTAATTTAACGCAATAAAGAAAACCAAAAATCTCGTTGGAAATTATGCTTTTTATTTATCTAAAAACACTTAAAAATCTATTTTTTTTTATAATCATTGGGTTTTATAACGAAAAAAGGAGTTGTTAGATTTGGTTTAAGCAATAATTGAAACTAAAAGTGGAGTTGTTTGTTTTTATTTTAATCTTAAGCCGAGTACAATTGTACTAACAAATTGTGTTTTATAATGAAAATAATTAATTTTCGTGTGGCAAAGCATCATAATAGGCATGATAATCACGGGGAATAGACGACTTAAGTTGCTGTAGATCAGAAAATATTTTTTTCGTGATTTTTCTTCTTTCGTCATATAAGTTTTTTAGATCCCACGCTCACGGGGACAACTTGGGTTTTCCTTTGATTGAGGATCCTCCACTCCTCGCCAAACCGCAGCTTGTACATTACATCTCTATTACAGTACGAGTATCCAAACTTTTTCTTTAAGAAGCAGTCTCAAAGGAAGTGGACGTGGCAAAGTCCCGATACTGTGACTAGGAATCCGCAGGATCCGAATCCGAATGCCGCCTATCCGCTATGATGAAGTCGATCTCGACTTCATCATAGCGGATAGGCGGCACATATTCAGAGATGTCTCCGTGCTCAACAGGTTTAACACCGGCAGTGATCACCGTCTTGTTCGAGGCACTCTAAATATCGACTTTAAAGCCGAACGTGTTCGCTTGGTGAGGTCTAGTCTCCGACCTACTCTACTCCAGACCATGGCAGGATCCGAAACGTTCCAGTCAAACCTGGAGAACCGATTTGCTGCAGTGGATACCACAATTGACGTTAACCAGAATCTTGAAAATATGGTTCGTGTCCTCAGGGAGGAACGATCGAGATTGTGCAGCAGAAGGCGAGGGGGTAGGAATTCTAAACTTTCCGAGAAGACCTTAAGGCTAATGAGGCAGCGCCGTGAAGACCCACACGCTACTACATTGGAAGCTCAGGCTCTCAACCGGGAGATCAATAAATGTGTGCGACGTGACCTCCGGTGCTACAATACTCTTTTAATCGAAAGGGCTATTGAACAGAATCGGGGGTCAAAGGTGTTTGTACAAGCTCTCGGACGAAGCCACCTAACGAAGCTAACTACAGCGAATGGGGACATTGCTGCTTCAAAGCCGGCAGTACTCTCGGAGATAGAAGACTTCTATGGCCGGTTATACGCCTCGCATGCATCTCGCCCTGATCCCGGCAATGAGGACACTAGAGCCATATTGACACGCCACTATACCGAAGACCTACCAGAAGTTAGCAATAACGAAATCGAGATTGCTCTTGGGCAGCTTAAAAATGGAAAAGCCCCTGGAGAAGACGGCGTTACGACAGAGTTACTTAAGACTGGAGGCAAACCCGTACTAAGAGAGCTTCAAAGGCTTTTTAACGCTGTCCTGTTTGAAGGGGTTCTCCCTCCGGAGGCGTGGAGTAAGAGTGTGGTCGTCCTGTTCTTCAAAAAGGGTGACAAAACCCTTTTGAAGAACTATTGACCTATTTCCCTTTTAAGCCACGTCTATAAGCTTTTCTCAAGAGTAATCACGAACCGTCTTGCGCGAAGACTCGACGAATGGGCACCATATACCACATCCACATAGTGCGGCAGATTATACAGAAGACTGAGGAGTATAATCAGCCCCTGTGTCTAGCATTTGTGGACTATGAGAAAGCCTTTGACTCGGTTGAAATCTGGTCAGTTCTGGAGTCCCTGCAGCGATGCCAAGTAGATTGGCGGTACATCCAGGTGATGAAATGTCTTTACCAAGCCGCAAGTCCAAGTACAGAATCAGCAAACAAAACCCATACCATTGCATAGAGGAGTTAGACAAGGGGACGTCATCTCCCCGAAGTTGTTCACAAATGCAATGGAGGATTTGTTCAAGACGCTGAACTGGAAAGGACGTGGCATTAACGTAAATGGTGAGTACATCTCTCATCTGCGATTTGCAGATGACATCGTCATTCTGGCAGAGACGCTGAAGGACCTACCACAGATGCTGAATGACCTGGCTGACTCTTCTGCGCGCATCGGTCTACGGATGAACTTGGATAAAACCAAAGTCATGTTCAATGAACATGTACTACCGGAACCGATTGCGATTCACGGCACCGTTCTCGAAGTTGTTCAAAAATATGTGTACCTCGGGCAGACTATGCAGTTGGGTCGCAACAACTTTGAGGACGAGGTGAATAGAAGAATTCAGCTGGGTTGGGCAGCATTTGGGAAACTACGCCGAGTCTTCTCATCGTCAATCCCACAAAGCCTAAAGACGAAAGTCTTTAATCAATGCGTCCTACCCGTTATGACGTATGGAGCCGAAACGTGGACACTGACGGCACGGCTGGTCCACAAGTTAAGTCGCTCAGCGGGCTATGGAAAGAGCTATGCTCGATGTTCCTCTGCGGGATCGAATCAGAAATGAGGCGATCCGTCAGAGAACCAAAGTCATCGACATAGCTCATCGCATTAGTAAGCTGAAGTGGCAGTGGGCTGGCCACATCAGCCGTAGAACCGACGACCGATGGGGTAGACGAGTTCTGGAGTGGATACCGCGTCTCGGCAAACGTAGTGTAGGAAGCCCGCAGGCCAGGTGGTGTGACGATCTGCGCAGGACGGCTGGTAGGAGCTGGATGCGAGTGGCCGATGATAGAGAGAAGTGGCGTGCATTTAGGGAGGCCTATGTCCAGCAGTGGACTGTAATGGGCTGATGATGATGATGATAATAATTATTCGGGAACATTCGTACGCTTCAGTGACGCCATACAAAATGGCCGACTGCGCGGGAGTTATTCGATTATTTTGTCAAAATCGATGGGTTTCGTTTCATTCGGAGTTGTTTGATTTTAAAATAGCGTTTTACACCAATATTGTTGCGAATCCTGGAGTTATTAGTATCTCAAAAAATGGAGCAAAAAATCTAGTTTCTGCTGGTATCAAAAAGTAATTTTCGTCAAAAAGTGGAGTTATTAGGTTTGCAAATTAAGGTATCGATATGATACATAAAATATTTCTCTGTTTGTTTGTATTTGTCTGTCTTTGTTTGACTGGCTCGGTGGAATAGTGGTTAGAGACCCAGGTTTGCTACGTACGGTTCCAAGAGTCGTGGGTTCGATTCCCACTCGGGACAAATATTTGTGTGACGAACATCGGTGTTTATTCCGTGTCTGGGTGTGTTATTAAATATATTTAAGTTTATTTGTGTATTCACTGTTGATTCTGATATCTGTAACACAAGTGCTTAAGCTACTTACCACGGAATCAGATCAATGTATGTGATGTTGTGAAATATTTAATATGTTTTTTTTTCTCTTGAATTCCACTATCTAAAAAAAAGCATCAATATTCGTTGCATAGTTCGTTGTCTCTAGATTAGGGACGGACAGAACTGGTAGCGACTTTATTTTATTGGTGACGAAGATATTTCGACTTCAAGATATAACAAATGAATGCCTTGATTTGATTATAGACTATATTTTATATCTTTTGTACATTAAAAGATAAGTCTGATTAATTGTTTATTTTTCATACCTATGCACTTGAAGATATAAATGATCACAAAATTTCCACAGTTTTAGGCTCGCGAAATAGATATTAGTTAAAGATTTCTATTTAACGATTAATATTAATTTGCCACTTTCAAGTAATCTCTTACACTAGTACTTACATTTGCCCCTTTTGCTTAAGATATTGAATGAATCAAGAATGTCATAAGACTGACAAAGTGTATTGATTCAACCGTAAGCAAATGTAGCTGATCAAATCTTGGAGTATTAGATTAGTTGGATTCACCAACCCTCATTTCACTACGTCTAACAAATCTAGTCAACGAAGATTGTATTACTTGAAGGTAAATAACAGGTATTGGTTTTGTAAATCAAATCGTAGTCTAAATTTATTGGAATTTATAAGCGTACTAGCTGTGCCAGCGACTTCGTTCGCGTTTCCCCCGTTTTTTACACATTTTCCATTATATCTTTGCTCCTATTGGTCGCAGCGTGATGTTATATAGCCTAAAGCCTTCCTCGATAAATGGTCTATACAACGCAAAAAGATTTTTTCAAATCGAACCAGTAGTTCCTGAGATTAGCGCGTTCAAACAAACAAACAAACAAACAAACTCTTCAGCTTTATAATATTAGTATAGATAATAAGCGTATAATTTATGATGTAATCCAGTTGGTTACACATGAGTTAATTGAATTTATGAAACGTTAATTTATTGAGTAATTTTTATGCAAATGAATCATGTACACACTTTTTAGTGGAGTTCCGTAAAACATGAAAATGGTAAAAGCTCGGAATCCAGGGCCAGTCAATGAATGTGTATAGGAAGTGCTTGATTGCATTATTAAAACCTGAAAGAAAAAAGTTAAAAAAAAAAATGGCCGATCTCGTTTACAACAATTTTTTTTAACAAAAAATTTTTATAGTTGAAATTTAAATTGTTTATGTGATAAATTATGTTTGCTGAGTAATTTCAAAGTTAATTTATTAAATTTTTACAAAAAATAATGATTAACAAAAATAATTTTACCATTAACTATATGACACAACGACGGAACGCAGCCCCCGCCGCTGCCATCTCTGCCCTCGGCATTGTAAATGCATCTTGTGTATTAATCCTTACTATCCTAACTAATATTATAAATGCGAAAGTAACTCTGTCTGTCTGTCTGTCTGTCTGTCTGTTACTCTTTCACGCCTAAACGGCTGAACGGATTTTGATGAAATTTGGTATGATAATAAATGATAACCTGGAAATGGTTATAGGTTATAAATAATCACGCCATCGTTCTTAGGGGGTAGGCAGTAGGCAGATAACTAAATTGAGTTAGTGATTTTTAGCCGTTTTTGTTAGGACTTTTGCTCTTTGACGTCTAAACGGATGAACGGATTTTGATGAAATTTGGTATGGTGATAGATGATAACTTAGAAATGGTTATAGGCTATAAATAATCACGCCATCGTTCTTAGGGGGTAGGCAGTAGGCAGATAACTACATTGAGTTAGTGATTTTTAGTCGATTTTGCTAGGACTTTTGCTCTTTGACGTCTAAACGGCTGAACGGATTTTGATGAAATTTAGTATGATGATAGATGATAACCTGAAAATGGTTATAGGCTATAAATAATCACGCCATCGTTCCTAGGGGGTAGGCAGCAGGCAGATAACTAAATTGAGTTAGTGATTTTTAGTCGATTTTGCTAGGACTTTTGCTCTTTGACGTCTAAACGGCTGAACGGATTTTGATGAAATTTAGTATGATGATAGATGATAACCTGAAAATGGTTATAGGCTATAAATAATCACGCCATCGTTCCTAGGGGGTAGGCAGCAGGCAGATAACTAAATTGAGTTAGTGATTTTTAGTCGATTTTGCTAGGACTTTTGCTCTTTGACGTCTAAACGGCTGAACGGATTTTGATGAAATTTAGTATGATGATAGATGATAACCTGGAAATGGTTATAGGTTATAAATAATCACGCCATCGTTCTTAGGGGGTAGGCAGTAGGCAGATAACTAAATGGAGTTAGTGATTTTTAGCCGTTTTTGTTAGGACTTTTGCTCTTTGACGTCTAAACCGATGAACGGATTTTGATGAAATTTGGTATGATGATAGATGATAACCTGGAAATGGTTATAGGCTATAAATAATCACGTCATCGCACTTAGGGGGTAGGAAGTAGGCAGAAAACTGAATTGAATTTGTGATTTTTTATTGTTTTTTGCTGGGAGTTTTGCTCTATCATGCTTAAACGGCTGAACGGATTTTGATGAAATTTAGTTAGGAGATAGATAGTAACCTAGAAAAGGATATAGGTTATTAATATTCATGCTATCGTACTTAAGGCGTAGGCAGTAGGCAGAAAACTAATAAAGTTAGTGATTTTTAATCATTCGTTTTAAAAGTTTACCTCATTCACGCCTTAACGTCTGAACGGATTTTTATAAGACTTGGTTAATTTAAAAATAGGATTCTAGACACGGACACAGGCTACTTTTTACGGCGGGAAAATTCCTCATTTCTGCGGAAATCTAGCGTGATCGTGTCAAGAAGTCGTTTTTCTTCCGTCCGTCTGACAACTGTTACGATTACTCTAATAATTTCTTAACCCATATTATCCCAGCGCCCCATTTAAGGTGCACTAACATTTTAATGTCATACATGTAATATTTGAACATATATAGGTAAATTTAAAAAAAAATCTCTATCTACATGGATTTGTCTATCACATCATATTTTTTTATATTACAAATGCGCGTAAGTTTTTTTTTAAATAATTAGTGGAAGTAAGTGAATTTCGCTCAACGGGACCTTTAAAAAAAGGTAAGTTATTTTATAAATGTATGTAATTTTACAATTATATGAATACTATTATTTTTATTGCTGTGTTTCTATCTTTCATTGAGTAAAATGAAAAAAATGATATTTTAATTTTTTGATATATTTTTTGCAAGTTTTACATGACGCCCCATTTGAGGTGCACTGGGAACAACAGGCACCGTGGAAATTTTCTTTGAAGAAATAGTTGACACATACTATTTTCTGTTCTAATCGCTTTTTTTTCTTTTCAGGTAGAATGTTAACACGATTTTATCAGTCCTAATGGAAGATGGCCCTATCATATTAGCGACTATATTTATGATTCCACCTAAAAACAGGTAATTGAGTGATGAAGATAGTGGAGATGAAAATTCAGGAGATATTGGCAATATTACTGATCGAAAGTCGAGGTGTGGTGTCAGATTCATCAGCACAGAGGTCACTTGAAAGGTCGAAAGAATAACATCCATAAGCCAGAATGATAAAACCAACCATGGACTCCTTCTCAGGAACCACCTACTAAGAAAGCTAAAATGGTTGTGAATAGGATATTGGAATGATAATAATATAGTGAATATAGCCTCAATGGAAAATGATGTCAGCCAATCGGCAAGGTGAAACGTTGGTGCAAGAATAGAAGAGTAGACTTTAATCCAACCCATTAGCTATCAACTATATAAAAAGTTTAGTGATGGCGTCGACCGCCTAAGTAGTATAGGATTGGGATAAGATTGAAGAGGTGGTACTTGCAAATGATAATGTTACCTATAAATGCACGTTGAAATGCGTCAACAACACATTTCAACTGAATCAACTTTCACCAGCTGCAGGAGAAACTAAAGATGCTCATGACGATCAGAAGCATCTTATTATTGGTGAAACATCATCTTCACTTCCAAAAGGAATCGAGTTCAAATTACCAATGACCCTCTAGAAAAAATACCGGATTCTATCAGATTGGACAAAGGACATCATTATGTATCGTCAAAAAAGAAATCAAATCGATGTCAGCATCACAATTATACTTAGTATTACTTGGTTTAGATGCAGTCAATATGGAGTTGGTTTACATCAACATTGTTCCTAAACTATTCATACCACTAGATTATTCATTTTTCGATATACATATATATGTATATTTACAGCTACATTTAAGTATATTTTATAACTGTTGTCCACTTCATTAATTTTCAAAGTTAATTTACTAATAAAACAGTTTAAAACTTAAAACTCGTTTCTTATTTCTCCATACAAATCCCGTTGGCATATTATCCCAACGCCCCATTTAAGGTGCGGTCCTGAAATACATTATGTATAGTACATAAAAAAATAAAAAAAATTTTTGGTCGGTTTTTGAACCCTCTTAATCTAAATTTGGAAATTATTTTTTTAAATTTTGTGTTTTTAATATCTTGGGATAATATGGGTTAAGTAGGTACACCTAAATTATACACCTATAAAATCCCTGGAATGTCTTCTTTCCATTATTGAAAACTGCATAGTTATTGATATAGTACTTTTTGAGATCCTAGGTAACAAACACATTTTGGGCGCCCTTCGCAACTTCATTTTATACTATGTATAGAAAATAATAATTAAAAAGTTGAGATCGCACAAAATATTTTTTTTAACATTTTTTTATATACTATTCTAAACACATTTCAAAACTTGATACATAAATAAAGTATAAAGAATACATGTATAAAGATTCATCGACTGGCCCTGGATTCCGAGGTATAAACCTTAAGGCGCTCCACTATTTGCGTTTTCTTAATATTAAAGAAGTGAATAATTTATTGATTCAGGATACCATAATAATCTCGTTTGTAAGTGTAATTCACACACTTTCAGAACACAGCAAGTATAGTACAGGAAAATCTGTCCGGTTCACATGAGAAAGGGAATACTGTAGTACTTGCGTTGTCAGCATTTGGGACTAGTGATGTCCTACTATCGATAGGTACTCTTATATTCCTCATCATCAGCCCGTTACGTTCCCACTGCTGGGGCACGGGCTTACCCTAAACTAGGTCGATAAGGCTTTAGTCAACCACGCTGGCCAAGTGCGGGTTGGTTGAATACACAACATTAGAATTTCCTCGTAGTTGTGCAGGTTTCCTCAGGTAGTATTTAATGTTTCCACACCTATGTCAAATAAAGATAATAAGCTATGTAAGGTTTTGATGATTGACTCGAAGGCACATTGGATAGTGCCCCGATCTCATGCGCTAAGAGTCATAGGTTCGATTCCCACCCAGGACAAATATTTGTTGATGAACATCGGTGTTTGTTCCGTGTCTGTGTGTGTTATTAAAATATTTTTTTGTATGAAATTATTGTTTCTGACATTCGTAACACCATTGCCTGAGCAGCTTCGGAGTTGATATTTATGTTCCAAATCTGTATCATCCCACTGTTTGTATTATAAACTTGTCTAGTGGTCTCTAAACATCATACAACACTTTCATCGATGTCATCTGGCATTTTCCTTTTACTGTACATCACTACTTGGACGGGCTGCGCTGTGGGTCTTTGAGGACGGTCAAAATGTCCGCGCTAATATTCTCTGATTTCAATTTCTAAAAGGCTATTCTAATATTTTTCACCCAAAGATTTGTATTTTATGGCCCAGCCGATGACGTTTAGATTTTTTTTATTATAAAAATTTTGTGTTTCAATGTATAATTACAAGGAAATAAAAAGATATATGCTCTTTGCTTTTAAGCATAACAAGTCAACTTAAATGTAAATAATTTTTATAAAGAATATTTATGTACTGATTATTGTATTGTCTAGAATGAAAGATAATTTCCTGCGCAAAATGTATAGGGATGCCGTTTTCCTAAATTAATCCCGGTATTAAAACTCACTCAACCACACTCATTTCAGTTTTCATCAAAAACTTGAAACTCTGGATCTCAGATTCACCCAGGGGAATTAGGCTTATCCCTACTTATAACTGCTCGCTAATATTGCTGCATTATAAATTTTGTGAATCGCGACTCAAATGGGTTTCTAAATCACTCAACAAGGCCTTTTCCAGTTAGTATCCAAAACTACAATAGTCTTTTTGAGGTACCGATAAAAATACGTGTTTGTAAAGAATTTTTGTTTTGTAAAAATAGTTTTTTTCGAATCAATTGATTATGCGTAACCATTGATGCAAATTGTCCATTTTCACCATTTCGGAAAAAATACTTACGTTTAGTTAAATTTGGGTTAAGTTTTCAATCGGTATACTGATTTTTTTTAGTTCAGTGTCCTTAAACAATAAACTCCTCGTCAAATCATCATCATGGACTATGTCCAGCAGTGGACAGGAATGGACTGATGATGATGATGATAGCCTCTCCAAATGCGCGCCACTTCTCTCTCTCCTCGGCCACTCGCATCCAGCCCCTACCAGCCGTCCTGCGCAGATCGTCACACCACCTGGCCTGCGGGCGTCCTACACTACGTTTGCCGAGACGCGGTATCCAGTCCAGAACTCGTCTACCCCAGCGGTTGTCGGCTCTACGGCTGATGTGGCCAGCCCACTGCCACTTCAGCTTGCTAATGCGATGACTTTTGTTCTCTGACGGATCGCCTCATTTCTGATTCGCCCCCGCAGAGAAACCCCGAGCATAGCTCTTTCGATAGCCCGCTGGGCGACTTTTAACTTGTGGACCAGCCGTGCCGTCAGTGTCCACGTTTCGGCTCCATACGTCATGACGGGTAGGACGCAGTGGAAAAAAATGTGTTACTCATTATGCATTTTATTTTATTTTAATAGGAACAACAAACAGTTACACATTACATCATAGACAAAAAAATATAATTACAAACATACAAATTATATGCATGTGCATTTCTATGCTACAACACTTCAAACCTACTAAACTTATTCAGGCTTTTGACAATCATATATCGTGCTTCATATTAATCGCTCAATCCGAGGTCAAAGTTCTACGTTCGCAATTGCTCTTTTGAATCTGTCATCATTTTTAAAAGGTTACAAAATATTTTGCCGTGACAAAGGCAATAGAAAATACTCGTATACTTCGCAATAAAACTTGATATCGCTCGTACGCCAGTGGACTGCGGTACTTATTTTTTATTTTCCATTCCGTCAAAGCGGTTCGGTGGATTTTTCGTTTTCATAGTATTTTTATGTATCAATGCGATATCTTTAAAAATGTTTTTATATTTCGAGCCTGGCCCACTGAGTTTGACCTTAACAATATAGGTATAAAACTCAATAATATGAATTCTGCCATTAAATTTAGTACTATTCTACATCAAGGCCTTTTTATTTTTGTCCGCCTACTCTAACAATTACTTGATTCCCATCCGTCTATACTATTTATAATTAAATTGGTGATCGGTATAAATAATGATGACTAAAACACTCGCCAAGAAATAAAATGTTAAAAATTTATAATCTAGGATATCATTATCAGCCTATTTACACAAGCCTACCCTTAACTCCCTAAATTAAGGCAATCAGGTCAACAAAGCTGTCCAATAAGTGTGCAACTTTCCTCACTATGCTTTGCTTCAACCAAGACATAGGGAGGAAAGTTGCATACTTGGCCAGCGTGGAATGACTGTCGAATAGACTTAAATATGAATTTCAAATTTGAAAACACGTTGGTACGTGGCGGGGCTTGAACTGGCTACCTATCTCATGGACACCTTAGCCTTTATCATTCGGCCATCTACGCGCTTCTCGGATATGTACATACATAAATTTAATTAAAATTCCATGTTCCAGCGAAAATGTAATTAAAGTTCCATCCACCACCAACGATCATATTCCCGTCTGTCCCTGCTAATTCTACACGGGGACATACGGGAATGTGGGGTCCCGTCAGACAACTCCCAGTAATACAATCTAGATAAGACCGTCATGCCCGCTCGCTCTGCGGACGGCGTTATGCGAAATGCGCCGAGATTAAATTATCTGTCGCTCCCCGCGCTCGCTGATTCGGCTGCATTGCACTTTTGAGATTATGACATCCAAATGTTGGGAATTTGAATGCAGTTTAATTATGGTGAGGCGGATTTGAGGTCTTAGCGGTGTTGGGGGTTTTAGTCTACATAGGAAAGTAGTACACCTACCTGTATATTATATAGCGTACGCTATAAAATTAAAAAGAGTATTAGGAGGTATGTGGGAGCTAAATAACATTGGATTCAAAAGGATTATCCGAACCAAATTAGTAAATAGGTAAAGCAAAGCAATATTATAGTCAATAAGTATTCTTAA
The DNA here is from genome assembly GCA_039566165.1 of Maruca vitrata. Lineage (NCBI taxonomy): Eukaryota > Metazoa > Arthropoda > Insecta > Lepidoptera > Crambidae > Maruca > Maruca vitrata. The sequence continues at coordinate 12,209,291 of CM076921.1, forward strand.
TCAATAATTTAATACTATAAAATAAAACAAAATTAAATTAGTAACAGTCCGAGGTTAACACGGAACCGAGTGATTTCAACCGGAAGTCCGGAAATCTTTCGTTCTTAATACATGCTTGCCATAAAATGCCTACCATCAGCCATTAAATTGAATGAGCCGGCAGTACCAATGTATTTTTTATTTACAGGAGCCCTTAAATATTAGTTTAATTCTGTTTTTTTTTTAATTTATTTTGTTGTTTCCGGCTCAGACATCATACATCATTTTGTGAAAATATCAAATCTTGCTATCGCGATTCTTGAGAGACGGACGGAAGGACAGCAAAATCGTAGTAAGTAAGTAGGGTTTGTAAATAAATAAATATCTGGGACATTTCCACACATGGTCATCTGACCCCCAACTAAGCAAAGCTTGTACTTGGGCGTCAGAGACTGATATACATACATACTTAAATACATAATCACACCCAGACACGGAACAAAAACCGATGTTCATCACACAAATCGCCGTCCCCGGAGAATAAAATGATAACTACAGAAACGCAACTTTTCAGGAAAAATAAAAAACATATTTTTGTCTTTTGCTCCGTAAATACTGGACATAGGCTTATGATTGATAACTTTAAATAAAGATAATTTTTAGTACTATAGAAATAATTTAGTGGTACATACCTAAATAATAAAATATGGATAATATTCGAGAAATAAAATATTAGTGAAATTAAGTAATTATTTGAAGTCAGTAATATCCATTATCATTTTATTCTCCGTTTCGCCAGACTCAAGTCAAATATGGCACACGTAACTTGTCATTTTATTCTACCGAGTTTTAGAGTACACATGATGATGATAACACTTTTATATCATTTTATTCTCGTACATATTGTATTCTTTTTTTTCTATAAAAGACTTTAATTTGTTGTCTTAACAAACATGTTACATGTTAATCAACATTAGTTTTATTTAATGAAGTTAAATTATTTGTATTTAAAATTTACTTTGGAACCTATGTATTGATTTTCAATCCTGAATCGCTGCAAATACAAAAAATAGGTTCTCAGTGTTAGAACTAAGTCTTAGAAATCATATTTTGTCATTTAAAAGCAAAAGCCTTTTAATAACTTGTATGTTAATGTTATGTGGCATCAGCCGACGATTACCTCTGTATACACTATAGTCCAGTCATTTAAGCTAAAAATAGGTAAGAATCTCGGAATTCGAGATACCCAGCTGTAAGTCTGTAAATACTTAGATATTGACACCCTAAAGGTGGTCTCAAAACCTACATATGGTAGGGTGTACGCAACTATTAAATTTTCAAGGTCAAATGTCACAAATATCAGTTTTATGCACTTTTGAGCGAAACGGGAAGTTTTATCATAAAAGTGTGTAGGAGAAAATTACTTATGATCTAATTATCTATAAAAATTGTCTATACGCTTTATTCCTAAGATTCACCATTTCAGAGATACAGCGATGCAAATAGTTGAAAAAGTTGTATTTTCAAAAGCTTCCAGGCCCCCGTGCAATTGTGCTAGACAGCTACAATTTTCACGAATGATGTATTTCAGTAGCCTCTATAACTTCTTATACTAGAAACAGCATAAAAATAATGTTTAAGTGGGTTCTCATACAAAAACTTTGATTTTAATGATCACACTTGGCCGGTTTCTTGACGTAGTTACCCCAGTAAACCTGTTCCAGGTGACACCTTTAATTCATAAAGAACACGTTGGTCATATGGGAGCCTAGTTAAATAATTGTTTTGTGTTGTTTTCAGTATTCAGAAGATTTAAGATTTCTGCGTTTCATTAAATTATGTAAATTTGGTTAATATGGATCTTCATTTTGGACATCATGGACGTTCATAATAGAGTTAGATGGGCAGTTAACATTTTTAATTTTTTTTTTCAGTTATACGTCAAACAGAAATTCTAATAATTGGTTATTTCATACTTTTTGACCCATATTAAGCAGTTTTAATGTACTAAAACGCGAAAGACTTATACAGCCTAAAAGTTGTCTCAAAACCTACATATGGTAGGGTGTACGCAACTATTAAATTTCAAGGTCAAAGGTCACAAAAAGCTGCTGAAGCGGTGCGACAAAGTAGTTTTAGTTACTGGAGTTGTAATTCTGAAAGTCTTTTTTTCTATTCTAGAAGACTCTTATATTCAGAGGATGAGCATCTAGGATTATAACATAAATGATAATAATCATAATTTTAAAATAGAAAGGTCCCTAGTGTATAATAGGGGCCCGTATGATTCCCAGGTATAATTTTTGACGTAGTGGAAGGATTTTAATATTTTCAGATTTTAAAGAAGATGCACTTAATTATTTTCTATTTAAAATGTTTTCAATTTTAGGAAACGGTGATCGGTACTATTGAATAGATATAGATTTAAAGCATAAAGAAAATGATAAAATATAATATAATAGTTAATAAAAATTTACAAATATTTATAATCACTGATTAATCGATCGTTCATCAACTATGGCGCGTTTTTGACCGTAAGCACCGGTTTACCTGAAATGATGAGCGCGCTCTCCGCCCTCTATCTCGAAAACGGTTCACCCTTGAATTTTTTTTTAAACAAAATTTGTAGAGAATTTTGTAGGTATTCTACAATAATGACAAAAATACAAATGGCAAAAAACCCATAGGAAATTAAATACTTACAAAAAAAGCGCAAAGAAACGATTTTTGTGACCTTTGACCTTGAAATTTAATAGTTGCGTACACCCTACCATATGTAGGTTTTGAGACAACTTTTAGGCTGTATAAGTCTTTCGCGTTTTAGTACATTAAAACTGCTTAATATGGGTCAAAAAGTACGAAATAACCAATTATTAGAATTTCTGTTTGACGTATAACTGAAAAATAAAATAAAATATAACTGAAAAATTTGTAGAGAATTTTGTAGGTATTCTACAATAATGACAAAAATACAAATGGCAAAAAACCCATAGGAAATTAAATACTTACAAAAAAAGCGCAAAGAAACGATTTTTGTGACCTTTGACCTTGAAATTTAATAGTTGCGTACACCCTACCATATGTAGGTTTTGAGACAACTTTTAGGCTGTATAAGTCTTTCGCGTTTTAGTACATTAAAACTGCTTAATATGGGTCAAAAAGTACGAAATAACCAATTATTAGAATTTCTGTTTGACGTATAACTGAAAAAAAAAATTAAAAATGTTAACTGCCCATCTAACTCTATTATGAACGTCCATGATGTCCAAAATGAAGATCCATATTAACCAAATTTACATAATTTAATGAAACGCAGAAATCTTAAATCTTCTGAATACTGAAAACAACACAAAACAATTATTTAACTAGGCTCCCATATGACCAACGTGTTCTTTATGAATTAAAGGTGTCACCTGGAACAGGTTTACTAGGGTAACTACGTTAAGAAACCGGCCAAGTGTGATCATTAAAATCATAGTTTTTGTATGAGAACCCACTTAAACATTATTTTTATGCTGTTTCTAGTATAAGAAGTTATAGAGGCTACTGAAATACATCATTCGTGAAAATTGTAGCTGTCTAGCACAATCGCACGGGGGCCTGGAAGCTTTTGAAAATACAACTTTTTCAACTATTAGCATCGCTGTATCTCTGAAATGGTGAATCTTAGGAATAAAGCGTATAGACAATTTTTATAGATAATTAGATCATAAGTAATTTTCTCCTACACACTTTTATGATAAAACTTCCCGTTTCGCTCAAAAGTGTATAAAACTGATATTTGTGACATTTGACCTTGAAAATTTAATAGTTGCGTACACCCTACCATATGTAGGTTTTGAGACCACCTTTAGGGTGTCAATATCTAAGTATTTACAGACTTACAGCTGGGTATCTCGAATTCCGAGATTTTTTCCTAATTTGACTGGACTACTATACTGCCTCGTTGGTCTATTTGGTAGCAAGTGCTTCGTTAGGATCGAGAGGTCCCCGGTTCGAGTCCGGGGTCGGGCAAAATTTGTGTGAGTTTTTTTTAATGATAATACTCAGCCCGGAGTTACGAAGTTGGCGGTTGAACGCCCGTGCCTCGGAAAGCACGTTAAGCCGGTGGTCCTGCGCCCGATCTCTCGTCGGTCATGTCGGATTGCCGTCTCATCGAATTATGAGTGTAAGGGAATAGAGAGTGCACTTGTGTTTGCGCGGACACTTGTGCACTATAATAATATGTCCTGCGCCCTTGGCTGATCTCAATTGAGATCGGCCGCCGTGGCTGAAATCGGTCGGACGCCTTATTATATATACACTATAAAATGTAGCCAAGGACAACCTCCACCAGTCAGTGTAAGACTATGGAATGGCGTGGAAGAACAAAGAATCTGGGCGGTTTGGTTGAGTGTTAGTGGACTGGGTAACCGAGACTATGTAAACATAGATCGGGAAGGACTATGGTACTTGCCCCGATCTATGTTCATAAACACGATTAAAATGGGCTGGTGGTAACACGCCATTCGCTGTCGTGGGTCCCCCATTGGTCGCACATGCAAGGCACGAAGCAGGAGCGACGGGGAATCATTAGTGTGAGCGGCTCTTAGTGGCGAAAGGTGTATACCGCTTTCTACCCAGTGGCGCAACGCCACTGTGCCAACTCGTGACGTATGCATCTTTCACTTCCACCCTGCAAGCATGTAGCTCCGACGCCCAACTCTTTCCAGTCATAATTAGTCAAGGACTTGTAAAAACCGTGGTAGTAACATGGAATATCTTCTGCACCTGCAGAGGCACATAGGGTCATCATAGTTAGTTGTGCTTATTGGAATTGACTCTGTGTATAAGGTTTGGCGTTCGAGTACATATCCAGGAGGACTTGGGCTTGGTACCTGGCTGGTACCCCGCCTACTTTTTATTCTACTAAATTTGGAATCAAAGTTTTCATCATCAGCTCATATACCTCCCCACTGCTGGGGCACGGCCTACCCTATGTGGGCGATAAGGCCTTAGTCCACCACACTGGCCAAGAGCAAGTTGGTTGACTACACAACCTAAGAATTTCTTCGTAGGTGTGCAGATTTCCTTCACCGTTAAAGCGTCGAATAATCGGACAATGAATTTCAAATTCGAAAAATACAGTGGCACGTGACGGGATTTGAACTGGCGACCTCTCGCATGGCAAGCAACAACGAATGTGAAAAATTTACTTCCATAATTTTAGTCCTCGATAATTTTTGGCCATCCTCATTTTTGAACCAGTTCTTATTATTTATTAACCCCATTATATTGTAAAACTCTATTTGCGAAACACTCTCACAAACTCTCTATTTTATCATGTTTTTTATATCCAACTCAACAACTTTCTCCTCTCCAACTTGCTCCTCTCCGACTTGCTCTTCTCCAACTTACTCCTCTCCAATTTGCTTCCCTACAACTTGCTCCTCTCCAACTTGCTCCTCTCCAATTTGCTCTTCTCCAACTTGCTCCTCTCCAACTTGCTCCTCTCCAACCTGCTCTTCTCCAACTTGTTTCCTTCCAACTTGCTCCCCTCCAACTTGCTCCTATCCAACTTGCTCTTCTTCTACTTGCACCTCTCCAACTTGCTACTATCCAACTTGCACCTCTCCAACTTACTCCCCTCCAACTTGATCCTCTCCATTTTGTTCTTTCTAACCGACTTGAAAAAAGGAGGAGGTTCTCAATTCGTCTGTATTTTTGTTATGCTTGTTACCTCATAACTTTCAACTTGGTGAACCGATTTGGATGATTATTTTTTTATTTGAAAGCTGGGGCTTTCCGTTTGATCCCAAACAATGGTAATGGTCAACTCCTTAACAAAAAGAAGTAAAAGGATAAATTATTTCAAATCTGTATGCACATTCAGACTACTAGTTATAATATGAGTAGTATTTCAGGTGAGCTGAACAAAAAAACTTAGGGTGCAAAAAAATTTTACACTCAAAAGTATGAAAAAAAAAAACCTTTGTTCAAAAAACCCGACACACTAAAAATTACAAAATAATAGTTAATAATACGAACATATATAATAATTATCTGGGTAGGAATATGATATGTTTAAGAAGGATTTTTTTTTCCAACTTGTTCTTTCCAACCAACTATTTCCTCTCCCACTTGTTGATATTAAGTCTTATCCTTCTAACTATAAAAGTCATTTTGCTTACTCAACTATATACTTAGCGATCGGTGCGTTTTGAACGAGAATATAATGATAACTGCGTTTATCATTATCTAGTTGAAATATTTTTACGAGAATATAATTATATGACTGTTTGTCATACTAACAAATAAGAGTACATTTCCATAATGTTATATTAAAATTTTATTCTCGTAATTTATGGCATGTGTTAAATCTATGAATACTATTATAACATTTTGTAACTTCGTGAAATAACTCCATAAAAATCCCAAAAAAATTTAGCAGATGTATTAGCACCCACAGATCCAGAAAATGGCATAACACTAAAACTAAGATACTGGCTGTTATCATTTTATTCTGCGGGGACGGCGAAATATTTGTCCCGAGTGGGAATCGAACCCACGACTCTCGGAACCGCCAGCCAGGGTCACTAACCACTGTTCCACCGAGCCAGTCAACCCAGTTTTACCCTTTCGGTACGGAACTCTACAGCAACGAAAAATAATGAAACATGTAAAAGCCTTCCTTATAAATCCTGTTGACAGCGGGATTGCACGCATTGCAGTAACTTGTGAATGTATGCGAGTGTACGTCCAGTGGTCGGCTTCACTTGTACTAGCTATAAATACTGTGATGTTTACTCCGGAGATTGCCTTTGTTTACAACTGTATTGTAAACAAATGGGTATTGCTGGAGTAATTAATAGTCTAAGAAAGAAGGGCTTGGACAATAGTAACTCATTATATATGGAATACGGGGTTTCAAGATTCAACGCATCGATGGCCGAGTGGTTAAGGTCGTTGTGAGAGGTCAGCAGTTCAAACCCCGCAACGTAACACTGTGTTTTTGAAATTAGAAATTCATTACGACTATTCGACGCTTTAACGGTGAAGGAAAACATCGTGAGGAAACCTGCACACCTCTGTCGAAATTATTAGGTTGTGTAGTCGACTTACCTGCACTTGGCCAGTGTGGTTGACTAAGGCCTTGTCGCCCTAATTTAGGGTAGGCCCGTGTCCAAGGCCCTTACCACTCGGGCATCGGCGCTTTTCAGAAGATATTAATTAAAGCTATATAATATCCCATAAACTACTCATGGCTAAAAACTCCTTGCTGTATAACTCCGTGACCTACATCTTCAAAAATACGTAAAAGCGTCACCCAATTTCTTAATTTCGTATAAAAAAAATTATGGAATTACGTGCAAAAACGTTGTGCTGCAAAAAGCGTCGTTATAATGGCGTCCATCGCACTCTGGGGACGAGATAAGCTGAGCCGTACGTCGGCTGAATGCGTAATGACGCGTGAATTTATCGACGATCGGGACGCAACGACGCGTCGGACAGTTGATTTCAACTTATCTAATGGTTATGGGTTTAGGCTGCCCATTCACATCCGACTTTAAACGACCGATAGTCGGGCCAATTTGAATTTGAATGAAATATTCCACCGACTTTTTGTAGGAGGTTCGGTTTAAAGAAATTTAATTCTCATACAAACTTACAGTTCGTTTACAATGACATATAAAATACAATTATTAATTAAGAACATTAAAGTCTTGCCTCTAAGGCCAAACATAACCATTTTTTTTATTTACAGTTTAATGACGTGTGTTTTTTCACGTGGCTAGCTACGTTTTATTACCATCAGTCATACCTAACAACTTTGTTGACATTGGAGTGGCGTAAAATCAGCACTGGCAAGGATCTCGAACCCAGCATAGGCTGAGTCACTACCATTTGCTCATTTCTTGTAACTTTTTTCTTCTTGTATTTGTGCTATATTTTTTAACATGTTCAAGTGAGCAATAAACAAATTCTTATTCTATTTTGCTCCGAAAAAAATCGGTCACCGATTATCGGAAGTGGGTAGCCTTAAATATAAAGCGTCCGACAGATTTCGGCCATGGCGCTTGATCTCAATGGAGATCAACCTACTGGGCAGGACATATTATAGTGCACAAATGTACGCGTAAATACAAGTGCACTCTCCGTACCCCCATAGTTCGGTGAGACAGCAATCCGACAAGATCGTTGAGAGATCAAGTGCAGGACCACCAGCTTTTTTGCATTATCGGAATTAAATAACACTATGGTATTTACAGTACCTATTCTAACTATATAACAGAGTAAGTATCACAAACAATGTTACGAAATCGATTACGAATATCAGATACGACCAACTTAAATTTAACTCATTCAGATACGGCACGAATAATAATCACACAAATAATGACGTTAACTACTTACACAAATATTTCCCTGCTCAGATTAATTCAAAATCCCACAACTTATGGGACTACGAACGATTGGCTTAGGGAGCACAGATTTTTTCCCGAATCCTAACTTCATAAAGATGTGGGTTAAATGGCGGGATAGATTTTTCTATTTGTGTTCATGTTATACCAAAAATATAGACGCTATAATGGTTTCACAAGTGTCTATTGCACATGCTAAAACAGAACTTATTGATTGATCGCCTCTGGAGTTTGTTAGTCGGTGTAACTACCACTAATGTGGGATTTTGATTTGGTTCCAAAAGAATATAAAGTACTATACTAATAGTACATTACGAATCACGAGATAATTAATAAAGGCATTGAAGGTGCACAAGTCATTTTGTCTTTTTACGGCTTAATATTCTAAACCGATTGCGTATAAAGATACCCAGTGCAAGCTTGGCAAAAGTCTGAAACAATACTGTAGTCTAAGAACAATATTGTATCTAATTTCAGTTCAGGATTCTGTACTATATGATAATCATAAAACCCACAAACATTAGCTACGAAATTTGCACAGCCACGCACTATTATAATTCTATCTTTCTTCCATCGATAGTAGAAAAGTGAGCTGATGCATCTTTTTAACGGCCTTTAGCGAATATTTTGCTCATTTTTTCAACGATTATGATTACTATTTTGAACGATTTCAGAACGAACTGTGTGCGAAGGGGATAAAACTGTACAAACTATCTTTGGCTAAGCCCGAGCACTCAGAACTAGTTCTTAAGCGTAGCTCGGGAAACTTCTACAAGTTCTCATTTTCCAAGGAATGGTAGCAAATTGCTGCAACGCAATCTTCAAGGAAAGGTCTATTTCCCAATCTGCGTGTACACAAAAGATTTAAACGAAACGCTTTAAAACGGATCCGTCCGAAACAGTTCTTACGTTTTCCCTTATTTTCCTACGTTTAGCGCGGCACAGTAATGGTAATTTCCACGGGTTTTCCCCGCTTTCCCGTTAACTTATAGAACGAGGGCTGATTTCATGTAAAATGTAGTTTAAAAATGTGTGCGTCACGCGATGTGAATGGCCTGATTTGAAAACACATTAGCTGACTGATTGCTAGGTTGGCCGAGCGATTAGGTGGCAACCAATTGGCTAAAAGTACTATTAAAGTCACGTGAAGTTAAAAGTAAGAATCGGTCAAGCGTGAGTGGGGGCTAATGGCCCATCGGGAGTGTGATTGTGTGGGCTGACTACTCTCATCACCATTATCACAAATTTTCCATCTAACCCAATTTTGTTTTTGGGTCTACGAGCTTAATGACAAACATTCGTTTATTTTTGTCAAGTTTAGTCATATTCTGAAACTAATAGATGATTCTGATTCTCATTTTTAAGTTACCCACATGGTCCAAGAAAATGTTGTTTTTCAGTGAGTATACTTTAAGTTGTTCGGATAATAAATCTTTAATATCGCTGTAAAGATGAGCTTTGATCAAAAATGTTTTTTTTAATAGTTTAACAAGATGACCTCACTCCACCTGATGGTAAGCGGTAGTGAGTCCAAATATGAGGTCGACAGGGACAATACGAGTAGACTATATTGAGCCTGTCACAATTACTCTGAAGGCCGGATTCATTGATTGTGAGAAGAATCTGAAAGGATATTTTACCAAACTAAATAAATAAATATTTCACAACATCACATACATTGATCTGATCCCGTGGTAAGTAGCTTAAGCACTTGTGTTACGGGTACCAGAATCAGCAGTGGATACACAAATATACTTAAATATATTTAATAATACACCCAGACACGGAAAAAATACCGATGTTCGTCACACAAATATTTGTCCCGAGTGGAAATCGAACCCACGACTCTCGGAACCGTAGGTAGTAAACCTGGGTCACTAACCATTGTTCCACCGAGCAGTCAAACTGGGACATCTATCTAACTATGAAAGCAATTAAGGGAAGTCTGCAAATTCAGCTGCACTCTGTGTTCTGTTGATCGTACTTGGAGAGGTGATCCAGGAGACACAAATAAACAAAACACAAAAGCGTAGAGCTGAGAACTTAATTAAGTTTCTTGAGGCATAAATAAATTAATCATAGAACCACGCAGTAGTCTCAGTAATCAAGTATACAAGTAAATCTAAGTAGAGACCCTAATAAATGTTGGTTTCTCCAAATCATGTAAATCGCTTAACGTATTAAACTTGTATTATTGTATGTGTAAGTCAGCAGTTGCATTTTGTTAAAACTTGCATATTTCAGCTGAAATTTTGAATCACAGGCCTCTCCATACATTATGTGTGAGAGCCATCCGCTCCCCCGCAAGCCCGGTGATGATGACAAGGCTACTCCAAGCCATCGTCGAAGTCTGTTAGTATAAAATAAACCTCTCTATATGTGTTGTTCAAGCAGTATAGTAAATCATACTCGTATTACAAAGCTCAAAGTCAAAGTCAATAAACCGGTTGATAAAAGTATATTTTATTATTAAAGTACTGAATATGTTTGGATGTTTTATTTTATTGAGCTCCGCGTATTTCCTTATTTCTTGGCACTTCTTCAATCTTTCATTATTTCGTTCAGCATTTCAGCATCTTTTATTAAATATAAATATGTATGTAAGTGAGAAATATTAGGAAAAGCGAACCAATACTAAGTAAACTAAGTATTATGTACAATAACTTCCCCGTAACTTGACCTACTGCTAACTGTTGATAAGACCAAGCCTGTGTAACTTGAAACAAAGTATTTGCTTCAAACAGGGTCAGGCCGCAACTGACTTCTTGTAAGTAAGATACATTGTAAGCTAAATTATATACTCTTCGCAAAAAGGGGTTGGAGAAGGGGGGAGTAATCCAATGTGTCAGTGCAAGATGCGGTTTCGCTGTTTTTGCAAAAGAAAATGAAGGTTTTAATTAACTTGAATTTGTAGGACGTCAGCAAGCTTAGCTTTTGTCTAATAACGTCTTGTTGGAAAAGCCGGGTTTTGTGCAGTAACGGTGTTTAAAGTAAATTATGTATTATTTATTAATTTATCTCTGTTTAATGCAATGAGTTTGGTGAAAAGTACGAATTAATTATTTTATCTGATTCATCATCATCGATCTGTTTAGAACTATACTTTTAAAGCCTTTAACCAGTCATCATCATCATCATCAATAAGTCCCCAATGCTGGGGCACGGGCTTATCCTAAATTATTATGCTTTAGTCAACCACGCTGGCCAAGTGCGGATTGGTTGACTACACAACCTAAGAATTTCTTCGTAGGTGTGCAGGTTTCCTCACGATGTTTTCCTTTACCATTAAAGCGTCGAATAATCGTACATATGAATTACAAATTTGAAAAACAGTGGTACGTGGCGGGGTTTGAACTGCCGACCTTTCGCATGGCAAGCCTTAACCACTCGGCCATCAACGCTTCCATTAAGTGAACAAAGTTTGAATTGTAGTGGCAATATTGTGGCCATTATCTTGTAAAGGGTTAACAAAGTAAAATAACTAACTACTACGTTTAAATATTAGGAAATGGAAATTCTCAGACATTGCAGCCTTTTATACAGAACTATTTGCATTTTTAGGTACATAATAAAACGGAAAATGTAGATATAAATTGTTAAATAATATCTACTGTGGCCTTCATACAATAGCTGCTATTAGGAATTGAGCTTAAGCCAAAAATTACGCTGTCAACAGAATAATAAGAATTATTTAGTATTTAGTGTTATTTCGTTTTGTAATGTAAGATAAATAGAGAAATAAGGCGTCATAAAGGAAATACATTTACTTTACCAAGGTAACTTTTTGTTATTACTATATAATTTTATTAAAAACTTAATGGAAGTGATATCTGCCTACCCCTCTGGGAAATAGGCGTGATTCTAGTAGGTATGTATGTATCTGTCGCTAAAATTTATTTTTCTGCCAGCGACTTCATCCACATGAAGTAGGTCTTTTGATTTAATAATTAGTTAAAATAAAATGTAACTCAAATTGCTATGCCTAAAGGGGCACCGTGATGTACTTAACTCTAATTTTACCATCTGTAACCCATCATGATAAGCAATAAATGATTTGAATTTGAATTTGAATTTGAATTTGATCATTTTTGACTGCATAATGTATGTAACTTTCATTTAACTCAGACTGAGACAGATAGAGACAATTTATAGTTAATCAGTACGGTAAACGGTAGTATAAAAATAGATTATTCCTATAGAAGAAGCAGATTATCCGCACACTATCTATATCCATATCCGTGATGATGACGAGGCTTCTCCTAGCCATCGTCGTATGTCAGTTAGGAAAAAAAATACCCTTAGATTTAGGCAACGGCGAGTTAAGTGGAGCCTATGAAATAAAACATTGGTTACATAAACAAACACTCGTAACATAAAGTCGTTTATCTTAAGCTTAAAGACAGCAACTGCAATAAATCAAGCAAAGGGCAATTTCGCCAGGGCGACCCACATTCGCGGTCAAATCGCTAAGTAGAATTTGTTGCAGGCCTTAAAATAACAAAGAATATATTTACAGAAGGGTGTGAGGGAGGGTTAGACTTACTGTATGCCTAAGCTTACCATTGTAAACTTATATGTATGACGAAAGAGCTGTATGGCGTTTATATTTTGGGGCAACCAATACAGGCAATTAATTTCACCAATATAGTGAAAAATTTCATAAGAAAAAAACATCGATGAAGTTACCCGATAAATAGATAATAATATGTTCATAGGTTAATACCAGAACCAATGTTAAGTGAAATTTGGTACGCAGGACTGAGAAAGAACATAGGCCACTTTTTGTCTGCGCTATAAGGTAGATATGACGTTTCAAATCATAAACGAAATCAAATTCTATGGGAACATTGGTCAAATAGGTACAAGATTGTGATTGCCACTTCTGTAGCGGTACCATGAGTTGGCTATCGAAAACTTACGTACGTTAAAAACCTATCAAGTTGTTTTTTTCATACATACATACATACATAAAATCACGCCTTTTTCCCAGAGGGGTAGGCAGAGATCACTTCCAGCGATCCACTTTTCACCTCTGTGGGAAACGTGACGTGACGGGTTGTGGACCACGTCGCCGCCATTCTGCCTTGTGCATTGTTTCAACAAGGTCATTGCGTTCCCACGAGTAGCAAGGATGTCTGACGGGGGAAGGAAAAGAGGAGGAAGGATACTATCGCCTCGGATGATTTGGACTGAGTCGATAGTAGCTCGAGGAGCCGGGGTCGCTTACCCACGCTTGTTTTTTTCATACGACCGATTTTAGTTCTTAGCGTAACCACCAGGGTACGTACATATTTACGTAGGCGATATCGAGTCCGTAACTTTTAAACTCATGGTAGCGCTACTGTAACTTTATAATCTACACACCAGAGCCACCACAAACAACAGTTAGGGACCTTAGCCGATGTGTACGTTATTACGCACATGCGTTACTAAATCCATGGTAAGCTATGGTAAGTGGGGAGTTTACTTTTTTTAGGACAAGGGATCCTCGAACTTTTCTCGTAGAACCCTTGTTTTTAAGGTATAAATAATTGGAGGCCCTATAATGGGGGCTCTCGCGTGTGAATTGGCCGCTAGGGGCGTATGTGACGAGTGAGGTCCTCTAAATGTCAAATACCACTGTTAACAGGCCGGTTTTGAGGATTTATTTATATTAGTATTTGAACATTTATCAATATAATTAAGAGTCGATATGACAATTTTTAAAAATGTGAGTGTTTAGCGAAGTTGAGGAAAATAGTTACGTCCACCCTTTTTTAAGGAAAATGGTACTGAGAAACACTGTTGCTTTGCTAATAGGCTTACTTTTTGGTGTATCCTTACTAATATTATAAAAGCGAAAGTAACTCTGTCTGTCTCTCTGTTACGCTTTCACGCATAGAGTATTGAACCGATTTAAACGAAATTTGGTACAGATATAGTCCAGAGCCTAGAAAAGGATATAGGCTACTTTTTAACCGACCGCGCTATAAAGAAGTAATGTTTTACCCGTTAAACATCTCTACGCGGACGGAGTCGCGGGCGGAAAGCTAGTTAAATATAATATAATGTGCATTTCCGTTTTGGCTCTCGGAAAAAAATGTTTACAGCCGGTTTTAGGGCATCACTCAAAAACGATTGTAACTGTGTGGCTACCATGAGTTTAAAACTTACGCACTCGATATCGCCTACGTGAATATGTCTATGACAAACTTGTACAGCGCCGCTGGTGGTTACGCGAAGAACTAAAATCGGCCGTATGAAAAAAACAACTCGATAGGTTTTTAACGTACGTAAGTTTTCGATAGCCAACTCATGGTAGGCCCTCTGGTTCTGTGTTGACATAGTGTGTGGAGTGTGTGTGTGTGTGTATAAAAATCATTCATAGAAGAACTGACATAATTTGGAACGACCCAGAATCGAATCAGAGACCTCGCGGTCCTCTTACGCGAAACTTGCCTATAGACTTACGCGGCAGTCATAATTTTGATGATAAATGGTAACAAGTTTTTGTGTACATCATCATTATTCGTACCTTAATATATCCATCGTATCCAATATTTAAACAATTTTGAACGGTTTACTTTGATTGCCCAGTTTATTTACTTTGCATACCACCTATATGATAAACATGTAACGGCAAATATGCATTTATGTATTCGGGAACGTTTCGCTAAATTTTGCATATAAAAAAAATATATTATAGAAGTTACGAAATAGTCTCATTTCAGTTCTACGATACTTTAATTCACTCACCACCACTCATCTTGAACTACTCTATCGGTTAATATCCCACTTTATATTGGCTGATGGGAAAATCTCGCAACATAACCATTGCTGGAGTGTTCCTAAGTCTTCTTGAAGTGAAGCGGAGTCAGCAGTTTATAACTATGACGACACATCTGTAGGTACACATAGTGACTGCCTCGTTGGTGTATTGGTGGCAAGATCGAAGGATCCGAGATTTGATACCCAGGCTGGGCAAAAATTGTTAGAGCATTTTTTGTTTTTAAAATGAGCGATTGGTCCGGGTAGGGATTGAACTCACGACTCTTGGATCCGTAGCGAGGGTCAATTTAACCACTGTCCCACACCAGTCCTTACTTTACCGTATTAAGCCAGTGGTCCTGTGCCTGATCTATTATCGGACATATTGGATTGCAATTTTAACTATGATATTGTGGGAATAGGGAGTACCTATGTGGATACTTGACTACAATATTATAGTGCAGCATGTAATATATTTTATTATTACAGTTTATTTGTGAATTGTGGCTTGTGGAAATGATTCCAAAAACGCACACAATAATGTTCTGCTGCAGTTGGCTGGTCTCCATTGAATCTAACCGCCATAACCGAATCAGTTACCCAACATTATATAATTATCTTAGTTTGTGGGTAAAAAGCGTCGATGGCCGAGTGGTTAAGGTCGTTGCTTGCCATGCGAGAGGTCGCCAGTTCAAACCCCGCCAGGTACCAATGTGTTTTTCAAATTTGAAATTCATATGTACCATCATTCGACGCTTTAACGGTGAAGGAAAACATCGTGAGGAAACCAGCACACCTGAGAGATTTTTCAACGGTGTGTGAAGCCATGTCAGAGGCCTACGGGCGGTTTAAAACTCTGTCACCAGGTTGTTCATCAACCATACGATAAGAAGAAGAAGTTTGTGGGTGTCGTCGGGCGCTTCTGCTACATGATTTGAGACTTCTGTTGTAATTCGATTTAATACTAAATGTATGTAAAATGGGACAGTAGCTAGTACAGTACGGTAAAATGTAGTAGGTAGGTACAGTAGATAGAATTGTCTTTTGCGCGAGCACTACACATAAATGTGTAAACAAAACTAATTTTACGGATTAAACCGCGTGTATTGTTAATGTAAACATATTATTTAGAGATCCGACGTTTCAGCAAGACTTCTTGCCCGTGAGCACGAGCGCTGTAAAGAGCTCGAAACGTCGAATCTCTAAATAATATGTTTAGATTAACAATACACGCGAGTTTAATCCGTAAAATTAGTTTTATTTCAAAGGTACAGTAGATTTAACGTTAAGTGCAGAGGTAGTAACGAACCACTATAACAGTGAAAATGTTTACGACCACTGTGTTCTCTTAGCGGTAGTTCTTGTAGGCACTTATGTTTAAAGTATGTCTATTTTTTTAAACTGTGTCTAGAAATTGAGTACCAGTTTAATTTGTTGAGGTTGGTTTTCAAATTAATCGTTATATTTGGATATGAAGTGATATGTGGACAACTGCCTATAACATGTCCAAACTAGATTCTCGTAGCACAGATAAAAAAAATCATTATATATTAAACTGCTTTAGAAATTAACTTTGCATGTAACTTTATTTGAGAAGATTATCTTTATATTTTTGTATATTATACCTACAATAGGCTGAGTTGTAGGAAATTTTGAATATAGTTAGTCTAGACCCTGACAAAGGATTGTTTACCGATATCGTTAAATGGGATAATTGTTTTACACCTTATAAAACGGAAAGCTAGTTTAGTGTCTGTTCACACCTAGCGATTTTTGGGCGATTTCACAGCGAGGCGATATCGCTGCGATATCGCGGCGGTGAACACGCTGTTAAAATAAACGCATCTTCAATGAAAAGGGGAAACGAAATCTCAGTTAATCTGTGAAATTCACAAGATGAATCCAATTTACGTTTTTGGGAGCGAGATGTCAGGTCCCATTTCACCGGACCCTCCTCAGTGTGTATCCTCTTAACAGTCGGAGGTTGTTTCGAAAATGTTGAAAGAATTGTTGGGTTATGCATTTTCAAGTTACAATTAAGTCCATTTATTAATTTACTATTGACCCCACTACATAGTATAAAGCAAAGTTTTCCCGCGTCCGTTTGTTCCGATGTATGCTTAAAGCTTTAAAATCACATAACGGATTTTACTTCAGATTCATGTCATGTCATACATAAGTACATACACATACATAAAATCACGCCTTTTTCCCAGAGGCGTAGGCAGAGATCACTTCCTGCCATGTGCTACGGTCCTGGCATACCACTTTCGCTTTCGCTTCATCCACATTCATCAACCTCTTCATGCAAGCTCGTGGATTACGGGTACTTTCGGTTTGACCTTTCTTCAAGATTTAACATGTTTGATATAATTTAATGCAGGACATAAAAGTATTGTTGGTCGACCTAAATAAATAATAATGAAAAATTATTTTTAATACGTGACATTGAAAATTTGTTAATTATAAATAGTTTTTCCATATTTAAATCTCGTCAAATAAATAATACGAATGAGAATATTGGAATGTAACGATGGGTACGCTTTGACGGCGTTCTTATTAAGTCTTCAAGTGCCCCGCTGTCAAGTCCAATGACAACCCTTTTAAAAACCATTAAAAAATCAAAGCGATTCGTGGAACAAAGTGGTTAGCCCCTAATTTTCTATTTGCCTTACAAATGCCCCACAGTCCTATTATTTTGGCCCTTGACCTTGTTTTTGTGGACAAAAACGGAATCACTTTAGCCTTTTGAAGTGAAGACCTAATAATATTCTAGTTTAATCGAGGCTCATATTCGTAGGCATAGTTTTACATAATTAATGAATACTTGTAGATATTATGTCGGGTCGATCGTCTCTTTAGCCAGCTACTTTTTTAACGAATTGTTATTGATCCTCTGTTTTCTTATCGAAGGTATTTTGGATTGGAATGTTACCTACTATATTCTTAATGTTTTTCAATGATGATAATAATTCGGTTAAGGTAGATAATATGGTGATCAATCCAATCCCTATTATGGAGAGATCATTCAGCATAATACAGCGCACAATAACAGAATAATAGGTAGGTATAGATGCTTTATCCAAAGTGAGAAACTGAAATAAAATGAATTTTTCCTCCTGAAGGTATATTAGCAGCGAGAGCCATCCGCCAACCCGCAAGTCCGGTAATGATGACAAAGCTACTCCAAGCCATCGTAAGTCAGTTAGGTAAAAAAATCCTGAATGTAAATCCCCATAATCTGTTTTCATAACAGACGATGGGCATTTTCAATAAGCAAGTACCCATAACATCCGCCGAAGAGCGATAAAGCTGAGACTAATTTCGTAAACTCAATTCCAAGTTCATAACGAGCGGCTAACTGTTAAAAGTCCCTCACAACCGGAAAATTAGGGAGCGAGTGAATTATATTCAATTCGTTCCCGGATTTTGGACTCCCGGTGCGGCACGCAACGAAACGTATTGATCAAATGTAATAAAAAAAAATATTTTTCAAACAATAAAGGCAGAGGAAAAACGTGGTAGAGCAGCTTTTGATTCCAAGAATAATGTCTTTTAAAGATTCATTCTTTGAAAGTTAGATCCTTATCATTTATAACTAAATCGCGCATAGCTTTTGATTTGTTTACAAATAAATATTTGTCGGAATAATTACGACGCCAGCGCCACCTGAAGGCAGTGAGTGGAAGCTACGGCACGCAAGCGCCACCTGGTGGCGCTAGACGGAGTCTACGTTAGGGCGGGCGGTCGTGCGCAGCGGCACAGTTATCTCCGGACGACCGCACGGTGCAAATCGTAGAAACTGTCGCGTATCGTTATACTTCCGTTCAGTGTAATTAGTGTCGGGTGTGATTGTGTTTATTGTTCTGTAAATCGATCTAATGGAAATAGTGACCAAGAATATGTTTGCTGAGATGGGTAATCTCTTACTTGGACAACCGAACTCAACTGGTTACTGTGAAGGGCTATTCTTCATCACCGGTGCAGATCACGTCTGGGGTTCCACAAGGGTCGCACCTTGGTCCTCTACTGTTTATTGTTTTTATAGATGACCTAATACGCCGTTTAAACTGTCCTGCTCTTTTGTATGCTGACGACCTCAAAGTTTTTGCCCACATTAAGGACGTAAGCCAATGCGCGATTCTCCAAAGCGACCTTAAAACCATCACTGATTGGTGCACACATAATAAAATGAGCCTTAATGTTGATAAGTGTTGTGTTATATCGTTTACGAGAAAGAAAAATAAAATAATTTACCCATACCAGATACACGATTCAACATTAAGTAGGAAAGATGTCGTGAAGGATTTGGGCGTACTAATGGACGAGCAGTTGACTTTCCGCCCTCATTACGATAATATCGTAAAGAGAGGCAATAAGTTACTGGGCTTTATAATAAGGTCTACAAGAGATTTTAAACGACCTCAAAGTACGCTGTGTCTCTTTTATAGCCTGGTGAGAAGTGTTCTGGAGTACTGTTGCCCAGTATGGTCGCCTTATTATCGTGTTCACGTTGACAATGTGGAGAAAGTCCAAAAACGTTGCTTGAGATATCTGTCACGTAAACACGATCTCGGGCGTTCCCTTAACGGTTACAGTGATAGGTTGTCTAAGTTTCGAGCTACTCCATTATATGTTCGGCGTAAGCGTTACGATTTATTATATCTACATAAAATAATTCATTCCTCTATCGATTCTCCGGAACTTCTTTCGTCATTGACTATTAACACCAGGTATAAGTCGCGTTCACCAAATGTCTTTGCAGTTCAAGTGTTCAAGAATAACACTTCATTTTACAATCCCATCGTAAGAATGAGTCGAACTTACAACGAATTGTCTCGTGGTTGCAGTGAGGTGGATATTTTCAATAAATTTTCTGTATTTAAGAAAAATATCACAATCATCCTCAAGGCCGAAATGTCCTCGGCCTTGCTCGAATAAATAAAAGTTATTTTTTTTTTAATGTATCTGTAATTTTGTTTTGTATTGTATTTTGTTGTTCTAGTACGTAAGCATGTTGTGTGCACTATTTATAGGTTATGGTCTAGTATGTAAGTTAGTTTTATAAATTTTACCATTGTCACGATCATAATCTGTTTGTGTACCTAAATTAAATAAATAAATAAATAAATCTAGTGCTTTGATATCACGCTACTTTTATTTGCACGATACCTACATTCGCCCACACTATGTCGTTAAATACTTCTGATCCGACATCAGAAGTGGGATCGAATCGTGCAAATTATAGTCGCGGCGATGAAAGTCAGTGGCGGGTACTTTTAGAATTGCAAAATCAACAGATGCGCGAACTGATTCATGCATTGAAGACTCCAAATGTGAACAAATAGTGTAGTGCTGCCTGACTTCAACCCCGATAAGCAAGATTCTAATGCGAAATTATGGTGCGCGACCGCGGATTTGTGTTTTGCCGATAATTCACTAAGCGGCGGTGAACTTGTTGTTGTGATCAGCAAAGCATTGAAGGGGGCAGCGTCAACATGGCTATCGCAGATTGTATACCAAGGTATGACATGGGAGGAGTTCAAGGTTCTTTTCACGGCCAGATTTGTTACTACAGAGACTTTGGCGGGTACTTTCATAAATCTTAACGGCAGTAAGCTCAACGAAAAAGAGGCCCTTTCCGCCTATGCGAGTCGGTTGATGGCATCGCTTACTAATAGATGGAAGGATGCAGATAAGAAGCAGATTGCAGTAGCAGCTGTATTAGCGCATATTTCGCAGTTCGACTCGCGATTACAACGCTTAGCGTTTACTACCGACATTTCTTCAAGAGATAAATTGCAGAAAGAGCTATACGCTTTCTCATATCTGAAGCGCCAGATCCATACTTCTGGTCAATCGTCTAGTGAGCCCGATGTGAAGCGAGTTAAGATGACCTCGCTAAAATGCTATAGTTGCGGAAAAATGGGTCACAGACGTTCCGAATGATGAGCAAGCCTGTGGATGTGAGAGGAAGACCTGCGACGCATGCATCATCGAGTCAAGCAACCCAGCAGTCAGCAGCGAAGCCTTTCATGTGCTTCAAATGTGGGAAGCCAGGACACATCGCGAGCCGGTGCAGCAGCGGCGGCCATCAGGTCGATGGCAGCGGCGGAGGCAGCGGCGGCGGCGGCGGCGGTGCATCCCGGAACGAGTGACGAGTGGGTGTTGCTTTGTAAGCAAACTACATGATCATGTGAGTCTTTTTCATACTGTTGCGATTTTATTTGAAAGTCAGTATAGTCTGTTTCAATGCAAACATTTTCATAATAGTTTCGTTTAAAGTAATGTTTTTCTTTTTGTAAATTAAAAGTAGCCACATGAAAAGTGTGAAAGATTATGTGAAATGCCTAGCTACCTATTGTACTTGATGCCACTAAGTGCTTAAGTTATTAGACCTCAAGCAACTTGTGGTTGTGTGGCTACCGGCAGCCTAGAAAAACAGGAAGTGTGAATCTGGGTGTGTGTGCGTGTGTGCATGTATGCTAGTTAAAATTAGTAAAAAAAAAAAAAAATAACTCGTACAATTAAAGGTTTGGCTGTATGATTTTTATTAATCAAAGCCTTTTATTTCCTACCGTTATTACCGTACCGTTATTTCTTACTAGAAATAAGAATTAAAAAAATATTTTCCCGTCAATGTCAGTGCAATTAAAAGCTCAGGGAATAATTTTAGTTTCTCGAACACGTAGATTGATTGTTAAGTTTACTTTAATTAAGCTAGGTAATTGAACGGTGATTCTCAAACACTTTACCAGTCAGTTGTCTACTGTGGGAAATCTTTGTTTCAGTTACCTTGCCTTGTACTCCAGGCATCTGTGGACACAGTTGGGAATTAAGATTGAGCTGCAGTACAACAGGCGGCTACGGAGCAACAAATTCCTTATACCAGGAATGCAAGAAAGATGCTGAGAGGATACCTTACTTCAGGTGCATTGTTTTTATGTTTTGACTTTAGGCATCCTTTATGGTTGATTTACCTAGGAATTGTGATGCTGAGTCACAGTATGTGATGCTCACTGAACACAATGTTTGTCTTTGAAAGTGAGGAAGTGAATCAATCAGGACCAAGTTGGACCCTAAGTATAAAGGCCCTTTTAAAGTAATTGAATATTTGGTTTTGGTTTTCCCCATCCAAATGCGGATAGATAATTTTTGAAATCTTTGAATTCAAGTAGAACGATAGGTTCCCAAAGAGTTGGACAATGCTAATTACAATGGTTTTGTTGATGTTGATTGTTGGTTTATTTAATGACACATGTTGATGGTACGGGTAACCGATGGACTGAGTTACCTTTAGTTGAAATGGCCGATGGACTGAGCCATGAGTATCCGATGGACTGGATACTAGGTGTGTTCGATGGACTGAACACTGTGAGAACCGACGGACTGGTTCTAGGCCGACGGGCAGGCCAGAGAGTGTGTGAGTCTAGACTTGTGTTATTAATTAATTGGATCTGCTGAGTAATGCCTTAGTTGCAGATTTGAATTTGGGAACTTGTCGGTCAAATGTTCAAATGTTAAGTAAAGTAAAATTTTGTAAGCAGAAGCTATTTGTTAACTTTTGGCTGGGATGGCCGAACGGTTTACTCTTTTGGTTTAATTTTTATTGTGAGTTATTGGATAGTGATAGGTTAAGAGGATTTCCAGAAGGTCATGTACTAGTCGAAGTTGAAGTAGAGATACATCGTGAGCCTAACGTTGATGAGTAATGTGTAAACAATAAATTGGTGATGTTATGAGAGCTCGAGTGTAAACTTAAACGGCCGTAGTAAAGTCGACTATGCCAGTAGCTATTTCGTAGTCGTAGCCCGCTAGAAATCGGTGTCTTTTAGGGAAACTCAAGTAGTCCGTGGGTGCGCGATGCGCGTTTGGCTCTGGTGGAGGTCGTGGTCTAACGAGACCGTAGTGTGTAGTCAGTGGGTGATGCACACGTGCGTGGATGTTGAAGCGCGTATGAGAGACTTTGGAGTCTCTATCGGCTATGGTGCCGTGGCGTTGAAGTGGTCACTCGAGATTTGTGAAGCTACACAGTTGATTTATAGTGAGAATTAATTTGTACAACGAATGGTACGTGACTCTGGCTACTCGAAAATGTTTTGTTTTCTTTTGTTACAATTGAAATTAATTTTGTTTCATGTGAAATGTAATCTTGTGTGTTCAAACCATGTAAAGATTTGATGAAAATGAAAGTAAATAATTTTAGAAGCTTCCCTTTTTTAAAGTCATTAAATTCAAAGCGTAAATACAAGTAGACGCCCATGACAGGATTAGACGTATTCCAGAGGGTCAAGTACCAATTGAAGTTGCTGAAGATTAGTCTGAGTCGGAGTAGATTGTCTACTCTTTTTGTTTTAAGCAAGGTTGCACTCTAGTCCTAGACCGGGTCAAAGTTGACCGTATGTGTTGACCGCACCAGGCGTGTCGCTGTAGCCGTAGTTCAATTGAAATCGGTATGTAAGCTTAGTGATGTTTAGGGATCGTAAGAATTAGTTCTTGCGATTCTCATAGTCTCTTTGTAGTACACCGTGAGCACGCGGTAATGCAGCGAACACTGGCGGGGGTCGGGTCTTATGGGATATTAAGACCGTAGAGTCGGAGATGACTCGGCGATCCTGGTAGATGGAGTCGCATAAGGATGGTTTCCTGGGCTTGTAGAGCCGTGTTGGTCTGGATGGATTGAGCCTGTGCTTAAATGGAGATTTAAGAGTGTGTTATGATATGCGTGCAATTGTTACTTGATTCTGTCTGGACCATCTAAAATCACTGAATTGTTTGGATTAAATTTCATAGTGTTACCTAGTAAATACAGTTTGATTGTAAAAAAAAGTGTGTAAATTATGTTCTAGTACTTAGTACTGATGACTGTCTAGAAAATCTAGAAACTGAATGTTTTTGTGTTAGGTCAGGATAGACCGAACGGTAAATACTGTGCTTGGTTTTTTATTGTTTCAGACTAACACACGAGGACGTGTGCAAGCAGGATGGCCGTGTCGGAATAATTACGACGCCAGCGCCACCTGAAGGCAGTGAGTGGAAGCTACGGCACGCAAGCGCCACCTGGTGGCGCTAGACGGAGTCTACGTTAGGGCGGGCGGTCGTGCGCAGCGGCACAGTTATCTCCGGACGACCGCACGGTGCAAATCGTAGAAACTGTCGCGTATCGTTATACTTCCGTTCAGTGTAATTAGTGTCGGGTGTGATTGTGTTTATTGTTCTGTAAATCGATCTAATGGAAATAGTGACCAAGAATAAATCTAGTGCTTTGATATCACGCTACTTTTATTTGCACGATACCTACATTCGCCCACACTATGTCGTTAAATACTTCTGATCCGACATATTCATATTTTTTTTTGTGTTTCACATGTTACTGGAACCTAACCCATTATGTCTATTAGACAATCGATATTAGTATTATCGGTGGAACAGTGGTTAGTGAATCAGAGTTACTACCTACGGTTCCAAGAGTCGTGGGTTCGATTCCCATCCGGTATAAACATTTGTGTGACGAACATCGGTGTTTGTTCCGTGTGGGTGTGTTAGAGTACATTTGTGTATTCACTGTTGATTCTGATTTTAATCTTCAGTATTAATCACTAAGTGAAAATTGTTTTTTAGCTAATTGTGTTTAGGTACCTTTAAGTGATAGTGTATTTAGCTTAAGTTTACATGAGCAAAATGTTAATGTTCCGTTGTAACTATCGTTGGTTTACCTAAATAAATAAAATAAAAAATATTTTCCCTTTACAGTACACCATAAAGAGCTTGAAAAGAATCCTACTCGTAATAAAAAGTAGCAAACCCTAATAACTCCCCAGCAGTACTGCAGTTATTAGAGTAGTTTTTTCCGATTACCCCACTCATTTGCTTAATCAGAGCCCGCGTCCACTCTCCAATTGCCTGGTAATTATAGTGTTCAGGGAAAATGTAATGAGAAACTGCAGTATGAGCTATGAACAAATTGCCAAGGATTCGATATGGGGCTTAAATATAATGTATGGGTAACTAATGCCAATTAGTAAAGTGAGCATGAAAAGTGATAAGCTTTTTTTGAGATTAAAAGTTTTTCTTAAATAGTCAGGGGGAAAACAAACAGTTAATTTTCTACAAAAATATATTACGCAACATCACAATACATCATTTGAATACTTCCCGTAGTTAGCAGTGAAAGCACTCGTTTACGGAAGTCAAATTATATTAAACGGTGGAGTACACAAATTAACTTAAATAAGTCAATAATAACACACCCAGACCCCGGAACAAATAGCGATGTCCATCACCCACGACTTATAGCGCAAAGGACTGTGCACTACATTATGGTAAAATCATCATCATCATCATTATCATCAGCCCATATACGTCCCCACTGCTGGGCACGGGCCTACCCCAAACTAGGGTATTGATGGTAAAGTTAATAACTCTGAAAATTAGGATCAATAACGGATCATCTAATTAGATGTAAAGGCCTGTATATACATCGTGAAATTTTAGTGGTTGTTTTCCCGCAGTAAAATGATTATATGTTAGTAGTACAATTGATTTGTGCAGTTCTTTTTTGATAAAATCAATAAATGCCGGTTTTACGAAAGGTTTAACCGAAACTCGAAAGCACATTCGAGCCGTTTTATGACTAAGGGGGTCGAGCTTCTGTAGCTTTAAGCATTGATTTCATGCGGCAAGCAGTACCTGATTACGTCACATCTTATAAAAGAACGATAGCTTCTCTCGTTTTCGAGTTGGAAAATTATTATTTTGAAAATTTAAAAAAAAAATTTTTTTTTTCGCGAAATAATTTGCATGGTTCGATAGTACTACAAAAGGCAAATCGTTCTGCCACGGGAAAACAACCACTAAAATTTCACGGTGTATATAGCCAAAAACTATCTCACGACGGATATACAGTAAAAACTCATTAATAGGCACGCTCGTTGACACTCCCCATTGTGAACAGGTACAGTCAAGCTCAATCTGTTTGTGGTAGGACGCAAATTGAGTTATGAGTGCAGAGTTCCGAGCTCGTAGGTGAAAATCGAATTGTTTAATTAAGTAAATAATAAGACTCTCAGATATCAAACCTGCAACCTCGAGGTTCAGCGTACTAATATTAGTTCCAGGTTATTCCACTATTCAGTTAAAATGCTCGTAGGTATAATCGTTGAAAATGGAGGAAGTTACTGTGTCTCAACTTCACAATGGGACATTATTATATTGGCACGTTGAATGTTATATTTCAATGTACTGGATTTTGTGGTGTGACGTCATATCACAACGTTCATCTTGTATGAAAAGTGCAAACGATCAGAACTTTAAACTTTTTTGGTTGTATGTCGAAACTAATTTTACACATATCGATTCAGATTATAATCAAACACTTCAAAGATACCTAATTATCTAAAATCATGAATATTCTCCATTCTCATTGCGAACAGGTTTACTCCCACAAAAGCATTAAAAAAAAAGACTAATCTATACTTACGTAGTTTACCCTGTGAAAAAGTTATCAGATCTCATGTAGAGCCAAGATTTTTGATCTATGCGCCCCATAATATACTTAGTTGAAAAACTCTCACAGGTTCACTCGTTGACACACCTCATCGTGAACAGGTACAGTCGAGCTCAATCTGTCTGTGGCCCTCCTCAAGGAAAATTGAGTTAGGAGTGGAGAGTTCCCAACCACGGAGGTTTTTCAATCGTTATTTTATAAGCTCGTCGCACTCAAAACATGGAATGTGAGGGAAATATGGCGTTATTTATATTAATGCTCTTACTGAATGCAGTGACGAGCAAATGTGAATATGTACGACGGCTTTAGATTTTTTATGCTCTTGAATTTTTAACATAGAATGAGAGCAAGAAATTATGCTCACATTTATTTACTTGTTTCTTGTCCTGATAAAGACAACAATTTTAAAAACAACGTTTATTCAGATCTTTTACAAGGTACATACTCGTAAAAGGTGGCTGGAGTTTCCATTTTAGTAAGATACTGTGTTTTGAGACCCATCTTTTTTGAAACATATAATAAGGATATCTACATATTAATTTCAATATTTATAATTTCGAATTATCCTAGGTTAATGAAACTAATTTTATGTATTAAACTTGCATGTTTTGTTATCTAAACATATTATTTAGAGACCCGACGTTTCGAGTTATTTACAGCGCTCGTGGTTACGGGAAAGACTATACAAATAGTTAGAAAATAAGTGATGTCTGGCAGCTCTGGGATCTTGGACCATTAAGTTGTGTATGCGAGTGAAAGTGTGTATGTATGTAATAATATTGGCTCTATGTGTTTATTATTTACTTAATAGCAAAAGCATCATCTAACAGCAAAATACCGTAAATACCGATCACTTACCTATAACATTCACCCAACTTAGTGAATGTTATTGGTAAACGATCGGCATTTATGGTATTTTGTTAGTGGAACGAGGCAGTGCAATAAACACAAATTCCCTATGCTGAAATTTCACAGCGCTAACAACCATTATGATGTAAGTACATCCTATTCATCTGAGTCAAGATTTAAGTCCTAGATTAAATGGTAATATTCAATCACTACATAGTATAAACAAAGTAGCTTTATCAGTCCCTATGTACGCTTAAATCTTTCAAACTACGCAACGGATTTTGATGCGGTTTTTTAATAGATAGAGAGATTCAAGAGGGAGGTATTTATGTTTAATCCACCCAAAGCTAACGAGTGCGGGTCACTAGTGTTATATATAAAGCGATGATAATTAATCAATATCATCGTTATAAATTCTTTACTAATATTATAAAGCTGAAGAGTTTGTTTGAACGCTCTTCTCAGGAACTGGTACGAATAGAAAAAATCTTTGTCTTAGATAGACCATTTTTCGAGGAAGGCTTAGGCTATATAACATCACGCTGCGACCAATAGGAGAAAAAACAATGGAAAATGTGTAATAATGGATGAAAACGCGGACGAAGTCCCTGGCACAGCTATTGATATTATATACCTAACTATACTTAAAACGTTCTCGTTATTTGGACTTTGAAAAAAGGACCACTTTGCCAGTTGATCACACGGAGCATGGCCTTGACAATAAAGCCGTTCGAAGATTGATCCTCTCACCCATTGGCAAATGTAAGTAGCCACAATCCATCCAGATCGCTTCATTAGGGCCGAACCATTCATGGCTCAAATAAAACTCTTTATTAAGGACACCCAGCCAATCACAGGGCGTTAGCGTTTATGGCGCCATAAACGGAGTCCCGAAATGCCGTGTGGGACGCAGTGCAATCGAACGGGGAGAACTGAAGATATTACTTACTCTTTAGTGTAGAGCCAATAATCTCTGTCGAAAATTGTGGTATCATATGGCAATTATTGTTAATGTCACCTTTTTTTGACTGGCAGGTTTGCGCAACTGTTGGAAAGATAATCCTTAAAATGCATTGCACATGAATGATGAAATGCCCAAGATCTAAACTCTACGTCTATTTGAGTGCAAATAAATGTTATACTCACTATATTATATTATATAGTATCATTGTGTTACACAGGCGTACTGCTTCTTAGGGGTGAGAGCCATCCGCTCCTCCGCAGTCCCGGTGATGATGACGAGGCTACTCCAAGCTATCATCGTAAGTCAGTTAAAAAGGTGCACTGCTTGAGCAACTTATCATGCAATAATGTTTAGAACCATTATATGTACAAGCAACTTTAATCCGAAAACTAGCTTTCTTTCAAACTTAGCATGGAATCAGATCAATAAAGGTTCCTAATGTAGTGTGTAGTATTTGTTCTGATTGTATTCGTCCATATTTTTTTTCTCAAAGGTTCTGCCAGAATATCAGCGCCGTCGCGTCCTTGCGGCTGCTAAGGCACATGCTCAGGCAGAAGCTTTTGATCATAAATATATTTGTGTATGTTCTGTATTAGTTTTGTATTTTTTTTTAATTTATGATCAATAAATGATTTCTTTCTTTCTTTAGTGCGAGTTAAAAAAATCACAATACAATAAATAACCAGCACAACCCTCTTAAACGCTATACAGATCCCAATCCACGCGTTTCAGAACGTGGGCTCAATTCCAGACATCTACCCAGTTACCCGGCTATGGACGGTGTAATTAAATTTGTTACAATGGGGGACAAGATGGGAACCAGATTCAATTTAATGTTAATCCCGGATGCGTAGGGATGATTGTAACCCGCCCGGGAAAGAATTGTAGACGGTAATGTGTTATTTAGCATGAAAACGGGCTATAATGGTTAGGTATGTGGTCGTTTAAATGGTAAACAAGCGGAATTGGTTAGAGTGGAAATGGAAATGGCTTTAGGGATTCATAATCCCATTGGACAAGATGTATGGTGTCAAACACTTCTGAAACTGTAGAATAGTTAATAGTGACCCATAAAATCTAAATTTTAGTGTAATGGAACGCGAAAGTCTAAAATCAACAATATAATAGTTTAATATCTATTGATATGAATTGCTGAACACATCCGCTCCCCCGCAAGTCCGGTGATGATGACGAGGCTACTCCAATCCATCATCGTATGTCAGTTAGGAAAAAAAATGCTGAAAAGTTAGATCTTTTGTTAGGGATCACTGACTTCTTTGTTGGGAGAAAGAGCGAAATTATTTATGTAATCAGAATAGTCCATCTGTCTGGCTGTCAATACTTTTGGTGCTAAACTTTTCAACAAATTTCATTACACAGGATCAAACACTAAATGCCTACAAACCTTTGACGTGAACTTTCAAAACTGCTGAATTATAACCACCCACTAAGCCGAGCTTGCCTCAAAGAATGTTCCCCTGTGAAAAATTACCTGTGAAATAAATCAGTTTAAACTAGGCATAAAACCCAAATTACCGTAAACTCCGCCCTAAAGAGCGAATTAGCCGTTGATTGATGTGGCAAAGAATTTTAAGCTGCCGAGCCACCATTATATCTCACTTCTATTGTTAAAATGCTTTGTTAATTTTATTGAACAATTTATAATCCTTTATTTTAATGAAGAATCTAATTTTTCAAAACATTCTACAAAATCGTTTACAGTTTGGACAAAACGCATAGCGTTTTGTTTAATTTTAACAAATAGATACGATTAAGCCAGATATTCGATACAATGGAATAAATAAAACTTAAAATAAAGTAATTTTGATAAATTTTGTCAAATTTATCAAAATTACTTCAACACAACACATTACATTTTCGCTCACCATGCGTCGCCACTAGTCCTGGGTCCCAGGTCCTGAAATAGGACTGTAAAAGTTTGTTTCGAGAGCCAAAACAGAAATGTACATTTAAATCATAAAAATACTATAAATCCGTGAACCTATTGGCTAAACAACAGTGTTATTCAGTCGGTTCGTTTGTTCAAATAAGTATTTTCCTTAGCCTTACTTTAAAACACTTAGATTATTTGATCCGAGATGAATTTTTATATTTGCCAAAATTGTATCTTTGTCATCCAAATTGTTATGGGACATGTAATAAGTTAATTTAGTTTGTATAATAACCTAACCCTTAAGTTTTCTACACTAAAGAAAGTCTTAAATCTAAAACTTTTCTTTGTAATCTTCAAACCTACGCAAGATACGTGTTTTCATGTCATTTTTCCAACGATTTCATGGAGCATACAAGACATAAACCTTATTACACAAACACTTCAGAGGTCCCGAGAGTGCTATAAACTCAAACGGAGCTATCTCAATGTGTCGCTATGTGTAAATATGTAACATACATCATTCCGCTTACGAAATGTTCAGAGAATTTACATTTTGTTGTGCAGGTTACCACGTTATTCGTACTCTTTGTCGTTACAAATACGTGAAGGGCTTGAGATTACCGAACAACCTTTTTCGTAAGTAGGTATATTATTTATTGTTGCCATTTTTTTATGATTTGTGATGGTCGAGTGGTAAAGGTCGTTGCTTGCCATGCAAGAGGTCGCGTGTTCAAACCCGGCCACGACCCACTGTGTTTCAATTTCGAAATGCATGTGTAGGTACGATTATTCGATGCTTTAACGGTGAAGGAAAACATCGTGAGGAAACTTGCACATCTGAAATTCTAAGGTTGTGTAGTCGACAAACGCGCACTTGGCCAGCGTGGTTGACTAAGGCGTGGTCGCCTAGTATCTGGTTTAACGTGGGCCCGTACCCCTGCAGTGTCGACGAATATGGGCTGATGATTTATTTATTTATTTAAGGATAGCCAAAACAGCATATACCATTACAGAAAGCAATGAATATGATGAATAAAATATAAGCATAAGGCAAAACAATTTTATTATCAAGCACAAAACGTACGTCCTACCCGTAGATGCAATCCACGTTTTAATATGCGAGTTTATTCTTTGTTAATTTGGGACGCGACACCATTTTGTAAATCTAAGGGCCACAATAGAATGGCGCCCGTAAAAAGATTAATCCTCAACGTTTTAACAACATTGTCACCCACACGCATGTTGGAAATAAAACCGCGCTCACATTCAACATTTTATTTAGGAAAGTCCTGTTTTATGGCAAGTACTTACGCATAAAGAATATGGCGCAGGCATCCGATGAGGACGATGGCAATTACTTCGCCCCCAAGCGGATATTCATACGACATGAATGTTCTGAGGCTTGGTGCAAAATACAGGCGGAGTGGAGATGAGGTAATTGAGGGGTGAGAGCCATCCGCTCCCCCGCGAGTCCGGTGATGATGACGAGGCTACTCCAAGCCGTCATCGTATGTCAATTAAGAAAAATAAGAGCTACTTGGGGCTGTAGAACAAACATATTTCAAACTCAAGTAGTTTTATGGAAAAAATATATAATATTGTGTTTTGGCCTTGCAAGTGTCTTATACATTGAATGTGTGCTATACGATTAAAATAATTCTACTAGTCTACCGGTTAAATTAAAATGTACTTATCCTTTTTTTCACAAGAAGTATAGCGTTGAATCTTTGTAAGATAAAAAAGTAAAGATTTATATTTATCTAACCATTTTTAAGTATCGAATTTAAAATAGAATTATTATTATCAGTCATTGCCAATTTCTTGGGACTATAGAGTACCGGATTTCTGGGAAGCGTGCATGGAGTCAAAGCCAACATGTAGAATCCCTTTCATGACTTGTATTTATTATCTTAAATAAAATGTGGCACCAGCCGCCTATTATTATCATTCTATTCTATTCCATAATGCAATGGAATCAGATACTTTGAAAATACTTTTTAAATGTTTACCTAGATATCAATTGGACAATAATACATTCACAGATGAATAAAATTATTAAAAAAAACCTGCTAAAGATTGACTGATAATGAAAAAGATAAATATCATTTTACGCTTGAACTTATGTCTTAGCCCTCCGGCTAAAAATACAGCGACTCAACGACGTTACGTTTCGTTATGGAGCAGCTGTCTAACAAGACGACCTGACTTTTGTACTTGACTTAGAATTTTCTGCAAAGTGATATTTAATAATGAAGTCATTGATAAATAGATATTCTTTATTGGCATTTAAAGAACAACTTCGTTGTTTTATTAGTAGCGAGCGCTGCGATTCTGTTTAGAAATTACTCAGCCCGGACTTCGGAAATTAGCAGATCCACGCCTGTGCCTCGGAAAGGTCGTGAAGCCGGTGGTCCTGCGCATTATATTACTAGTATGTCCGGCGTAGTTGGCTGATCACCGTAATCGGTCGAATACTCTATTTTTATTATTGATCTGGCGATATAATAATAATAATACTATAAATGAGATCGAATTCTATTAGAGATGATGTTTCGGCAATATAAAATACTAGATGTGCCAGCAAATTTCTCCGGTTGTATACACATTTTTACACATTTAACTCATTTTCCACTGTTTCTTTGTTTCTATTGGTTGCAGCGTGATGTTATTTAGCCTAAAGTCTTCCTTTATAAATGTTTTTCCAACATAAAATATTTTTTCAATTCGAACCAATACTTCCTGAGATTAACGCGTTGAAATAAAAAAACTCTTCAGCTTTATTAACAAAAGTTTAAAAATGTATTAGGGTCTACTAATAGTAAAAAAATTGTTTAATATATTTTTAAGCGTAATCATATGTTCAAACAAAAGTTCAGTTTTAGTTCATATTGAAATAATATAGTTACTTTTAGGTCTTATTAAAAACCGTCATGAGTAGATATGACGGAGGTACGAGGTAGCTCCTAGCGAATAGTACTAGTACGTAGATCTAACAACGAGTTACCTTTCAAAAGCTCGTTACATTTAACGCAGCAGTTACACAGTAAGCTCTTGCTGGCTCAGTAGCTTTCAGCAGAACAATTGTTGTAATCGCTGAGATAATAATAGCGCATCCAACAATGCGACTATTTCCACTGGTGTTCAGTATTGGAGGGCTGCAGTCGTAAGCTGCTATATCTGAGAGGCGCTATTGTGAGCCGACCTTGGCCCGTTCTGTCTGCTTCGAAAGCTCGAAAGCTGGACATAGTCCACGAAGAACAGAGTGGCAAGTACACGGCACTTTGATATGCGTGGGATCGCTGATAATGATATGTATTAGGGGTGAGAGCCTTTCGCTTACCCGCAAATCCGGTAGTGACAAGGCTTCTCCTACTATCATATTCATATGACTACTTACATCACTATTATTACTATTTATCTATCTAATATTATTACAATTAACTGCCTCGTTGGTCTATTGGTAGCAAGTGCTGCGTTAGGACCGAGAGGTCCCCGGTTCGAATCCGGGGTCGGGCAAAATTTGTGTGAGTTTTTCTGTAATGAAATTACTCAGCCCGGAGTTAGGAGTTGGGGGGAGTTGGGGGTTGAACGCCCGTGCCTCGGAAAGCACGTTAAGCTGGTGGTTCTGCGCCCGATCTCTCATCGGTCATGTCGGATTGCCGTCTCACCGAATTATGAGAGTAAGGGAATAGAGAGTGCACTTGTGTTTGCGCGCACACTTGTGCACTATAATATGTCCTGCGCACTTGGCTGATCGCAATTGAGATCGGCCGCCATGGCTGAAATCGGTCAGACGCCTTTATTATTACAATCACATTCCTATTATCGGCTATTTTTATTAGAAACAAAGTCAATAATAGTAATGTAGTCTTACCGATTTTGGTTATTGCAGCCAATCTAAATGGAGATCAGAAGAAAAGAGTGTGCACTACACTCTCTGTTTCTTCACTATCGTACATAGCTCGGTGAGTCGGCAATCCGACATGATCGATGGAAGATTAGGCGTAGGACGAACAGATTAACGTGTTTCCACGCGCGTACATCCACCAACTTCTTGAATCCAGACCGGATAAGTTATTAACAGTTGTTTGTTCACAGATAATTGGCCCAACCCCGGACTCGAACCGGGGGACCTCTCGGACCTTACGCAGCGCTTGAATAGACCAATGAAGCAGTTAAAAAGTTATACTGAATTCATTTATACTGTGATTATATTTACACTTAACTGACTGTCTTGGGATGAAATGAAACAATAAACCGTGTTTTAGATTTTAATAAAACTTTCTGTTTCCGATCGCATAGAATAGGTTACACTTTTAAATAAATAATTTAAGTTTTAAAATAGTTTTAGGGTCTAATTACATTATTTTACTACTGACTACTTACTTGTAAGTATTAAAGTTAAATTGATGTTGTCTTTATTTACAATATCAGGCAATTATGAACGAATAATGCCACTCATCACATCACATTATATTGATAATATATTATAATTAAATGTTCTGACTATTAAAGTACTGAGTTAGTTTCATAAAAGATATATATTTTTGTGTACCTATTTATAATCATTAGTAGTTCTTTCAGATCTTGCTTGTATAGTAAGAACATAATTTTTATAATACTCGTAGTATATAGATAGATTATGCACTTTATATATTTTATTTGCTGTTAGTACCAGCATGCAGAATAATATTTTCGGAAAGTTTATTTGAACATTGGTATCTGAGTGCATCTATTGAAAGGTCACAAGCCTATATTCGGACGGAATAAAGAATTTGCATTCGACGTCTGGCTACACTATTTTAAGAATATACGCCTAGATATCTTGGCAATAAGACTGATATTTGTGTACAAGTTCTCTTTATGAAAATAGATTCTTTTATTACGTCACACAAAAACCTTCGCAAGATGGTTTAATGTTGCTTGCACGTTTAACAGTTTAAAGATATAAGAATTTATTTAAATTTCTTCACGCTAGTGGATTCTCAAATACAGCAATAATTATTTATTATGTTATATACTAAGACGTAAATATTGTGCTGGTTTCTTTTGAAAAGAAATAAGTTATTATCTACAGTATATAAATTAATAGTCAATATCTTTACCATTCAAAGGCAAGTAATAGTCGTTTTTTTATTTATTCTTAATCTCATAAAGAGAGACTACATTGAAACTTCGGATTACAGGGGTTTATCATATATTTCTTTTATGAAAATATACGTTTTGTTTAGGCACGATTTTCAATAGTATTAGTATTAATTTTTTACACGTATTTCCACTGAATCTATTGTAGGTATGTATATAGGTAAGTTTGCTATTATGTGAACGTGTATTTCAATATGTATATTTAAGACCTTTTTGTGAATAAGATTATTGGGAATGATCATGGTTTAATTGACTGATACCCATAATTAACTTCCAAACACGCGATCATTAATAAATAACTCGATCTCAACTACTTTGTCATTTGGCCGTAAAATAATTGTGCCACATTGTTTCTTTAGTTCAAGAACCTTACCTAATGCAAGAGAAAGGAATTCAAGAAATGCTTTTATACGTGATTTTTAAATTTATGATGTTTATTTATTTAGTAAGATAATTCGTCTTTTGATGAAATGGGGGGATAATTTTGAGCAAAATTTCATCAAAACTGCTGTTCTACTACATACAATTAAGAATACTTTAGATTAAAATGCATTTCAGCAAAATTAAATATGGTCCAAGATCCCAGAGCTGCCAGACATCACTTATTTTCTAATGGACAAAATATATACGATTGAGTAGTGTTGGGGTGTACTATCATCATATGACTTGTTGCTACCTTGACCAGACGGCCATTTTTCAGATATCAACCAATCAAGGTACATAGAAACACTGCTCACCTCACTTAAATTCTGATGGCTGATTTTAACATATATTTCACACAATATCATTAAAAATCAGGATTCATTACTCCCAGACACATGCGGTCGGCGGTTTTACCTTACAGACGCTTTAAAGCTATGAAAAAAAATTTACTTTTACTTATTTTCTGATGCTTGATTTTTATATATGTTATTCAAACAACTAAAAAGTGCTCATCTGACCGCAATAATTATAGAATTGTACCTTACAAACTATTTTATTAGAAAAACTTAACTAAATTCAATTCAAAAAATAAAATCTAAAACAGTGGGGTCTGGTGAATGTTTGGCCCCTTGGATCGGTCTGTCCGTTTGCAAAACGTTTTAAAATAGTTGTTTGAATAACATATATACAAATCAAGCATCACAAAATAAGTAAAATAAAGTAAAAGTAAAAATTTTTTCATAGCTTTACAGCGTCTGTAAGGTAAAACCGCCGACCGCATGTGTCTGGGAGTAATAAAACCTGATTTTTAATGATATTGTGTGAAATATATGTTAAAATCAGCCATCAGAATTTAAGTGAGGTGAGCAGTGTTTCTATGTACCTTGATTGGTTGATATCTGAAAAATGGCCGTCTGGTCAAGGTAGCAACTAGTCATATGATGATAGTACACCCCACCACTACTCAATCGTATATATTTTGTCCATTAGAAAATAAGTGATGTCTGGCGGCTCTGGGATCTTCCTCTAATAAGACAAGTACTGTCAGAACCGCAATTTTGTATTCTAAGTTTGAAAAGTATCTTTTTTATTTCTTGCACCACGTCTGAATAAGACACAAGAAATTCCTCATTAAAAGTTGCATACACTCGCGGTGCTTTTATTATTATAAACATTAATTAATTAAAATATTAACATACTGAGGTTAATTTTGTTTCATACTTTAATTTGGCTGAACTTGAAGAGCTTATTGATAATAAGAGGACGAATTTGATAGGGCTAAATCAAGTTTAGATAAAAAGAAAATGATTTTATAAATAATTATATCAAAATGGGCGAAATACGATTGCCAATGGATCTATAACAACAGATTCTTTTGACGATTTTACAGAAAAACAAGACCAAAAACAGTTTGAACGAAAGTAGGAGAAAGTGCTAGTGATGTCGAAAATTACAGTTCAGTATCTACTTAGTCGAATTATAAAAAACTACTTTACTTAATGTTCCTTAGAGTAGCACCACACGTCTAATTAGCGACGATGCGCTCTATACAAAACTATTCGATATATTTATTAAATATACAATGCATAGATATGACGAAGAGAGAAAGAGACGAGGCTACTTTGAACTACGGGAAATAGAAAGGTAAATAGGACTTACTCTATGAAACTATACAAATTCATAAACGTACACAAAAAAAAATAAGATTCACAAGGAACAATTCTTAGCAACAACTTCAGTGTTAATGATGCTCGCACATTTCTTTTCAAGGATCTGAATTTGATTCTAATCTATGTCTTTTAATATAGTATTGTATTTTCAATTATCTGAATGGACAACTTCTGGGTACTTATTAAGAGTTACTTTTTGATAAATTTGGTGACAAACAGAATATTTTTAGTGCTTTTTTAGTGAAATTCACATCACTCAACTATCATAGTTCCACACAGTAGAAGTTTAAGATATCCAGGATACCAAAAAAATTACAAATATTTAAGTTTTCTCTATCAATTCACATCCTTAGAGACCACATAATATTCTCTAAAAAGGAACACACCAAAAGACACATAAAAACCAATAGAACTTGGTCCAACACACGACATCAAAATCGAAAGCAAGATTGAACTAAACGTTAGTGATTGTCAGTCGTCTAGGGCTTCTAGGGCGGTTGAGATTCGTGCCTGATCCTCTGACGTGGACTTGGATGGACCCTGGAGGCATATCAACTGCGGAGTGAAGGCTGGCGGCTCTGGATGCCCTTGGGGAGGGTACGCAGACTCGAAGGTCCACCGCGCTGTGGAGGCTCGCAGCTCGGGAGGAGCGGGGTGTCGCCGAATGGGAGATGTCGCAAGGGGGTGCCAGGGCTGGAAGGTCGGCTGCGGAGCGAGACCGCCGCGGGGGGCTCTCGGGGATCAACGCCATGCCACCCATGCTGCCTACGAAGACGGAGTTCTGGTGACAAAAGATGGTTACAATTACTTACCTTATAAAAGGCTAACAAGATAACATCTATCCACCTGATGATAAGCGAACGTGAGATCTACATTAAGGTCGACCGGCACAATAGATATTGAGCCTGTCTCATTCACCCTCAAGGGTATTTTTTTTTTCGCGGTAATTGCTTTACGCACCGTCACCGGGAGAGGGGGATTCTCTCCCGGTGGTGTGTCGGACTCCCCAGCGACTGGCGATGAGATGGTAAATGCCAGCCGCTGCTCCTGGGCGGAGTGCAATGCCCAGGGGTTCTACCGACTAAAACACCGCGGTATACCTCATCGCCTTGACGGAGTCGTGGTTCTCTGGCTTTCACCCTGAAGGCTTGTTCCTAACCTACTTTACCTTTTCTAACTTCATGATTGTAGTAGTATATGACATTTTCAGTAGCAAAACATTTTTCAGAGGGAAGTGCCTGGCTGCAGCGTGTGACATGAGTGAGACTACGAACTGCAACGCGGATGCGGTGGTGGTGGCGACCGGAAAAGAAATGTTCACGCGTCACGGGAGAATGCTTAAGTTTGTATAAGCCATCGCTACCGCCACCGCCTAGTGTGTCCAGGTTGCCTGAAGGGTGTACCTCACATCGTTGTGGAGTTTTAGGTGGAAATAACTCACCATAGCTACCTTTAAGGGCTGCAACTAAGTGCTCAGTTTGTGTGAGTAAACGAAACAAGGTGGTTAGTGTCGAATCGTGATTTACAAT
Source organism: Maruca vitrata (assembly GCA_039566165.1). Taxonomy (NCBI): domain Eukaryota; kingdom Metazoa; phylum Arthropoda; class Insecta; order Lepidoptera; family Crambidae; genus Maruca; species Maruca vitrata. Next base: position 12,248,399 of record CM076921.1, read on the forward strand.
GATGACCAAAATCACCCTGGTAAGAGGGTTCCGACCAAGAAAAAGTTCTTGATTGGATTCAGTGTGATATGTTGTAACGTGAGTGAGAAAGTAACGGTCGAATACTGGAATGATTGTTTGATTTTTAAGCGTTGGTTCGTGCATCACACCAATTTCAAAATTCTCACACATAAAGTTGATTTTAAGAGTCGTTTACCCTTAGGCAGAGTATGATCAAATTTTTCATTAATTCCGGAAAGTTAACAAATTGAGATACAAATTATGGTAGCATTATGATGATCAGGACCCGTGCCCCAGCAGTCTGTACGAATATGGACTGATGATGATAAAGGAAACCTTTTCAGTGTTCGGCCGTGAAAATATAGTGTTAGAAAGGTTCTTGTGAGAGTACTCTATTCCCGCGGCACCGCCAATGGCAGAGGCGTCGTGTTTTAGTGGGTACACCCCTGAGACACCGTCTCAGGAGCAGCTTGCCGGAAGTCCTAGTCTCCGGCAAGCCGGGAGTCCCACACACCGCTTCGGGCAAAACCCTGCCCGGAGTGACGGCTGATAAAAATGCAGAGAACTAAAGTCATCTACATAGCTCATCGCATTAGCAAGCTGAAGTGGCAGTGGGCTGGCCACATCAGCCGTCAATCACTGGGGTAGACGAGTTCTAGAGTGGAGACCGCGTTCCGGCAAACGTAGTGTAGGACTCCCCAGGTGGAGTGACGATCTGCGCGGGATGGCTGAAAAGAGCTGGATGCGAGTTACCGAGGATAGATATGAGTGGAGAGTATTTGGAGTGGCTTATGTCTAGCAGAGGACGAAAGTGGGCTGTTGATGAAAAATGTTTGAGAGTACTCTAGTCTAGGCTTCTCACCTGTCTTAGCCTGTGTGCGGCCAGGTACCCGCAGGGCTGGTACGACGGGAAGGCTGCGCCGCAGTCGTACGACACGCAGCCTCGCGACAGAGACGCGCGGTGCTACACATGTTAATGAGGTGCGAGTTAGCACAGCACTGTAGTTATGTATACTGGGCGCTTAGACAAAGTAACAACATCGAAACGATAACGAAGTTCGAAAAGTCAATCCCATACATTTTATTATTTTCGAACTTCGTTATCGTTTCGATATTGTTACTTTGCCTACGGCACCTGTAGCGCTACCATGAGTTAAAAAGTGATAGACTCGATATCGCCTATGTAAAAACGTCTATGAAAAACTTGTACAGCGCCCCTAGCGGTAACGCTAAGAACTAAAATCGGTCGAATGAAAAAAAAAATCGATAGGTTTTTAACGTAGGTAAGTTTTCGATAGCTAACTCATGGTACTGCTACTGGTAAAGTGGGTTACTTTAGCCCAAGGGGGTAATATTGTCCACCTACAAAAAGGCATTTAAATTTAAAAAATACACTTAACTAATTACAAAAGATGAATACTTACGTTTGTTTTTACGATTATTCTGTTTTAGCAATAAATTTATTAAATCAGACAGTGTAGCATGGGTGGGTCATGTTACTACTCCTTGGGAATAAAGTAACCCAACTTTAAGGTACTTATAAGCGCTTATAAGAGCTTAAGGTATGTTATTATGTTCAATTCCTCACCAATACCAAAAAACGAATAACCCGTTCGTACCCGTTCTACTCATACAATTAAATACTGCAAAACATTTTGGTATTCATTTTTGGTATTAGAATAGAAATAGACCGTTGTACTTATAAGAGTTTTAGTAAAGCTTTCGGAAATTCGGTTAAATTATAATAGGGTAGTTTTTTTTTTTTTTCCTAACTGACTAACGATGCTGGCTTGGAGGAGCCTTGTCATCAACACCGGGCTTGCGGGGGAGCGGATGGCTCTCACCCCTAATAATAGGGTAGTTTCCTAATTTTGATTTTACATGCCGTTTTATAAGTCAGTACAAAGATTACAAAATAAGATCTTATGTGCGTGTGAATCTTATGTACTGAACATAAGATTGTTATACAAAAACATTAGTAAATTCTAAATCCTGGTGAAAATTGGTAAACATTTCTGGCGAAATATGACAATAATAGACATTCAAAGTTGAAAGAATGTGTAAGTCCATTTCAAAAGTGCGAATATTACCTATGAACAACTCACCATCTTGTAAAATGCCTAATTAATAGCAAGTTTCGTAAATGCATAATTTGATAGCTGTCGAGCAAAGTTACTTACACTATGCACACAGTATAAAAGTCAATGACGTTATAGCGTGTTAAAACAATTGTATGGGGCGTTTTGAGCTCGCCTAAGTGATGTCCTATCGAAAATTTAATAACTCTGGGAGATATTTAAGATATTAATTCTTTTCAAAGTGTCTTTTAATTGTGTGGTACATCTAGCAATATCAAAATGCAAAAAAAGCAACTACCCTTTTACTCAAACAATTTATTTCGTTGTACACTTGCATTCGATATTTATGTTTATTTGTCCTACTTCAAGCACCAATGTACCTATAATTTAACTATTATTGGAAATGATACGAATAGAAAATATACTGGAAGTAAACGCGGACACATTAATGCGTTAGGTTATTGAAGAAAATTAAAGTGATAAAATAATATAGGTCTGTACAATTTTTGAACATAGATACGTGTATGCATAGTATGAGGTGCTGTTTCTCATTTTTGTTAAAAGGAGATAAATATGCGCAAAATGATTGAGTGCCCAAAAGCGACAATTCTTTTGGGTTAAAGTGCGAAATTCTATATGCTTATTGCTTAGTGACTGCATTCATCACATATTAGTACATAGCGTGCTTAACAAATCTATATCTGTCTTTGTCTAACGTTTTCACTTACGTGTGGTGGGACAGAGACAGAGCTCTCTGCGAGTGCGCAGCTCTGACGATGTTGCTGTTGGAACTTCGGCTGATAAGGCTCCAACATCCTGTACATGAGTTATTAGCATATAAGATGTATTAAACATATCTACCATTTCACCTTTTATAAATAATAATACCAATAATGTCTAAGGACCATCGTGTTTAGGGCCAATGCTGTATTGTCTCCAGGGCGTATTACGACCTTTTAATTCCTATCAGTTTAAAAATTGGCATTGGTAGGTAAATGATAAAGAGCAGTCATTACTACATTTATTTTTAAAATTTACACAAGTGATGGAGGGGCTATACCAGTCTTTATGATTCCACAACAATAGCCAAGTGTAACAGAAACACGAAGTTAATCGATGCCCATTTTTAAAAAAAACTGTCTGGAATGAAGAAGTTGTAATACGCCTCCAGGACGGCTCAATTTTGTGTGATACATAAAGATCTAACTTAAATATAAACATCGAAACTAAACGGGTAGCCAGTTCAAAGCAAAATGCAGCTTGAATTTTGACTAAGTTATGTACACCAATGAGGATGTTCGCGTATAAGATATCCACTAGATGGCAAGACGCAGATATTAGGTCTAACTGCTTCGTGATTGGTGAATATTGACATGTCTGTCAATGTCACGTCAAAAATAACCAATCACGCTGCAGTTGGACCTCGCGCCTATGTATTGCCATCTAGTGAAGTTCTTATACGCGAATACCCTCATTGGAGTGATGGCTAGTAGGAGCTGGATGCGAGTAGCCGAAGATAGACGGGAGTGGCAAGCATTTGGGGATACCTATGTACAAGATTGAACTGCGAAGGGCTGATGATGATGTACATTAAGATAAATTATTCAAACTTTTATATCAAACCGATGTTTATTCAGCATTCGTAATCACATGGAAGATTAGCGATGACAGGTCCTGAAAACTACTTGATTCACTAAACGCTGTTCCATTCAAACGGATTCATTTCAGTATTTTCAGTTAATGTTCATATATCACTTTGACCTTTACCCGATGTCATTCCCCCTAGGACAATAGGATAGAATACAAATTACTTCAGACGACCCATTTCAAGTCCATCTGATAACCTCGTATTGGTAAGGGTGAATCTAATTCAGATTTTTAGAAAATTTCCTTGTGATAATCTACATCTAATATAGTAACTTTGAAATCTCAAAAATGTATAATTTATTGTCCTGTATACAACCTACAACCTTTATTCTACTTTTAGACAACCGGCAAAAAAGCGTCGATGGCCGAGTGGTTAAGGTCGTTGCTTGCCATGCGAGAGGTCGTCAGTTAAAACCCCGCCAGGTACCAATGTGTTTTTTAAATTTGAAATTCATATGTACCATCATTCGACGCTTTAACGGTGAAGGAAAATATCTTGAGGAAACCAGCACACCTGAGAGATTTTTCAACGGTGTGTGATGCCATGTCAGAGGCCTACGGGCGGTTTAAACTCTGACACCAGGTTGTACATCAATCACACGATAAGAAGACGTCAACCGATTGTGCGTACATACATAGTGCAAACCTGGCGAAGTGAATCAATATAAGGTATTGTTTCACAGATTCACATCTATCGGCTATGAACCATCACCTAACAATATTTGCCGGCAACACCTAAATAAACAAAGACCTATATTTTTAGCCTCATTCCTGTTCAAACGGTACGTACGAATCAAATAATTTAATCAAACAGGCGTCGTTATCATCTCTCACAAAAGTCGCGCGATATTGAGACGGTATTCGGCTCAAAATACACGACAGACGAAAATAATATTGAATAGAACTTTACTCAAACAACAGATCTATTTGATCTTTACATTTTTTTGTACGTTCTGTGGATTTTGATTTTTGATCGCGTTGAAGACGTGCCATCTTCAAAGGTACATTCCCTTTGAATATTGCGAACTAAATGATGTAATTTGAATCCCACAAAAAACATAATGTAAAGGAGAGGCAAGTTCAATACAAAAATTGCGTGGCTGTGGGTTTCGCCGCAAAAATAATGGAGATTTCATTGAGTGCCAAGCTCTATGACAATTGGTGTTATTTAAAAAACCATGTGAGACCTATAAGTAGGTTAGACGTGATGTAGCCAGTTTTACCAGAATTCAAATATAAATAATAAAATAATGATTAATAACTTATGATGAAAACGAGTTTTAAATAAAACCACATTTTCTGTTGTTTCTTTGCTCCTACTGGTCACAGCTTGATGATATATAGCCTAAAGCCTGTCTCGATAAATGGTTTATATAAGACAAAAATAATTTTTCAATTCGAACCAGTTCCTGAAATTAGCGCGTTCAAACATACAAACGAACTCTTCGGCTTTATAATATAAGTATTAGTGTAGTCAACCAACCCTCACTTACTTTAAACTTTAGGGTAGGCCCGTGCCCCAGCAGTGGGGACATATATGCCATATGGGCTGATGATGATGTAAAATGAACGATATTCGTCGCTTCAACAGTGAAGGAAAACAACGTAAGGAAACCTAGGCACTTACGAAAAAATTGTTAGGTAGTGTAGTCAGCCAACCCGCACTTGGCCAGCGTGGTTGACTAACGCCTGATCGCTATAGTTTAAGGTAGGCCCTTGCCCCAGCAGTGAGGACGTATATGGCCTGATGATGAATGGAACTAAGAGAATAAAATTTATGGTACCTAATATAGATTGAAAGTAGGTAATCTTCAGGCCAAAGTTTAGGAAACTAAGACATAATAGGGCAGCTCATACAAGTCCCTTGGGAAAGTTATGTTTGATCTAACAAGACAGTTGGAATTGTATATTAATACTGCTGTATTATGGAAAGCAACACGGATTCATCGGCTAGGGAGGAGATTAATTAACCAAGTCTTCAAAAGGTTTTCAGAACTATGGACTGTAAAAGGGTTAAGTTTTGTGATACCAAAAGACATTCATATTTGTACAAGTTACAGCAACTTAAGTACTTAAGTTGCTGTAACTTGTCTTACTTTTAAACATTTACTTATTGACTTATACAAACACTACATTCTTTATTTGCAATGAAATATAGTATTTACATCTAAGAGTATGTACCTACTACATACTAACACCTGTTACAATAAAGTTTTATTTCTAACTGACTACGATGATAATAGCCTTGTCTTCATCACCGGACTTGCGGGGGAGCGAATGGCTCTCACCACTAAATTGTTACAATAGTGATATTGGAATCCATATATCTGGAAATTTCGAAACATAAGTGTGCTTACTAGCCTACCTAATTAAAGAATAATGAAACATTCATTCATTCATACACGAATTAATCAATTCATTCATTCTGAATGAATATAAGTACTTAGAATGGTTATCTGTGGAAGAGGTATGACCAATTTGCAAAAAATATTGAGAATATTATAATTAGTACTCAATTTTCGCAGTTTATGTACAATGTAAGTACATCTTATCTCATAGTATTCACCGCGTTCATGTTAGTAAACACATCCTATTAGATGGATACGAGTATGTCGCAGTCATCTGGTTGAATCAGCGATTTGATTGGATCACTAGCGCGTTCATTAAATGACGACGTTCAATTGAATGACTAGGTCGAACGTTGAATGAACAATCCTCACTCAACGTCCAACAAGTTAGCTGATTGAAACATAGCCCTTTGAACATAGCGGACGTAAAATCAGTCAGGTGATTGTAATTTAGTTCATATTTTTCCATTGCGGCGTTAGTGCTCATCAAAACAAAGATGGCGTCAAACAGCTGGTACAGATCTAATCGAATGGCACTGTGTTGATATTTTTTTGAGTGAAATTGAGATTTAAAGTGATTTATTCGTAAAAAATTGAGACAGCATGGACAGTACCGATTAATACGCTGTCGCCGGCTACTTTAAAATAAAAAAAATCTGGCAAAACTGGCTGGTTATTAAGGTGTGTTATGTCATGTCCTAATTTTTTAATCTAAAGTTAGTTATCTTTTAAGTTGCGAACTTAAGGTCACCCTAATCAAACATTACAAAGTCAGCTATATCCCATTCAACAACAACACTAAATAACGTTCAGTCAAGATGTTGAACGTTACATTCAACAACTTCACTAGTTGTCCTTTAGTCATTCAATTAAACGTCGTCATTCAATGAACGCGCTAGTGATCCAATCAAATCGCTGATTTAACCAGATGACTGCGACAGATATACTATCAGTATCGGTTCTATCTGCTACTAATATCATTAGCCGGTGCAGGGTCGGACTGAGCCGCAAGGGCCCGGGTGGCAAATCACAATCCCAGGGTCCGAGATTTTTTTTTGCGGGTGAGCGGATGGCTCATAACCCTAAGTAGCCCAGGGCCCGAGACTATATCACGGTGATGGGATACTATCGAAAAATACTGAGATACACAAATCGAGATAAACAATAAAAAAAATTATTATAATACTAAAATAATAAGCAGGTATTATAAATAATAATTACAGGTAAATCCTATAACAAATAATATACAGGGTGTCTTATAAAATAGTGTCAAGCGAATGTCCTGAGTTAGTAGGTACACACACCCCATGTATGTTCCGCGATTTTTATAGTGTTCGAGCTATGGTTTTTTCCTAAACTGTTGAGAATAATTAACATAACCGATTTAGAAAAAAACCAAAGAAAAAAGTATTTAATTTCTTTGAGAAATTCTGTTTGAAAATAAATTTTCATTAAAATTGTAATATTTTTTCATCAAAATTGGTTTGCAAAAAGATTTTCTAAAAAAGTCAAATACTTTTTTTTTAGAAATTTTTAATCGGTTATGTCAATTAATATTCTCAAAAGTTAAAAAAAATCATAACTCAAAAACTATAATTGGAGTTTTCAAAATGATGGTACAAACTGAAAAATTACGTTCTGTAAATAATGTATTAAAATTTCAACTTTAAATTTTAAATATTAGAAGGTACTTAGCTGCAAAGCTCTTTAGTAACCTTAAAAACTACGCCAGACTCTCAGCTTTCATAATCATTAATAAAAACTAGTACCTAATAGGCTACTTTTGCTGAAATCGGACTTCAAAGACAGAGATGTGGAAAAATCATAAATTTGCCATTTGATTACGAAGTATTATATTGGACATTTTATCATTTCTAAAGTTAATTAGTTTGCTAACAAAATTTAATACAGGAACACTCAGATTCAAACATTTGGAGTCATATATTTCTTTTAATTTAGGTTTCATTGCGTTAACACTGTTTTCGCATGACGAATCCTGTTGTTACGACGAACTTTGCTTTCTTAAGTTTCTTGAGTGCGATCACTAATATTTTTTTAATAATCAAATACACTTCCTTTTTTTTCATTTAAGGTCCATTTCAAAACTTAATAAAGTATCACAAATTAAACTCTCAAATGGTTAAATCTTACCATTTCTGTAATAATTTCGATTGTTAACAATCTTATTAACTTCAGAAATAATAAAATGTCCAAATAATGCTTTGTAATCAAATAACAAATTTTATGATTTTTCAACCAAAAGTAGCCCGTTAAGTACTAGTTTTTATTAATGATTATAAAAGCTGAGCTACATCCTAATATTTTTAATTTAAAGTTGAAATTTAAGACATTATTTACATAACATAATTTTTCAGTTTGTGCCATCATTTTGAAAACTTCCATTTAAGTTATGGAGACAAATATTTTAGGCATTAAAGAAGAACTCATGAAAATTGATTTGCAAAAAGAATTTTTAAAAAAGATTTTTCTTTGAACTTTTTAATCGGTTATGTCAAATATTCTCAAAAGTTTAATAAAAATAATAACCCAAAAAATCGCGTAACATACATGAGTGTTTAAAAGCCCCACGGAGTGTTCTATCTTAGGATATTCGCTTGACAATTTTTTGGGATACCCTGTATAAACCTAGCTAGTATTTTTTTTTAAAAAGAGAAGAACTTTCAGCTTTGTACTTAATTTAATTTGAATTGTTACAATTTAATTACCGAGTATGTATTGCATTTATGAGAGAACGCAATTTTATTTTTAGAACATGTTTGTAGTGGTCATTTGGTCAATAGAACTTCAAGTATGTGGGGGCCCTTGTCCCCGGCCGCCATCTTGAAAAAGGGATGAGAAAACATTTTTTTCACGATATCTCGGAAACAATGCGTCTTTTTTGCTTTAAATAAAAAAAATAAGGAACGATCTCTTTATTTTGCTAATGACTTTTTAAATCTTTAATTTAGGATAAAAAGTAATTTTAAACGTATTTATTTGTTGGCAAGGCAATTTGCTAATAGCATAAGCAATATTTTTGTGAGAAGCATAGTTTCCGAGAAATGCAAGCGGGCGACACAGTCCTAAGGGGGGCCCGCGCAGGCTGGGGCCCGGCTGGCAAATGCCACCCTGACTGTATGGCCAGTCCGACGCTGAGCCGGTGGAGCCCAAAGTCGTCGAAGCACGTAACTCAATATGCACTGAGTGTTTACCAGGTTTAAATCACTGTACAGATTTTCTCACGATATCTGCCTAGTGGTATATATTGGCATAATGCTTTTTGACTTTCATTTATATTTTCTATATCTTCAAGTAGATTTAGATAAAGCGTCGACGACCTACCAGCATAATATTTAGTTATAGTTATGTTTGGTTTTTACACCTAACTTCTTTATGATTTTAAAAATCATAAGGAAGTTAGGTATGAATCTAAATATTAGTAAACACAAAGTTATCTAAATTAGGTAGGTACATACCTACCGAAATTGGTATAGGTTATACCTAAATAATTCTGCGTAATTATGATTAGTACAAATTACCATTTACCATACATTACTAGCCATACCATACATACATAACTATTACTGTACATACCATTACATTACTAGATATATGGCATAATATTAGTGTGCAAATTATAGGTACTACATTATATCTAATAATAATATTTCAAGTTTGAACCAGCAACTCCCTGGATTGTAAGCAATAATATTTATCTTACCCTAAACAAGGTTAGTAACAATTTTCACTTAGTAAGGGTTCGGTGGTCCATGCCTAAATTAATCTCGGGTGCGTATTGCCATTACAATGTGCCTTTAAATAGAGTTAGCTATCTCGTTGGTCTATTGGTAGCAATCTCTGTGTCTGTACACTGTTGCAAGCGCCATGATCACAGATGAACTGTAGGACTGGGAGAAAATCGCTTTAAACCTGTGGTTCGCTGCTAAATATCTTATCGGTCATGTTGAATTCTCGCAGTGCTACATTTCACCCGTGATCATGGCGCTCGCAACAGTGCCGAAATGTCCGGAGCTCATTAAAACAAAACAACATGGTAAAATTCCGGACAGTTTCAGTTTTCTAATCCAGGAAGGGTGTGTGACTTTTTCTGTACTTCAAAAATTACTCAGGCCGTTGAAAAGAAGTAGACTGTTGTGCGCTTCATCAACATCATCATCATCAGCCCATATACGTCTCCACTGCTGGAGCATGGGCCTACCCTATATTAGACCGATAATGCCTTAGTCAATCACCCTGGCCAAGTGCAGGTTGGTCGACTACACAACCTAAGAATAGTTATCCGCTTGTGCCTCGAGAATCGCGTTAAACCGGTAATTCGATGAGAAATCTCACATCGGTCTGGTCGGATTGTCATCATACCGAACTACATGAGTAAGAGAACAGACAGTGCACTCGCGTTGATGTGCACTTTGTGCACTATAATAATATGTCCTGTGCAGTTGGTTGATCTCCATTGTGATCAGCCGTCATGGTCGGACACATTTTTTATAGACTTGGAACCCCAAACACCATTAAGGCTCCTACACACAGTGCCGATGACACAGAGTGCGGCATATGTCAAACAGGTTTTTAATTTTAAGACTAAACATAAATATTATTTAATATGTGGTTAAAATTATATTAATAAGTTAATACTATATTTAAATAGTTTTATAATGCCCTTATATTGCAAGGGCTAATAAGTATTTGAATTCTATGTACATTTAAGACCTTTGTGAACCACTCATATTTTTGGCAATACTTTCACTTTATAAGTTGGCAATGCCGCTGTTTGACCCACGGGCCTTGCCGCCAGCACTGTCTACACCGTGAAATTTTAGTGGTTGTTTTCCCGTGGCAAAATGATTTGCCTTTAGTAATACTATCGAATCATGCAAATTATTCCTCGAAAAAAAAAATTATTCTTTTCGATTTTTCAGAATAATAATTTTCTAACTCGAAAACGAGAGAAGCTATCGTTGTTTTTGAAGATGTGACGTATTCAGGTACTGTTTTCCGCATGAAATCGATGCTTAAAGCTAAAAAAGCTCTACACCCTAAGTCATAAAGCGGTTCGAACGTACTTTCGAGTTACGGTTAAACCTTTCGTAAAACAGGCATTTATTGATTTTACCAAAAAAGAACTGCACACATCTTTTGTACTACTAAGAAAGAATCATTTTACTGCGGGAAAACAACCACTAAAATTTCACGGTGTATATAGGAACCTTTATCTTTATAATTGAGGCCGACAGAACCAGAGTGGCCCAAACCACAAGTTGCATTTTAGTTGAATATAGAAATGTCCCCTTTCAAATGTCAGAATGGTTGAAAATTAAAAATTTTAGTACCTAAACAATCACAAGTGACGTTAAAAAAAAGATGGAACGTTACGATTTTTATTCAATGGGTATTAATAGAGATAGGAGCCCAAATCGTTCGGGCCACACTATTACGGCTCATGTCAGGTCCACTCTGGTTCTAATGGTAATTGTACTACAACTACAAAATACAAGAACAACACAAATAGTGAACTAACCTAACCTTGCCGTCCGGACTATCTATGTGCCTGGTGCAAGAGTTAGTATTCAAGGATCTACGTACAGTTTATAGACGCACCTTATCTTGCCCCATCGGTTGAAGAAGAGAGCGATGGCGGCCACCCACAGAAGGAGGACGAAGGCAACTATGAGGGCTTCCTCCGCGCGGACCACCACGCCACTGCCATCTGGTGGGAGAGAAAGGAACTAAAGACATTGTAGGTAATAACTGAAGTCGGTAACTTCGATGGCGTGATTTATCTTACTTGTACCTACTTTACTGCACAAATAAAAATATTTGCAAACTATCTTAAAAAGTAGGATTCCGTAATCGAGGAGCGTGCATAGAGGTCGATGGATGTGAAAGAAGCGAAAGTGGTGTGCCGGGACCGTAGCACATGGCAGGCAGTGATTACTCGTCTGGGAAACACAGACATTAATGTTTGTATATAGGCAATCTCATCGTTATTAGCGATTTCATACAGAGACAGCTGAAGGATAATAAGATTTACAGGTAGGAAAAGGACTTACTAGTTTTAGTACATTTCATTGTAACATATATTTTGTTATTGGCGGCGTGTTATATTATCGTTACATTGTATAGCAAAGATATGATACGATTAAAACTCGCATCGTGTTAATTTTTTTTTTAGATCACAGAAACAAAATACCTTGTGTACCTTGATTGTTCAACAGCGTTTAGAAAATGCAAAAATGTAATCACTTCATAGTATAAAGCTAAGTCGCTTCCCGCGTCTGTCTGTATGTATGCTTAAATCTTGAAGATTATGCAAAGAATTTGATATTTTTTTTTAATAGATAGAAGGATTCAAGAGGAAGGTTTTTATGTAAAATATATCCGAAGCGAAGGGAGGGCGGGTCATTAGTAATATGTAAGACAGAGAACAATGGATTAGTCAGAGTTCTTGAAAAATTAAATCGATATCCAAAGCTGTACGAACTCAAAAGTAAAAAGTAAACTTATCCATTTCCAATGCCGACAACTGTGAATCTTGAGGAGGAAAATCAATGATCGTGCCTTTATATACATATATATGTATTGTTATATGTGCGGACGAAGCTGCCTATGCTCGTCTCCGCTCCAAATGTCACGGACGGCTGTTGCAAAGACGGACGATCACTTGATAAGAGTGAATGTGGGTAAATGTTTACGTTATGATAGTTTAATCGGTCATAAATTTGACCTTCTTAAATAACAGAGAGAAAGAAAATAAATTTATTACACACATACATAAAATCACGCCTTTTTCCCAGAGGGGTAGGCAGAGATCACTTCCTGCCATGTGCTACGGTCCTGGCACACCACTTTCGCTTCATCCACATTAAAAGCAGATACAGTTTTCACTTCGTCATAGCGATAAGATCACCAAATTGCACTAATAAGTCTTTTACTTCTGAATCGTAATTAATCATCATCATCAGCCTATATACGTACCCACTGCTAGGGCAAAAGTTTAACCTAAACAAGAGAGATAAGGCCTTAGTCTGTGGCCAAGTGTGCGAAACGTAACTAATTTATTTATTTATTTCGGGCAAAAAAGAAAATGTTCATCCATCTTTTGTCCTATGTAATTCCCTGTTGGCTGGCGACTAATAAGTTTGCCTAAGTTAGCTCTGTCTTATTTGGGTTTAGCGTTATTGTAAGACAGATTCAATAGTAAATTCTATAAGTAGGTGTCGGATGAGGTACAGTTTCCACGCAGACTTCTGTGCTCTCAATCATTCTACTCAGTAGCTAAGGAAGAGATTATGTCTGCTCAGATATCGCTCTGCAATTAATAAATAAATAAATATCTGGGACATTTCCACGCACGGTCATCTGACCCCAAACTAAGCAAATCTTGTACTATGGGCGTCAGAGACATACTGAGGCTGGAGTAGGCATAATCGTTAGAAAAAAAAAAGATATTTGATACTTACCTATGTCCCCTGTGTGCGAGGAAACCTGCACACCTACGGAGAAATTCTTAGGTTCTGTAGTCAACCAACCTGCACTTGGCCAGCGTGGTTGACTAAGGCGTTAGTTAGTTTAGGGTAGGCCCGTGCCTCAGCAGTGGGGACGTATATGGGCTGATGATGGTGATGACTTACCTATGTCAACTAGGGAGACGTTGGCACGGGCAGTGGAGGAGGGTGAGGGATGCAGCCGGAGTACCACCTCGGCAGGAGGGCCACCGGTCGCGCCGCTCCATTCTGTTTAAAAAAAAACAATTAAAAAACATTCATATAGGTATCCGGCAAAATTGAGCAAACTCTTTTTGAAGACCGTTAATAATATGTGGGAAGGTAAAAAAAAAAACATTCATAGGTATCCGGCCGAATTGAGCAACCTCTTTTTTGAAGGCCGTTTAAAAAAACATGTGAGAAGGTAAATGTTTGCGTATGGAAATGTTTACTGTCTGACGGACGCGTCGATAAACAAGTGTGTTTTTTTATAGGCGGATGTGGACGCAGCCTTACATGGAAGATATTTCGGAGACAATTCAAAATTAAACATGAGATTGCATAATTATCTTTGATAGACAGTCAATCGCACGGTAGGCGTAACTGGTCAGTTACGCCTTTTACAAAACATAAGTCCAATGTCCGAGTATTATATCTGACGCGTCATTGACTGTATTCATATAAATTACAAAATTGTAATGTTGATTATAAATTTATGGTTTCATTTAAATCGGTTAAGAGAAACCATTAATAAAATGTTGCTTTATTTCCGAACCAGGAACGCCCATGTTACTTTATGCATTTTAAGCGCTGGCTTTCTCAATATACTCGTAACTAACGAGCATCATTAATAAATGGAAAACACTGGTTTTCCCTTATTATAACCATCATTATACGAACTTTGACTAGAAAACTTTTTATGAAGGTCTTATAATGAGAAATACACAACCCAAGAAAAAAATAATATTGGTTAAATACGTCACCTCACGTTTCAACGTGAAAAGAAAAACTTTTAATAAATTTCCATAGTTAATAATTAATTCAGAGCAAAATGAAGTTGTTAATGATAAAATGTTACGGCGCATAAAAGTTTCCGATACGCTCTGACAACAATTTCTAATTAAAAAGTTGTACACCGGTGATAATGATCGATTAATATTAACCCTTGATCAAATACAGCATATAGAATTTTTTCATTGGTTTTCGCCGGTATTACAACTACATAAGGTTCAAAATCTGGTGGGAACTATTTTCCCCGTGTCTTATTAAGGGTTAAAAAAGTGTCCAAGCAATTTTGTGCAGTTCAGAAATTTATACATTACAAAAAAGTTTTTGAAACTATTTGATTAATGAAAATATTTGAAATGAAGATGATTGAACTCAGAAGTTGGTTTTAATTTAAAATATTCCCGTTTCTTTTTGTAAAATCGTTACATATTATGTTTAAAAAATTAAAAGGTGAGTTTTATTTTTATTTTAGGAATGTTTAGTTACAATAGTATCTGGACATTCACAATGATTGAAATAAATCGATTTTACTTAGGAGTAAGAGTGCCAAGCAATAATATGTTTAGGTGGAAAAGTAAAGAGGTAAGGGTAATAAAAAATATCCCAATGAATCGACGTGATCGTTTCCCAGGATCCTTAAACTAACCCTATTCGTACACAAACCCCCTCTCCCAGTGAAGGTGCGCATTTCGACGCGTCAAAAAAAAAGAAAAGGTTGGAGCATACCAGCTGTTTGAAAAACTAACGGCCAGCGCGAGCAAGGCAAGCAAATTCGGCAAGACGGCAATCCGACATGACCGATGAGAGATCGGGCGCAGGACCACCGGCTTAACGTGCTTTCCGAGGCACGGGCGTTCAACCGCCAACTTCCTAACTCCGGGCTGAGTAATTTCGTTACAGAAAAACTCACACAGATTTTGCCCAACCCCGCACTCGAACCTCTCGATCCTTATGTAGCGCTTGCTACCAATAGACCAACGAGGCAGTTAGCTAGGATATACTAAGATGGAGGGATCGCTAATCTAATAACCACTCGCTTTACCACTCTCACCGGCGGAGATGCGAGACGAGGCGGGCAGCGGCCGCCCGGTGGAGCCTTCCTCTGCGGCAGGTTCTGTGGGAACTGTCACCGGGTCTGTTGAATAAAAAAAAAACAGTTAAATATATAAAAAAAAAGACGTGTGGCACTCGGGGACTGCCGCGGTATAGCTATTGCATAGCATCGTCCGATTTCGGAGCAGCTCGTCTCGATTCGTGCGAGTTTCGTAGAGTCGTACAATACGTCTAACCGCACGCATACAAACACCGTGCCGGAGTCATTTATATTATCATCATTTATAAATACATAACTTTCTACTTAAATACGTATTCACACCTAAACGCGGAATAAACACCGATGTTCATCAATTAAATATTTGTCCTGAGAGGGAATCGAACTCACGACTCTTGGAACCGTCAGGGTCACTAACCACTTTTCTACCGAGCCAGTTACAGACATAGTGTCATTTTTAATCCTGATGCTAATATTACAAATACCTTCTATCTGTCAGTCTGTATCGCTTTAAAAAGTACAAAAGTACTGAATACTAATCCATACTAATATTATAAATGCGAAAGTTACTCTGTCTGTTATGCAATCTCGCATTCACGAACCGATTTAAATAAAATTTGGTACAGATATAGTCCAGAGCCTGAGAAAGGACATAGGGAACTTTTTAACCGACTTCGCTATAAAGAAGTAATGTTTTTGTCTCTGCGCGGACGTAGTCGTGGGCGGAAAGCGAGTGATTAAATATGGTACACGTAGGCTACTTTTAAAACGACTTTTCTATAATGGTGTACTGTTTGTGTTATAAATTCCATTGTAAAATGAAGTCCGCAATGAGACGATTTTTTTTTCATTTCAATCTTTCCTACACGTCCAAAACTATAAACAAGAATCCGCAATATTTCAAACAAACTACATCACTATTTCCCCATTTAGTGAGCGCGAGCATTTTCAAAAGTTAATCCAGTAATAGTCCCAGCCTTACTGGTAGCGCAGACTGACTCCTATTATAGACACCTGTGCGGTGATATACGGCCAAACTAGAGGAAATTCCCGGAAATTCATTTCACTATTATAACTTCAACACGCTAGAGGTCGCCACTTCAAACCAAGCTACATACCAATATGCTTTGAATTTGATTTGAAAGCTTTCATCGTGTATGTTTATTCTACGCTCTTACGGCGAAGATAAACATCGTGAGGAAATGCATACATGCGGAAATATCTAATCCAATCCAAAACGTAATTGAATGTGAAATAAAGCTTTTTTTTTATTTTCCTAAGGATGTGTGAAGTCGATCAACCCGCACTTGCACAGCGTGCTTGACTGGCGGTGCGTAAAGCGTTCTTCGTGTAACAACCCTAGTTAGGGTAAGCTCGCTCGCTCCCCTTGGTTAGGACGTATATGAAGTAAATTAAATAAAAAAAACATTTTTTACTTTTTTTCGTAAATTTCTTTAAACAAAGGAAATAATTGCAGTAGGTTTTAGGTAGTGGTTTTACTTTGTTTAGTTTGATTTTATTTGTTTTTTGTTTTGTTTTCAAGCTTAGTTAGCGAATAAATATCAAAAGACTTCAAACTTTAAGCTTGAAGTATTTTTATTTTGCATGGCACGTAATTAATTAATGATCATAACTGCATTTAACAGTATGTTTTTCTCATCACCTCTGGTGTCGCTTTTTTCTGGCAGATGGTAAACGAATAAAAAAGCACCAAAGATAAAAAAAAAACAACACAGCAGACCTTGTCAAAAGAAATAATTCAATTTGTCAACATCGTCCAAAGGTCAAAGCCAACACCAACTCTCATCGTTCAGCTGTGTTTCCCATCGATTACATACAGTGACGTATGAGCTGCTGAAAAAATAATACCGGTCCATCATAGAATTATCGAAGTTTCTATTCCGAGTCAATGTCGGGTAAGGTTGAAAGTCGAATGATCGAGTGTTTTTTGTTTTTCTCTAACAGCTAAAGTTGAATAAAAAAACGTTTTTGTTTTGTTTTTTCTCAACATCACATTTGTTTTAAATTCATAGCCAAGCATTTTTTTTCTTAACTGACATACGATGATGGCTTGGAGTAGCCTCGTCGTCATCACCGGACTTGCGGGGGAGCGGATGGCTCTCACCCCCAAGCCAGAGCCAAGCATTTGTGTTAGGGTATTAGACACAACAGTGGAATACACACAACACACATTTAGTTTATTTTCATTGAACTAATTCTTTGGATGGCCTTACACACAAGACGTTGATAAACCTCTAATGAGTCTTGACTTTAAACATTGAATGAGTAAGTTGTTAGTAGGAGGCAATTTATTCTTATTCATAAGCTATTTTTAAAATATTAAAATATTCATATTTTGAAATTTTAAATTCATATTATTTTTAAATAATTTATGTATATTTTTTTTTTTTTAATAATAATAAAAATATTCATATCATATTCACAATATCAACTATTTAAGTAATAATCAAAATAATAATATTCATAAATAATTTTTGTTATAAAAAAAACTGACGAACCGAAAAAACGTTTAAAAACTACGATAAAGGTTTTAATACTTGCACTGGCCTTTGCGTAACGTTCCGTATGTTCAAACCGTTTTTTATTCAACGAATGCAAAGTTGCAAAGCCAATTTTGTTGGTGAGTGAAGCCTGACTCGCTACGGACAGGCGGTGTTCATTCGACCACGTTCGTTCGCTATGGCACTGTCGAAACGCACTAACTTTTTAGGGTTACGTACCTCGTAAGGAAATAAAAACACCCTTATAGGGTCCCTTTGTTGTCCATCCATCTGAATGTCAGTCAAAGCCCTTTCTCAGTGGCTGAATCAAATTTTATCAGATACCTACCTACGTTTCTGATAAAATTAGATACACCACTAACGTGACAGAAGACCTAAGTCTACCATCCCTTGAACCTATAAAAATCAAAATTCTTAGCCAACACAATCAAAAGATACAGTTATTAATTTATGCGGCAAATGACTTCCTGTGTACTAAGATTCTTCAAATTAGATAATAAACATTGTTATATAGCACAAACAAAAATTGCAAAAGCTAAAAATATTGTAACAAAAGAGTCTCAGGAACTTCGACTCGCACTTGGCCGTTTTTTCTTTTTGGAGACAGCAACACCCTTTTTTCTACAGACCATTCTGAAATGCGTGGCATTTTTCACGTTTATTCCAAACTTTGAGCTTTTACGGCAGTCCGGAATATACCGGAATCCCAAATATTTTTTTTATTTGATCCCGTGGTAAGTACCTTAAGCACTTGTGTTGTTAATGACATTTTGAAAGACACGTAATTTTGCGTTACCAAATGTTAGTTATTCTGCATTGATCTCAGATATAGTTATAAAACCTATTTAAGGTTTTTCAGTGTTCGTTATTGTTTATTGTTGAATGACTAACTTTCATAGGTCATAACAATTTATTATAGTTTTTGTATTAGCTGCGCCAGCGACTTCGTCCGCGTTTTCCCGTGTTTTTTTTTACACAATTTTCATTGTTTCTTTGCTCTTATTTGTCGCAACGTGATACATTTACATAACCTTAAGCCTTCCTCGATAAATGGTCTATCATAATGGTCAGTAGTTCCTGAGATTAGCGCGTTCAAACAAACAACCTTTCAGCTTTATAATATTAATAAAGATATTTTCCCCAAATACTACCTTCCTAGGCGTTACTTTTTTTTTACTAACTGACTTACGATGATGGTTTGGAGTAGCCTTATCATCATCACCGGACTTGGGGGGGAGCGGATGGCTCTCACCCCTAGTCATCATCACCGTACCTAACAATAGTTTCAACAAAAACTGTTGATTGAATAAGTTAGCTATATAGGCACGCGTGGGAAGGCTTTAATAAATGAAACACTGCTAATAAAAAGGTATACAACTGTTACGGTCAATGTGAGCAATCGGTAATTATCTATAATCACCGGTAAATATAGATAATTCCCGACGCACATGGTAAATGTAGTGAATTATTCAAATTTACCGGTAATTATATAAAACTCTCGCTCGACTTTGGTAAATGTTGACATTGCTGATAAATATCACAAGTACTCTGCAATTCCACATGTCACAAATCTCAAACCGGCAAAAATATATTGACGAGAAAGAATTTTAAGAGTTCCACTGAAAATTCCCTGCCAATTTGTTAATTTTATTTAACTTTATTTTTATAAGATAATATTTTTTTAAAAACCAAACATGAAGTTTGGTTTCTAGATACTTGACTGGTTTATTTTATAACTAGCTGTGCCCGTGACTTCGTTCGCGTGGACTACAGAATTTTACAAACAAAAGTTTTTTCCCAGTAACTCCCGATCCCTTAGGAATTTTGCAATATCGCGTCGCAAGTAAGCTTTAAGTCTATTAGGGTACCTGCATGCCAAATTTCAATCATCTATCTTACGCGGTTTAAATGTTTTCAGAAAAGTTATTTATAAATACGTACTTAACTACATAATCACACCTAGACACGGAACAAACACCGATATTCATTACACAAATATTTGTCCCGAGTGGGAATCGAACCCACGACTCTTGGAATCGCCAGCCTGGGTCACTAACAAAACCATTGTTTTACCGAGCCAGTCAAGTCAGTTTTATTTTATTATTTACCACATTTACACAAAAGGTATGGTAATTTTATATAATTACCGGTAAATGTGATTAATTCGATAGTTTTCACCATCTTTACCACGAACACTAGTAATTATGCATAGTTACCGGTAATTATACATAATAAGCACTCTATCCACTTTTACCGTAACACAACTACTAATTGATTCATCAAAGAGCTTTCAGAAGTATTGATACGGGCGTACCAAGGCTGCCAGTAAAGTTAAACTAGTCATTTAATACTTAAAAGTGACGTGGAAAATTGGAAAAGAAATACTTTTGCCTTTTAAACTTTGGAATGCAACCCACACATACTTCCTTAGTGTATCGAAGTATTTCAGAATAGTGTTTTTTTATAGATTTCTTTTCATATTTCATCAAAATTTTAGTTTTGTGATACGGGAGTGAGGAGCAAAAAAGGCAACATAAATAAAAAAGTTCATCAATATAAAGCTCTGATTCCAAAGTGACTTTAAATCCCGAGATTACTGTCATTTAGCTAATTTGTGAGAACAGTGTTTATTACTTTATGTAAACTATTAAATTGCGTCTTTTCTCGGTGACCATAAATTGATTTCAGACATGTGACCGATAATATTTCAATAAACATAGGCATAATTTCACTTCACAGGTGAGTTTGTAAGAATACCTACATTATGATATGACTAGCTTGTTTATTCTTTACTAGCGGCCGCCGCCGACTTCGTTGACGTGGAAATGATTTACTTAAATAGCCTATTCTATTTTATAATAATAAATCTTGTAAAATTGGCTATTTATTAATTAAACTCTCGTCATAATTGGTCCAGCCGTTTCGGAGATAAGCGACAATGCACAGACAGGCAGACAATTTTTTTCCAAAAGTGTTCTTGTCATTGGCATTTGATATACCTACTTAGATTCCTACCCATTTAGTAAATCGTAATTTTGACATAACAAACAGACACTTCAGTTTTATTTAGTTGTATAGATTTGTTGCTAAGAAACCTATGTGTGGCATGATACTAACAACACAAGACCTATCCACCTGACATGTCATTACAGCCTATCGTTTGTTATTCTAACTCAGCGAACGATGAGGGAATAATACCTAAGGTTGTGGTCTTAATGTCAGCTGGTAGAGTTGCGTTTAAACGGTTAGGTATAAGTGAACATTCCATTAAGGAACAAATGGTACGAATACTACTGTAGTGTTTGTGGTAGCGTATCTATACATAATTTGACTGGCTCGGTGGAACAGTGGTTAGTGACCCTGGCTGGCGGTTCCAAGAGTCGTGGGTTCGATTCCCACTCGGGACACATATTTGTATGAACATCGGTGTTTGTTCCGTGTCTGGGTATGATTATGTATTTAAGTATGTATTTAAATAATATCTATGTATGTATATCAGTCTTTGACGCCCATAGTACAAGCTCTGCTTAGTTTGGGGTCAGGTGACCCTATGTGGAAATGTCCCAGATATTTATTATTTAAATATATATACGCCGTCTCGGATACACGCAACACTAGTCAGATAGAGCTACTTATCTGTGGTTATGGAGTTTGACTAGTTTGTGAACCGAGAAGGGAACTGTTTGTGATCGAGCCAACGTTTAAATTAACTGTATAACCGTGGACCTACAACTACTATTACCATCAATGTACTATGATGAACATAATTATAATAATTGTGCATCATTGTATCGACACTAATTTAACTACGTGCAGTGCGGTGCAAGGAACCGCCGGTAGATAATTTTGATTTTTTATTTAGCCTATGATGTCCCACTGCTGAGGAAAGCCCTCCCCCATTTAACTCTAAAGTTGTCGAGCTGCGGCTAAGGCCGGCCAGTTCCTATCATGGGAATCCAGATCATCTCGCCAACTCTTTTTTGGCATTCCTCTTTGATATTATAACAAATTTTTTTATAAATTTACTTCACACATTTTCTATGAATTTTTGCTACCAAATACCTAATGAGATCACTATCGATTGCTTGATAACGCCATACTACTCCAAAAGATCTGTTTTGATTAATAAAATCAGCATACAATATTTAGGCAGATTTTTTCCTGATTGACTATGATGATGGTTTGGAGAAACCTTGTCATCATCGCCGGATTTGTTTATTTGAACGACGCCTGGTAGCGCTCTCTAATTGCAAGAGTTAGAACCTTTCAGATGCAAGAAGAACCTTCTCAATGGTTTAAAAAGAAGTAAAATAGCCAATCATCGTAGCATTATTCGGTCGTTAGATTCGTCAAGAGTCACAAACAGCGACGACTTACAATGACACCAATGTCATTGTCTCGTCCCAAGATTTCACAAAGTTTCAACCATCTTAAGTGGCCCTGTAGTACTTTATATGGCTATAACCATGTTTTACGACCTCACTGGCAACTTCGTAAGTGAAAACTGGAAGAACACTTGTCTGGGAAATCCGGGTTTGTGGGTAATTTGGGATTTCGCATACTTTGAATTCATGGACAATGAAAGTTTGTGAGGTGTGTTTATTGCTGCCAAAGGAATCGGTGGACCATTGCCATCGGTCTGTTACCGGTTAAAGTGTGAAACTTATTAAACTTTTTAACTTCTTAAACTTTTGGAAGACTTTTGTTTCTAGTATCAGGAATAACAGTGCAATACGCAAGTGTATGTCCCAAGGCTTCTGGTGCAAGAAACAAAGCCCTAACGCACTACCAAAATCGTAATGGATCCCGTGAATCTACCAAAACAGTATTTAAACGACATGGTATAGTTCTTATAAGAAATAAGTAGGTATTTAAAATTGGGTACGTTATAGTGAAACATGCATGTTGAAACAATCCCGTCAAGAAGATGTAGGTACAGGCTCGTTTTCTCATAGTTTGACCCATAACGAGTTTTTACCGAATAAACAACTATTCTATCCTATTCCATTATTTTCTATTCCACCACGCGCCATGTGTGAAAGGGCAAATTTCACATTACGCTCGCTACTCTTGACATCACGCCTTGACTCTCGAGAAAAAGGTCTGTTTTATTTTATTTCCTCCCTAAAAGGTTTAATGGGTCGCACGTCGCTCAGAGCGCATGACTTTTACTTTATGTAGATGGTTCATATAAATGCTAATTGAGACAAATAAATTAGCCCGAGTCCCTTGGAACTGATTCTCGCTAATGAGAGGCCGTTGCGGGAATCAGCGTAATTAAAATTTGCAATGCATAATATCTCACATTATTTTGTCACATTTAACACATATTCAAAAGCCTGGCTCGGTAGAACAGTGGTTAGTGACTGGCTGGCTGTTCTAAGAGTTGTAGGTTCGATTATATATAGTACAAGCTCTGCTTAGTTTGGGGTCAGATGACAGTGTGTGTAAATGACCCAGATAATATTTAAAAGTAACGATGAGCCGTTTTAGAAATAAGTTTACGCATATGATAATAATGAATTTCGCTCTAACCTAAAACTGTTATGAAGGTCCAAGTTTAAGCTTACCCATCATTAATTTTAATACTCTGACCGTCGAAATTAGACCGAATATTTAGGCATTCATAGGCCTATGTCATAATACCGACCTTCGTTCTGTACGAGGAAAATTCCTTAGAGCAGACGAGGGAATTTTATAACGAGAAAAAATTTCGTAATAAAAGATTTCACTTATTTTCTCAAAGCTCTTTTGAAGAGGATGCGATCGCTTCGCGAATACAAACTTTTCATAACATTTTCTTGTTTCATGTTACGAGTTCTTGTGATGTGTTTAATGTTTATGTTATATTTTAAATGGGTCAGGTAATTATGTTTGGACAAGTCCATTCAAGTCAGATGATGTTTACTTTACTGCCTTTGTAGGGAGGAAATTAGCTCGGTAAAATGATGAAATGTAACATTTTATCATAGCTATTCTTGTTAGTCATTTAATCAGTCAAGTATCTACCTTTATTGTACTTTTAAGTATTGTAAAAATTAAACTTTTTGTTATTATATTTAATAGCTCAACTTTAAGGCAGTTCGCATAAAATACGATGGTCAGTATTTTTTCTTATAGCCCACCTAAAGTTAATTTATGACACCAGAATATAATAGCGATGTATAGTGGTAAATATTTTAGTATTTTATAGGCAAAAGTGAAATTCAGCACTAAAGAACTACCTATTTAATGGAGCGATTTTATAGAGCACTTGGCAATATTCCAGAAACGTCTTTCAAATAATATTCTATGTGGAAATACTAATAACATTATCTGCAATTTGAGATCGTAAGGTTGTGTATTATGGAGACATTCAGTCTTATAACTGACACACAGTTTGATCGACAAATACACTTGAACTGCTAGTTTTGAAATGTTCTCTCTTAAAATAACTTATTGTCCAGTAAAATAACCCGTCAAATTCTGTATTTCTCTCCAATTAACGTTTTCAAGCCAGGGTTTGTTAAAACGTATCCAGAAGGTATTTCATAATTATACAATAACATAGTCTTTAAATTTCATTCTCTGACAACAAATTGAAATGCTTGAGCGTATGAGTCAGTCGGTGGGAAACTTAAGATTTTTTTTATGATAAATTAATACTCACACTAATAATGAAAATATTTGGACAGAAGGACAGAAGTGCTAAAAAAACTCGTCTGCAATTTCTTTTTTGTATTTGTTGAACTCGAAAAAGTATTCCTAGTGAATATTTTTTGTAGATTAAAAATATACAATCGAATTGGAGAGAAATTCGAGAAACTGGGTTCATCTTTTTTGCACTTTACAGACACTAACAGAATAACAATCACAATTAAAATCTGTCCGTGTTTATGCTTTAAAAGCTCAACAAACCCAAAAGAAATATTAATACCTTTAACAAATCAAATAAATCGCATAAAACAATTACGAATGAACATTTTACCTTAACAATTACAGTCTCACCGTTAATCTGTTTTCATTTGCATTCCCGCGCCGATAATATAATTAAACCCGAAATAAGCGATGGAAAGTCGATCGCTGAATTTCGCCGAATGCCGACAAAGTTTTTCCGTCGGCAAATCGAATTGTGTTCTTTGGCGGGGCGTTCAATGGGCTGAATTAAAAATGTGAGTATTGCAGCCGTTTGTCAGGAAGGCCTCGTGGGATCGGCCGTTACTATTTGCTAGTGACAGCCTTTGTTGGTACGGATACGGAAGTGGGCAGTTTCACAAGGCGATTGGCGATTCGCTTAAAACTTTTCGTGAAACATTTTTTGTGTCGGTTTGATAGTGTAATTTCGTCGATGTGATTTGTTGTCCGAAAAACTTGATTTCCTGATAGAAAATTTAAAAAATCCTATTCAGGTATAATTTTTTTACCCTTTTGCAACCATATATATTTCGTAGTAAAGTAGATTATGATTCGAAAAGGGTGCGTTTGAAAGTTTGGGACAATCACAACACAATTACTTAACCATTCAAATAGCATGGCAAACTATTTCAATGTCTACAGTTAGCAGGAATACCAACATAAGATGTTAAAGATTAGAAAATAAGTAAAAGTTCACTCACATACGATGTAACACTCGGCATTCTGCAATTCTGTCGCCGATTCTATATACATCACTATTTGACCTTTTGTATGTTACTAGTTTGAACTAGTTCTGCGGTCGGTTATCGACCCCGCTGCCGAGTCTCAGAGCTGTTTTCAGATTAGTACCTAGACTGTAGACTAGCACTAAAATAGACCTATTTTGTGTACTCGTTGGTATTCAGATCGGTAGGTATACGTTGCATGTAGTTTGTGAAGTATTTCGATTTTGATCAGTCGTCCGTAAATAGTCATTTTATGCCTCATCACTTTCACTTCATCACATTGTATTTAATAAAATACAATTTAAAAATTATACTTTTAAAGGATAAATAATGAAATATCTTTCGTATTTAACATAAAATATTAAGCAATATAATCATACTCTCTCGTCTGTGGCAGTCCTAACTAAGCCTCTTACAAATACTATCGAATATTATACGCACTTACATACATTTGAAATCGTGTATTTGTTAATGATCATGATTCAAGACTACGTAACCAAATAAGGATAGTGTTATACACATTTTAACAGTTGAACAGAGTGAAATGAAATAATTATTTATTTTTACTTATAGAGTAATGTTGTCTATTATTTGCGCGAACTCTACCCATCCTTACTATATCCATAGAAAGTAACTCTATCTGTCTGTCTGTCTGTTACGCTTTCACACATAGAGTACTGAACCGATTTAAATAAAATTTGGTACAGATATAGTCCAGAGTCTGAGAAAAGACATAGGCTACTTTTTAACCGACTGCGCTATAAAGAAGTAATGTTTACCCGTTAAACATATCTACGCGGACAAAGTCGCGGGCGGAAAGCTAGTTTGAAATAAAATTTATTTTACGGATTAAAGTTACAGTTTGTCTCATTTCCATACTTCTCGGCGACTTTCCGTTACATGTTCTTGGTACTGCATCAGAAAAATTGGCAACGACCAACGTTTGGCACATGCTTAAAAGAAATGTCGAAGCCAAGTCGTAGAAATAATAGTAAAGACGTGAATTCGAGCGTGTTCGTCGCCGATTTGACACAGCACGACGTGTCCATGACACTACATTTTTACTTTGCTGACTGTAATTTTTAAAACAAATTAAGTTACAATAGGCGAGACGACTTTACCTAGCAATTTTTACCTAGCCGTGACGTCACAAGCCCCCCACTCCAGAAGTTTGATAAGCTATAATTTTGTCATTTTTCAATCAATTGAAAAACAAAAAAATATGTGTTCCATATTTTTGTATGAACTAACTTACGGACTAA
This sequence comes from Maruca vitrata, assembly GCA_039566165.1. NCBI lineage: Eukaryota > Metazoa > Arthropoda > Insecta > Lepidoptera > Crambidae > Maruca > Maruca vitrata. Next base: position 12,275,439 of record CM076921.1, read on the forward strand.
ATAGAATAATCTGATTTTGACCTAGTCGTCACGCCTATTTACAAATTTACTTTAGCAAAATAACTACTTAATATACTAAATGAAATTATGCTGTTTCTGATTTTAAAAAAAATAGACTAGTACTGGAAAAAAAATTGCCAAAATTTTTATTAACTTTTCTAGAAGACTAAATAAAAACACTCCGCATTGGCGGAATAACTGCGCTGCATTTACGAATAACAAAAGAAAAAGAAAATAAGTTTTACGCCGGAAACTTAGCCGGGTTTTGATTGATCCTTTGCGAAATAGTTTTTTGTGTGGCTATTATTGTGCCAGTATCATGGAAGTGTAAACATGTGATACTATCGTATACCAAGGAAGAAAAGAGAGAAATAAAGTTAGATCCTACATTGAACTGTATAGTTTATCGAGTGAAACTCATTGTATTTGCCATTGAAATGTGAACTATCCTCGCATTTCAAAGAGCAAGATTTAGTTACTAGGCTAGATTTAGGTTTAATTGAAGCAAGAAACACTAAATGTATCAAACTGTAGGTCAAATATGGCCTGCTTGGGCTTATATTTAAAAAAGAAAGATTTGTCGAAAAAAATATGAATATTATTTTTTTAATTAACCAACAAGCACCTTAGTAACAAACAGTATTGGCAGTTCATATGTTAATTAGGTAGCGTGGCCAAGCCACTCACTTTAACTTTTCGCCCTTATTTATTCGCTCAAAGTGTTCCAAAATTAAATTAATTCGCGCCAATCGCCTCGCTCGCTTATTAATCACTCGTGTTTGTTAAATATTCGTGCCGCCATGTTGCTCATACTCGCCGCCATGTTGCCCATAATCATTGTTATTGGTTTTAATGTGATTACTGCCTCCGATAGAGCTGTGACCCGTGATGAATGCGTTCCAAAATGTCAGCCACAACAGAATATAGCTTTTTACGTGAAAATATCAAACATGTTTAAATATTTTAACAGCAGCTGCTTAGTTTTAAAATAAACATTAAAATAAAAAGAATAAAGTCCATTATAAAAAAAAATACCTAAATTTAGTAAGTTGTACCTACACTTTTTGTTTTATTTTTCAAATACATACAGAATCTCCTGATGAACATACGAGAAACAGTTTAAATATTAACATTTCCTGCATTATAAATTTTTCTCCATCTGACATTCCAAGACAAGACTACTCCACCCTTGTCGTGATAACCGGACCAAAAACTAGTTAATAAAATTCTCACCAAATTGTTAATACATTGTTAATTGTGTCACATGTACCTAATTATATATTTTATGTACTATTATGTAGTGTGACCAGCAAAATAAATAAATAAACATGTTCACGTGGGCACAAAGGGTTATTACCTCGACACTATACTTCCCAATAAAGAACTGTTAATTCATTAGCAAATGTGGTCACAGGGGAGACCACAGTAATGAATTCGGCTGCCTACAAAATACTAACAAATTCGAATTGAGTACCTTTAGTCAGCCAATCCAATTAGTATTGTCGGACCTGCACATTAGTCGTTTAACTTCTAATGTAATTTTAGAATTAGGTATATTAATTGAAACATCATCTTCTGCCCACTTTCGTCCACTGCTGGACATAGGCCTCTCCAAATGCTCTTATTAAAAAAAAATCAAATAAACAAGCAATGTCTGGTACATTGCTTGTTTATTTGAAGAGACTGAAACAGAACTTTCGTATGTTTATAGTAAATATCACAATCATTATATGTATGATTGTTGTAAAAACTTTGTCAGCTTCAATACTTGTAAGTAAGTAAGTATAACTGTTGAAAATACAATAATTTACAAACCGTTTCTTTATCCGCTGTAAAATCGCAAAACCAACGTAGAACATGTAACCATAGAGTGAAATGCAGTCAACACATGTTTCCACCAAGAAATTCTCACATAATTACAGAGCACATAGAAGCAACAAAGCACCATGAGTCTGTCATTACAAGGGGTTGGGTACGCAAACTGTATAATTTTACATTGAACTGAACATTTATTGTAAAAAGCGTCGATGGCCGAGTGGTAAACGTACAAACCCCGCTGCGTACCACTGTATTTTTCGAATTTTAAAATCATATGTACGATTGTTCAACGCTTTAATGGTGAAGGAAACCTGCATACCTACGAAGAAATTCTAAGGTTGTGCAGTCAACCCGCATTCGGCCAGCGTGGTTGACTAAAGCCTTATCGCCCTAGTTTAGAGTGGGTCCGTGCCCCAGCAGTGGGGAATATGGGCTAATGATGATGACGATTATGAAACATGTATTGTTAAGATACTAATTGATTGTATACGTCATTATTGTATACAAGACTTACTACATTTACATAACTACTGAGTGAATTCATCAAACATTGAAAGTGACACGTGGCAGGTACAATTATGGAATATATGATTATTTCCCTATTGTAAGTGGCATATGTATTATAATTTTGTCAGCTAATAGATATTCCATTAATACGATATTAAGGGTATTGTAAGCTTGTCTCTCTTCTGACGTATTTTGATTAATGTTGATCAAAGGCATGGAACGAAGCTTCGTATCTGAAATTCAGTCGCAATAAAACGCATATGCTTGTAACGTAGTAAAATTGAAGTTATTAGATGGGGGAGTGGGGGACGGTAAATACGTTTCTTAAGATCTTAAGAGTTGATTCATTCATCATTATCTTTATTAAGTAGGTATACAATGAATACTTGTATCCGGTAACTATGCAAAAAATCATTACATGTCTCATTAAAAGGGTCATACAACCTTTGAGACTTTTCAGATAAAAGTAGTCAAGTACCCATTTACAGTTTTAAATATCAAATATCCGAATGATGGTTAGAAATACGACTCGTCTAACGAGTATTAATCACCGTTTCTCCACTGAAAAATGGTTGTTTTGACAGCGGGAAAAAATGGCGTCGCCTAAGAAAAGTTGAAACAAGTTGAAGAGATGTCCCATCTGGTACTTAGAGGATCCATTGAAGCGAACGGGGTCCATAAACTGTCCTGGGACACGCATGTATCATGTCCCATGATTTATTCTCAAATTGTTCCTTTGTAACGGGCGGGAAATTGCGCTCTCCTATTTTATGTTAAATAGCAATTTCTTTTACGACCCCGGCGAGTGTTTCTTTATTTTGCCAATATTTTCTGGTCACTGCATTCATTTTCTCGCTCTTACCGAAAAACCTTATGCCTACTTAGTATCTCCCAAACAACAGAAGTATTTACTACGGTTACTACTCAACGACCCAAAGTGGATCTGAGACTCTGACACGAGAATTCGCCACTTTTTAGCCAATAGTACCTAAGTACCATTCCATTAATACAGTAAAATAGTCAAACATCAGCTACGATGTATAAAGTCTGGTTACAACAGAGCGATTGGCATCTGACCTTTACAAACCAATCCGGACGTGATTGCGATCAGACCAATTTAGGATAAATGTTACACAGACCGACCAATCTCTACTGGGCACTATAATAAATCAAGTGATTTCACTTTAATTACTTAGTCTTTTACTTTTAAAAGCACCTCCGTACACAAGGACCATGGTTGGATTTATCATCTTGGTTTTTTTATATGTTTGTTTGTATATGTAGGCATAATAATGAGGCGTCCGACCGATTTCGTTCATGGCAGCCGACCTCAATTGAAATCAACCAAGTGCGCAGGACATATTATAGTGCACAAGTTTGCGCGCAAACACAAGTGCACTCTGTGTTCCCTTAATATCATAGTTTGGTGAGACAGTTATTCGACATGACCGATGAGAGATCGGGCGCAAGACCACCGGCTTAACGTGCTTCGTCGTCAACTTCCTGACGCCGGGCTGAGTAATTTCTTAACAGAAAAACTAACACAAATTTTGCATGAGCGCGGTCTTGAACCGGGGACCTTTTGGTCCTTACGCAGCGCTTGCTACCAAAAGACTAACGAGGCAGTTTTATATAGGCATATAGCGGACCTAACTAGGCTATCTAAGCGGTGTACAATTACATACATAGGTAAGGTACTACATATTTGTAAGTTCGTTTGCAGATTATTTGCTAGTTTGAAACTAGGTGGTTCGTAAGCTACACTTTTTTACTTTTAAAAGTTTCAGGAACATTTGAAGATGCCTTCAAGAAATATATTATACTTCCACTCTTGCCTTTGAGAAGTTATAATAAGGGGCTGTGTACAATAGACTTCCAATTACTTGGAATAGACCCTCATCAATTACAAAGATACGTTTGGTCCTTGAATGTCTTTTGCAGATTTTATATGGATGAATGTACTGATGTATAGTCTTTCCTTTTCCCCACGCAAAAAAAAAAACACGTATGGTGGGAAAATTATCCAACAGTTAACAAAAAAATCTCTAAAATATGATTTTACAATGTCATGTGTAGGCTTAATCAAGAAACTGAGATCACTTGAAAGACTATTCTATTACTTTTGTAATACAACCTGAGCTTTGTGTGTTTATCTAGTAGTAGTATCAGTATTTATCTACTTCATATCATTATTAAATGACAAGTCAATATAAATTGTCCTTATTAGATTTAAATTGGTAGATAATGATGTCTCTAGGTATTTCAATATTGTATTCAAAAACGTAAGAGTGGTCATAAATCCATGAATCCCCTTTAGGTATAAAGAGCATCGTATCTCAGAATCAAAGGCCAAGGTCTAACTAAGTCTATTAGTTAGACTACTAAGCAAATAAGCAATAATAGCAGTACAATGATATTCAATTTGCCGATATACTCTAGCAGTGTATATAAGGTCGTTTATCGAAGTTATAGCGTGTAAAATCTACTAGGTACATTAGAGCTTTTGTGTATTTTCCGCCATTATTATGAGTTAGCGTTAGTGAAAGATGTTATCGACATGGTTGCCAGAGCTTTGGATGTATTAAAATTAATTCCACAAAATACGGAGCTAATTGAAATAAGCTGTGATTATGTAACATGCTAGCAGAACCTTTATTTGTGACAGGGGGTAATTTATGCCCTCCGAGCTTGCTTGAAATGGAACAATTTCAGAGGAAAAATGTTTGTAGATCTTGCTCCGAACTCGGAAAAGGAAGATCTTTCAGGCTTTGGTAAGTCACGTCACCAATACCACGTTTCCTAAGCTTTTTGTTAAATACGAAATGTTTTTTCATACTTTTATAATCTCATTATTTTGTAATTTCATACATTTCACACATACATACATTGTAATTCAAAGGACGTGTCACGAGTAATTACGTAATAACAGTTTTAAAAAGAAATGATCAATAAGCTAACAGACTCAATAATATATGTATTTACATAAGCCCTGGAAGGGAATAGAAACAACAAAATAAGTAGCATGTCTGATAATGAACGTCATAAAAAAGAGTTGACTGTAGTCGTTGTTATAATCTTTCACAATGACAAATGTCTCGTACCTATATTAGTTAAAGGGTAGGCCGGTAAGTAAACGGGCTTGGCCAAAACAATGTGACTGCTAACTACTTACGCCCAGGTGCAACATTAACGCCTAACGGATCGCTGCAGTGCGATTAATTATGTTAATTAGTTTTAACATAACGCTATCTAGACACGCGCGGACATCTGAGCAAATTATGTGACCCATTGCGTTTAGTTACTTGGAAAATAGTTTGGGGCTTAGTTTGCGTTTCATTTGACAGTTCCTGCGTCTCTCGTTGTTTTGCAAGACAAAATTGTCCTGAACTAGGCTGTACGGGCTTGATAGCTTTGCCTTTTCCTGGTGGGATAAATTGAATGAAAAAAAGAACATCAAAATTTGACACATAAAAGCAACATTCAGATGAATTGAGAAACTTATTCTTTTTGAAGTCGGTAAAAATCAATGGACACTTACTGGATGGAGTTAAATACCTGGGGTCTATCCGCTCCGTCACTCCCTTATACTAAGCGAAGACCTTTTTGTTAAGTAATTTTCTTTCAAAAACCCTAACCAGTGGTAGTCACATTATTACTGAATTTACGATTTATAAGTGCAATATAACTGGCTTTACATAAACATCGCGCAAAATAAATATATAATAGTAAATTTTTTTAGTAATGCGAAACGGAAGACATAAATTTTTGTACATGTAATGTATTCAAAAACTTAATTTTTAAAAACTTTGCATAATCAATGTTACAAAGTTCCATCACCAGCCAATTAAAATAAATAAGTTAAGAGTTGCTATATGGCATTAAATCGCAGCCTGCCTATGTAATACAAATAAGAATGGAAAGAGAAACGCAAACGACATGCGCCCATTAGAACAATTGAAATAGCTTTCTTTTTAAATTCGCTTTAAACCGCACAGAGAACGCAATATAGAGCTTGAAAAACTTTCAAATCCCGCACCAAATTGTATTTCCCCACTTACATCGGAATGCTTAAGCAGGCTCTCAGTGGAGTTGATCCCAGCTTTGCGTTACAGCGAACTGAATTACTTTTGGTTTTATTTATTTTGTACATTAGAATGCACTCGGAATCGCCGCGAAATAAGACGGACTAAGTGACGTCATTTGATAAGTAAATGCGATTTGTGTTTAGTGCTGTCTGTCACAGCGAATTGTTTTTAAAAATACGCAGGAGTAAGTTGAAAAAGAGCAAAGTTACACAAATTACTCGCACACATGCAAATTTGAAATCTTTTGATTTTGGGATTGTTGTAAGACTAAATTAATTATTTGTGTAATCTCTTACAAAACGAAACAAAGGGAATACAAAACAAATCATAATACTTGGTACCTAAAATATTACTGAAGCTAAATAGATAATGTATAAATGTATCAACCCTATTCGAAAACTTGTATGAAAATAGTTTTGGGCTAACAACTTTTATGGTCCAAGATCCCAGAGCTGCCAGACATCACTTATTTTCTAATGGACAAAATATATACGATTGAGTAGTGTTGGGGTGTACTATCATCATATGACTAGTTGCTACCTGGACCAGACGGCCATTTTTCAGATATCAACCAATCAAGGTACATAGAAACACTGCTCACCTCACTTAAATTCTGATGGCTGATTTTAACATATATTTCACACAATATCATTAAAAATCAGGATTCATTACTCCCAGACACATGCGGTCGGCGGTTTTACCTTACAGACGCTTTAAAGCTATGAAAAAAATTTTACTTTTACTTATTTTCTGATGCTTGATTTTTATATATGTTATTCAAACAACTAAAAAGTGCTCATCTGACCGCAATAATTATAGAATTGTACCTTACAAACTATTTTATTAGAAAAACTTAACTAAATTCAATTAAAAAAAAATCTAAAACAGTTGGGTCTGGTGAATGTTTGGCCCCTAGGATCGGTCTGTCCATTTGCAAATCGTTTTAAAATAGTTGTTTGAATAACATAATATAAAAATCAAGCATCACAAAATAAGTAAAATTAAGTAAAAGTAAAATTTTTTTCACAGCTTTAAAGCGTCTGTAAGGTAAAACCGCCGACCGCATGTGTCTGGGAGTAATAAAACCTGATTTTTAATGATATTGTGTGAAATATATGTTAAAATCAGCCATCAGAATTTAAGTGAGGTGAGCAGTGTTTCTATGTACTGACAGGCTCGTATGTACGTACAGACTGGCTCGGTGGAACAGTGGTTAGTGACCCAGGTTCACTACCCACGGTTCCAAGAGTCGTGGGTTCGATTCCCACTCGGGACAAATATTTGTGTGACGAACATCGGTGTTTGTTCCGTGTCTGGGTGTGTTATTAAATATATTTAAGTATATTTGTGTATCCACTGTCGTTTCTGATTTCCGTAACACAAGTGCTTAAGCTACTTACCACGGGATCAGATCGATGTATGTGATGTTGTGAAATATTTATTTATTATTTATTTATGTACCTTGATTGGTTGATATCTGAAAAATGGCCGTCTGGTCAAGGTAGCAACTAGTCATATGATGATAGTACACCCCAACACTACTCAATCGTATATATTTTGTCCATTAGAAAATAAGTGATGTCTGGCGGCTCTGGGATCTTCCTCTATTATGGAAGTATGTAGTCTTCAACATAGCTAAAGCCAATGAATAAATTCAAATAATGTTGTGGGTAAGTATAGTAGTAGCTTGTACATATTTTACGTGCAATGTGATGTTATATAATTTTAAACTGTCATGGTTACACACAATTGAAAACTGAAACTCCGGGATATTTACCATGATTGTCTCTGTTATTTGTACGAACACTACACATTTGCAATAAAACTAAGTTTACGAATTAAAATCGCCTGTATGAAACCCCGAAATCTAATGTTGTAGCGAGTTTAAACGCGAATCCGTAAACTTAGTTTTATTTCAATTCCATAGGCTTTATTCTTGAATAGTATCGTATACAATATTTGTGCTTTTGTTATACGCAGGTTACGCGCGCACCGCATTTAAAGTAAGTAGGTAGAGCTTTAACGAAAACAAACGACAAACTTAATTATAGATATAAACCAAACCGGAGCGGTGCTAAACTTAATGGGAAGCAATTTGATGGAGTTATTTTCGTTGAGGCTTTCACCTGGTAGCTTTTCCCAATTTATATGCATGGATCACTGTTCGTACCGAGCGGACGGATTGATGGATCCAACTGAATCACCCGGGTAGCGGTTACGTTACTCTGTGAACGTTCGGGGAATGTTCAATGCAAATTTAGTCTGTATACATAGAGATGGATAGGTACATTCGGGGTTTTGAACTTCAAACATTTAGTTTACTGCTGAAGCGAGAAAGAGAGAGTAAGTTTTTATTACTTTTCACGACTACTGATCGGAAAGCCGCAGAAGCGGTAATGATTTTGGCAGTCTTTGTATAAAAGTATGTTTATGTTTGACTGTAGCACCTTAACTTCTAAACTTAAATTGCAATGTCTTGATTTGATCATCAGCTAATGTACGTCTCTACTGCTGGGGCACGGACCTACCCTAAATAGGGCGATCAGGCCTTATTCAACTACTCTGGCAAAGTGCAAGTTGGTTGACTACACAACCTAAGAATTTCTTCGTGGGTGTGCAGGATTCCTCACGATGTTTTCCTTTACCGTTTAAGCGTTGAATAATCATATTTCAAATTTTAAAAACACAGTAAACATGGCGGGGTTTGAACTGGCGACCTCTCGCACGGCAAGCAACGACCTTAACCACTCGGCCATCGACGCTTTTTTGAATGTCTTTTTTTTACACTGTAAAATAGGCATCTTTGAAGGTCATTAGCGAGTTCTTTTAACACTTTGCATTTTGCTTGTGCAATATTCTCCCTTTTTGAAAAGACGACGTTGGGACTTTTTTATCTCGTCGGTTCGTTTAACGGCTGAAATATGTCCCCATAACTCTTTGAAGGAGGCACGAATGCATCTGATCCTTGTTATAGATATGACCTTAAAACGACACTATTATGAATAGAACTTGATGGTTACCCTGTACTTTAGTTTTATGGTGTTTTATGTTGGGTATTTTTGAACACGTAATTTTTCTGTATCTTAAGGAGGTATCCTTAAGTTATAATCACTGGACCTTACTATCATTTAGGCAGTATTTGGCCATATGATTTATGTAGACCTAATCACTTACGAAGAAATTTTAAGGTTGTGTACACGACCAACCCGCACTTGGCCAGCGTGGTTGACTAAGCCTTATTGCCCTGGTTTAGGGTAGGCCCGTGCCCCAGCAGTGGGGATGTTAGGCTAATAATGATGATGATGATGTATAGCTGTATAAACTGATGTTATCGCGTGTAGATCTTTAATAAGTAGTAGTGGTATTAATTTATCCTAATATTATATAGCTGAAGAGTTAGTTTGATTGTTTGAATGCGCTAATCTCAGGAACTCTGAATTGAAAACTTATTTTTGTGTTGGACAGATAATTTATCGAGGAAAGCTCTAGGTAAATAAGCAATGGAAAATGTGTAAGAAACTGGGAAAGACTTGGACGAAGACGCTAGCACATCTAGTGTTTAATAGAAGTCCTTATAAATTTAGGCTTTCTAAAATGACGTAGGTTGCCTCTGTTTTGGGACACCTTTAGTTCGCGCTACCTGTGAAACGGCCCCGCTTTCGAGCAAGTGAGTACGCGTACTCTCCTAAGTTCATACTAGACTATAAGTCATGGAAATTCTAGCTTTGCTAAAATGACGTAGGTCTGGCGGCCCTGGGATCTTGGTCCATTACCTATTTGTCTCCTTATTCGCAGTCGTCGGTGTCGCTTGGCAGTGTGTGCGCCGCGGCGCGCCCGGAAGGCTTCTTTCCTTTTGATCCAGTGCCCCTCGGCTGCAGCTACGACAAAACAAAATAAACTTTACTATCGAGTAAGTATGTCGTATTATAGGATATAGGTATATATAGGAGGTAGAAAGGAAGGAATGTGTTTATTAAAGGAAATATGGCTGAGCTTTTTGATCTAGTTGAAAATACTTATTTAGAACTATCGTAGGCGTTAAAGTCGCACTAAGGAGATTAATATTTCCTCTCCCGTGTGATTTTTTTTTATAATAGGCTAACAGGATGACCTTACTCGACCTGATGGTAAGCGGTAGATCGAAATATGAGGTTGACAGGCACAATAGGCCATATTGAGCCTGTCGCACTCACCCTGAAGGCATTAATAATGACGACTTAAATGCCATTTCAGGCCCCGCTTGAAGAGCCCGGGATCATAGGAGGGAGGGAAAACATGAACTGGAAGGGCATTCCATGCCTTAATGATACGTGACAGAAAAGAGGAACGAAACCTCCGAGCCACCAGCGCCTGCATTGTATGTGGTACGGTAGAGAACACTTAGACTGGCAATGTCTTTCCGTAGTTGTAGAGGCTCTATTGTTTCGGACACCTCTACATCACCGACAATACGGCTAGCACGTCATTGCAACCTATCGAGGGCATCGAGCAAGTTTTTTTGCGGAACTACACACTTACTAGCCAGACATAGGCTCTAGGCTCCTACACACAGTGCTGGTGTCACGGCCACTGGCCAAGCCGCTGTGCACCCGACGGCATACAATGCCTAGCGTTGTATGCCGCCAGCATGGCCGGTATAGCCACTCGGCATGAACCCGGCGGAGTAGTCTTAGACTTCTGAGAATGACCTACCCGAAAACAGAAGACATTTTTTGATGGAATATTTTGTATACTAGCTATTACAAAAACATAACTTTACGTTTTAGTTATTTATATGGTAATGGATACTGAAGATGAACACAAAAAGTGTTCGTATAATCATCATATACCTAACAACAAAGATACTCAAACAAAGTTTCCTCGAAAAATCTAGTTACCTTATATTGTTATATTATTTATGAAGCCACAAAGACGACATAGTGAGCAATACCTTGGATTCCATTAGAGCCTTTAACTCGACTCATAAAGTTGGCTTAGCGTGAAGCCTTCACGCTATTTGTGATTCGGCGAGAGTACCGATGCGCTTTTAAATGAATTTACGACCGAGTGGTATTGAGGTTGTGTTCCTACTGTACCGAGAGTCTATTAAGTATACCTATCTTAATAAGATATGTATTTACTTAGAACAGGTAAACTATCAGTATTATAAATGGATAAGTAACTTTGTGGGTCTGACTGTCTGTCGCGCTTTTACGCCAAAACTACTGAACCGATTTAAATTAAAGGTACACAGATGGTCTAGATATTAGGAAAGGATATAGGCTACTCATCTTTTTGGATATGAAGGAGGGGTGAGAGCCATCCGCTACCCCGCAAGTCCGGTCATGATGACGAGGCTACTCCAAGCCATCATCATGTGTCAGGAAAAATAAAAGTTGTAAAGGAGGAGTAATATATTATACGGTTAAGTTCACGCGGACGTAGTCGCGTGCGAAAAGTACTGGTTTATATAAGAAGTTTGGTTTTTTGACTTAGATATAATTATGTGCACGTTAGTAATCAAAACCAAAAATATAGCAACATCTAAGTAATTACTTTAAGGCCGACAGTTTTAAAGTTTACAACGATAGTGGTCACGCAATGCGGGTAAAATCTTAGTCTTGAAAAAGCTTTTAATTAAGTTACCTACAGTATTGCTCTTTAGAAATATTTATCGTTTATTTTGGCTAGCAAAGCCTAGTCGTCTTTGCATTGAATTTCGTTCCATTATCCATAAAATATCAGCAGAGATGCACCAACGTTCTTCGAGCACAGACAATACGCTCGGAACACCGTTATTAAAGTGAACATCGTGACCAGGTGGTTGGCAGAAACTTGGCTGCGGCTCCGAATATATTTGCGATTCGTTCGTGAGTTTCACAGATTTTAGCTTTAATAAAATAGGCAAAGCAGCCGCATGGAATACTGGATGGCTGCAAACGCCATATTATTTTGCTACAGTACTCGTTCACTGTTTTTGTCTTTAAAATAAATAATCATGTTTTAAAATACATTTGTAACATCATACCTTTTAAAGTAACTGTCTCCATTTTTTTGGGAAAGTGTGTACAAGATAAAATTGAATTGAAAAATGTGTGAAATATTTTTAGGATAAAAACTAATATTATGCGGTAAAAAATATTTGGGGCAGGCAAAAAATCTAAATTAGTTTCTTTGTCGGTTTGTACACAAAGTTTCAACCGACTAACCAATAGAATACAAAAGATTCATTAATTGCATCAATTAAACTCAAACATCTTAAAATCTCACACCTGAAGTCGAACCTTATTACTTTCCCACCCACTTCGTATTCTCCCGGTGAAACAAAGCCCAAAGTGCAGAGCAACTGCAACAGCTAATGAACTGGCGAACTAATTAGTTGCTTATTTGCTAGATTTCGTCGACAGAAACTGACAACTCACTAGTGGCGGCGCTTTAGAGCTTTGCCGAGATATTTATGGTCAGTAGTTTTGTTTGCAACTTTGAGAGCAAACCGTTTAATTCTCGAATAAAAAAAAGAACAAATACAGATTTAATTTATAACGTACGAGGGTTTAAGATCTTGTTGTGACTAAACAAGTAGACGAACCTCACCACTGGTCTATCGTGTTTTCCTGCGTATTCATTTGGTTTCTTTATTATGTTTACCGATAGTTTATAGATATAGATAGAATAGTTTATTTTAGTGTGTTTTGAATTTATAGCCAAGACATAGCTTTATAAATTGACTGGCGCGATTGAAAGCAGTACACAATTTAGAGCAAAAAAGGTTTTACACTTTAAACATTTTCAAATCGTCCATTACTCACGATCATATTGATAAGGCGTCACGTCACTTCTCCACCCCAGAACATTAATCACAGCGACGTTCTAAAAGAAACGTCAATGGAAATGTAAAAACAAAACTGCGTCGTAACAAACGATTATTGCCTTTTAATTACTGGCCCGTGAATTATGTCAAGAGCGATGGCTATTGAATGAAAAAAGAATATAATTGCTGGGCGCAAAACGGGTGATTTCTTTCGAGTTGTGATTGTACCCACCAAAAGATAAAAACAAATCTTGTACTCGGAAAATCGTTTGATTTTAGAATACCAAAGAGAATATCGTTTAGCTTTGCTAACTGGCTAGAGAGCTTGTATTTTTTTTTATCTGTGGACATGACAATACAGTTAGGTACCGGTTTATTTAGCCTTAGGGGATGGAATTGAAAGGACTTGCTCACTTTCAGAATAATTTAATCTCTTACAAGTTTCATATTTTTCAATTGATGTTTATAAATTCACGTAGTAAAGGCTGTTTCTCACCATTTATCGCGACTTATTTGCTACAACAAATAAGTCTGCATGAGAACGATTCAAATTATACTGAAATGTTTGAATTTACAAGAAAAGCGCCTCTTCTGCCGACATTACGTTTCGTTAACCCTCGTGACATTGTTTGAGTTTAATTACAAGTCTCAGGCCATGTCGCCAAACGCAACTGTGGGTATGTTGTCGGTGTATATGACATCTCTGAATCTCATTTGTATGGTTTCTCTTATATATTTTACTAGGTGTGCCAGCGACTTCGTCCTCGTTTTCCCACGCTTTTTTACACAATTTCCATTGTTTCTTTGCTCCTTTTGGTCGCAGCGAGATTTTGTACTTAAAGCCTTGCTCGATAAGGTCTATCCAATACAAAAATATTTTTTTCAATTAGAACCAGTAGTTTCCGAAATTAACGCGAACAACCAAACAAATTCTAAATCTTTTTAATATTAAGTATAGATTTATTTATAATACGTATGTTTTTTAGCCAAGAATAGACGAGAGTGGCGTCTGTCCAGTAGTGGTACTATGATAGTCTGGTAATTATGATAAGGTATGTTTTTCACGGACAAACCCTGTGTTTTACATTATGCTTATTACCTACAGAAACGACAAACATTTTTTTTCCTGACTGACTACAATGATGGCTTGGAGTAGCCTAGTCATCATCAACGAACTTGCGAGGGGGCGGATGGTAAGTACCTAAGTACCAAAATACTTAACACTAGTATAGTAAAAAAAACAATCTTGTTTGCTGAATCTGTTATTAAACTTTAACGCTCTCTCAACATATAAAATACGGTCACCTAGTGCAGTCTCCTATAAAGTTCAAATAAGGGTAAAGCATTGGCTCTGAAACTTCTCAATACGGAAACGAATCTAGCAACTATCGTTGTAAGCGAATCACTGAATGGATATAGCAGCCGTTTCGGATCAAACTCATTTCTATTTATTGAAAGCAGTTTCTTTGAGGAAGTTTTAAAGTAATGAGAAGATTGTATTCAGTAAGCTAAACTCCTACTGAATGGAAAAAAATAATACTTGGTGTTTAAGTGCGTCCTTCCAAACCATTACATCTTCTTAGGGATTTGGACGATGTGTACATAGTACAAAACAAAGGGGTACGGTCCTAGCTCACCACTTTCGCTTCTTCCACATCCATGAACCTCTTCAGGCCTGCTCGTCGATAACGGGTACTTTTGATTTGACCTTTCTAGGTCATCGTAATACCCGTAATCGTAATATAGAAATATGATTGGTCATGGAAGGTCTTTCGTGGTCTTCCCCTGTCGAGATTCCCATTTAGGTATGTGCCTATGCTTGGATCTTTAAAACATCGCAACGGATTTTGATGCACTTTTTGAGTCATGGGCGTCCCGAGAAGGAGTCAGGGGAGGTGCAGTTGCCCCCTGACTGACCTGACCTGACAGTTGCCCAGACACTATTGTCGTATCTACTAAGTATCATATCTAGTACATTTACATTTATCGATAGTCACCCAGCGGAAAAAATCTGATTCCCCCCCAGAGTTAAATCTGATTTGCCCCCGGCCCAGAACCTAGGTAGAGTGATTAAAGAGGACATTTTATTTGTCAAAATCAAAGCGAGGACGGATTGTTAGTACATATATGCTATGGATAAGACTATATTAATACTACAAAGTGGTATGAAATTCAACTCGACTGAAAATGTATTGTTTCAAGACAAATGCTATCGTCAAATTAAGCCGATTGTGATCGCCCTGGAAACTCCGAATGTGTCATTTGCAAATTTGGCTATTTGGATTCGCTTTTACTGTTCAAGATTGAAACCGCATTGGATGTCCCAATGTGCTTTAAAGTTATTTTCGTTGGATAGATGTAGGATTTCTATTATTGTAGATTTGGTAGCAGAATACAGTATCCATATTGTTATTTTTTTTACGTTAAGACTTAGCTTTGATTTTTTTGCATTTTTTAGGTGAAAAGAATTTGGTTTCTATCTGCTAGGAGGTACTGTCAAAATTATACTTATTCATTATATAATTTCAATAGGTAAGTAAAAAACAAGACGTCGTGTTTTATAATTTTATAAAAGACGTGAGTTCAAGACTGTATTTTAGCAATAAGGCTTGTTAAAATTTACAACGAATGCTTTTTCATAATTGCTGCATATTAAATGACCTGTATTCAAGCACAGTAAAGTCGCAGTTATTTTTCATTTTTACTTTATGTAACAAACACTTCTAAGTTCAGAATCCTTACTAATATTATAAATGCAAAATCCAGAGCCTTACAAAAAATAAATAAGCTACTATAAAGAAGTAAAGTTTTACCCGATAAACGTCTATACGCGGAGTCGCGGGCGGAAAGCTAGTACATTATAAATCCCATGCAAATTCAATCTAGGAAAATAAACTAAAAGGAAAATAACTTATTTTTTTGAAGTTGCTTACCGATACAAAATCACAACGAGTTCTCATTCTCATTTGCTATCGATTTGCGGTAAATCGATGTAATTACGAGGTACGCCAGACTTATTGGATTTATAGATTGGACTACGCTACCTTGAGTGGGAGCAGCGCTTGATTCGTTCCCTGCCAGGAATATTGGTTCTTTGCTTTGGCTTCGTACTGAACACAATATTAGAAAAAGATAGTCTTACAATACACGCGAGGTTAATCCGTAAAAGTAGTTTTGTTTCAAAAGATATTCTTGTTACTGTGTCAGTTATTTTGGGGATCATGCAAGTAATGGTAAGCTTATGAATAGTTTTATTCCAAATCGAAGAAGATAAAGTTTTGATGACAGATTGAGTACATAATCTTTCTACTAAAACAAGAGATAAGAGAAGGTTTTTCTAGGAACAGCCACTTGTTGTGCCAAACGCGAAATATTCTCTAACTAAAATAATACTACTACTATTCGACCTTATATTTGGATCTCACTACTGCTTACCATCAGGTGGAGTAAGGTCATCTTGTTAGCTTATTATAAAAAAATATATATTAAGTCGAAATCCAAAACTCGACTAGCTCATTGTTAAGTGACTGGCGGTTCCAAGAGTAGTGAATTCCTAATTTTGTGTGACAGAGGTGTTTGTTTTTTATAGATAAGTTTCTATGTTACATACATATCGGTCTCTGCGCCCATAGTATAAGCTCTTTGAGGTCAAATGACCGTGTGTGGAGATGTCAAAACAAAAAAAACCCTTTCATTAAAGTCGATTAAAAACAAATAAAGGTACTAAAGTTGCACTGCGTTTGAGAAGTGGACACATTAGCGCCAAGGTCATCGAAGGTCAGCCATCGATTTTATAAACGCCTAATGTAAATATCAGCTGACGTACCCCACAAAGGGGCAATAAAAATTGACCCCTAACCACTTGGAATAAAGCCGTTAAATATGCAAACAGTATTGGGGTTCGAAACGTTTTTAGTATGATGAGTGTAATGAGTTGGACTGTTGTAAATGATTATGGCTGTTAGTTCTCCATTACGTACCCATTAGCGTGAGTCGGCCGTTGTTATACTTAGTGTAGGAGATATATTGACGGATCGAGTCTGTTGTAACAACGAAAGTGACAATATATGTTTTTTTAGCTCCGTGAAGCCCTTTGTTTTCTTAACAGTTGGATGCCAGTGGCCGAGAATAAGCAGAAGTGGCGATCACTTGGGGAAGCCTACGACCAGCAGTAAATAGACTTATAGGCTGACGATAAGCCCTTTGCTCATTATTGTGACAAAACGGGATAAAATAAATCACGAAACATGTCCCTTACATTGATATTATTCCAAGATATCTACGTAGCTTAAACGCTGGTGCTATGGACATAAGAATCAATAAATAACGCGCCCAGACACGAAACAAATGTCAATTTCATAATATTATTCTGGTAGCAATACAGCTGAATTTTGGAACGATCATTCAAAATAATACATTTTTTTCATTACTTGTAATTGTTTTTTTTTTTATAATGAGCTAACAAGATGACCTCACTCCACCTGATGGTAAGCGGTAGTGAGATCCAAATATGAGGTCGACAGGCACAATATACCATATTGAGCCTGTCGCACTCACCCAACTCACTGTTATCAATTGTCTAATATATTATTATGTTTTAGTTTATGCTGAATTAACTACGCAAAGACGTGTTATTAAAGATCAGTTGTTTAGCTTTACATATAAAATTCAATAACTGCTGGAACATATCGTAAACATATTAATAAATATTATCGTCTCCGCTTTGGTGGAAAACAGTCGTTAGGCATTCCGTGTGACCTGTAAATAAAAATATCAGACACATGCAAGCGATATAAAATGTATCGATAATGCCTCACAAAGGGACCTATAAGTTCATTTATGAGTGGCAGTACATAATATTTTATATTTCTGGCATGGGTACAGTGGGGAACAAAAATTATGAGTTATAAAAAAAATCTTAGAATGTTCTATTATACGCGCGAACACATTTGAAACTAGGGGTGAGAGCTATCCGCTCCCTCGCAAGTCCGGTGATGATGACGAGGCTCCAAGCCATCATCGTATGCCAGTTGGAAAAAAAAACATTTGAAATAAAAGTACGTTAACGGATCAAACTCGCGTGTATTACTATTGTAAACATATAATTTAGAGATTCATCGTTTCGAGCTCTTTACAGCGCTCGTAGTCACGGGAAAGACGGTTTGCCAGAGGATCTCTTAATAATATCTTTAGAATAGCCATACACGCGAGTTCAATCCGTAAACATAGTTTTATTTCAAATATTAAAATGTTATAATGGCTCACAAATAATTTTGCTATATTTGATGTAATTATAAATTAGGGAATTACTGTAATATCCAGCTACGGGTATATAAGTAAGTAATAAGAACAAAATATGGAACGTCACGTAACACGCACAAGAGTCAACTTCCGTCAAGTTTCCGCAAAGTTAGCGTAAAATCAGCTCAGTAGGTATTGTGGGAGATTATATCTTCATGCCTTAATGAAGATACTTCACAGGCTGTAACGCAAACTTCTTTGGACTTCGACTTGAAGTTGATTAAGAACAATGGAGCAACCAGTTAAGATTCTGCTCGAGTGCATAGTTATAACATAACTTGATAATACTTTAAACTGACAAGGAAAATCTAGATTGATTGCATAGACGGTACATATAAGTTTGGATAATTTGGATATTCATTATGATTACCATCTAGGCACGTCTTCTTCTTATCGTGTGGTTGATGAACAACCTGGTGTCAGAGTTTAAACCGCCCGTAGGCCTCTGACATGGCTTTACACACCGTTGAAAAATCTCTCAGATGTGCTGGTTTCCTCACGATGTTTTCCTTCACCGTTAAAGCGTCGAATGATGGTACCATATGAATTTCAAATTTGAAAAACACATTAGTACCTGGCGGGGTTTGAACTGGCGACCTCTCGCATGGCAAGCAACGACCTTAACCACTCGGCCATCGCGCTTTTTATTATGCACGTAATATGATTTAAATATTGATTCAATATTTTTACTATATATATATTCGAGCTAGTTGCCGTTGTATTAGAAAAAAGGATAACAAAAGAAAATTTTCTTGACGGACTTGATTCAAAACGAAGGTTTGTTTTGCTCATCCGTTTCGTTTTCCGTTAAAATGAAATTAATGAGCGAGATATTATTATGTTAATTCATTAGCAGGCAACATTAAGGCGATAAAATGGAAGATGAGGCCTTACCCACACGGTGTCCATTACCAAAACGACAAAAGGGCATTGTCTTCCCGCCGCGATTCAGAATTTATTTCGCCAAAACGTTCCGCCCGAACATTTGGAACACGATATTTTTTTTCTATCAGTCTTTTGTTAGTGCGAAATGCTCTTTTCTCCGCAAAAGATTTCTTTTGTTTTTTTCTCGATTGCGATTTGCAGTTGTTATTCTGAGTTTAATCGACTTTGAGCGTTTCAAATGCGTTTTCAATGTTCTTTAGATAGGATGCTAATACCTACATTTTGTTCAAAACTACAAGTGAAGATAAATTTTAGGATCTTCAAAGAACCTTCTTAGTGTTTGCATTTTTAAAATATCTTTTTACGTCTCTATGGTACCTAAACACAAGTAACTAGCTAAAATAGATCGGTAAAGATAACAAAGAAAGCTCTGGTTTGAATATGTTTCAAAGTAAATTATAGATGTTTAATAACTATTGCATTTTTAATTTATTCAGTTGGGCGAATACCCGTGACCGTAGACAGTGAACTTCAGTGAACCTATTTAAAGATTCAAATTATTTTATTGCACACATTAAGTCAGATTTACAGAATAAAGCAGTTAGACAATGAAAGATGAACCGACTCGGCTGATGACTCAAAAAACTGTGCGTAGTTTGTTCGAAACTTTGACCATAACTAATATGCATCGAATACCATCTGGGGGCACGGCATTTGATTGCCCCCGCCAAGTCAAGTGCTTTCAATTTATTTAAACACTAGCGGCCGCCCGCGACTTTGTCCGCGTATTAATGGGTTTTAGTGGCAATGTTGTATTAAAACAGCCTACACTCCTTGTAAAATTCGTTATTTATTAGTGAAAGTTCCGTCAACGTTCTCCCATAGTACGTCCCCCCCACCCAGGCCGAATTTTGAAAAAAAAAAAAAAGTAGCGCTGGTGTTTTTCCAGTGTGCCAGCTACCTCCATACCAAGTTTTATGAAAATCTATAAACACGTAAAAGTTTTCCCATACTAATTTTCACACCCCCCCCCAATGGGGGTTGAAATAAAATTAAAAAAAAAAAAAAAATAGCCTATATGTTATTCCAGAGTGCCAGCTACCTTCATACCTATAAAAATCCATAAACACTTATAAGTTCTCCCATACTACGTTTCACCCCCCCCCCCTCCCCCAATAACTACCATGATGGGGATGGGGTCGAATTTGAAGAAAAAAAAAAAGTATCGCTAGTGTCTCTCCGGAGAGCCATCTACCTCCATACCAAGTTTTATAAAAATCTATAAACACGTAAAAGTTCTCCCATACTAATTTCACCCCCCCAATGACCGCCATGGGGGTTGAATAAAAAAAAAAAAAAATTGCGCTTGAGTCTCTCCGGAATGCCAGCTACCTCCATACCAAGTTTTATAAAAATCGACAAACACTTAAAAATTTTCCCATACTCATTTTCACCCCCCCAATGAACCACATGGGGGTTGATATAAAAAAAAAGTAGCCTATATGTTATTCCAGAGTGCCAGCTACCATCATACCAAATTTCATGAAAATCGGTTCAGTCGTTTGAGCGTGAAAGAGTAACAAACATACATACATCCATACATACAAACTTTCACCTTTTTATATTAGTAAGGATTAAAATTTTCTAATACATATAAATATAAATAAACAATAAACAAATATTTCACACCATCACATACATTCATCTGATTCTGTGGTAAACAGCTTAAGCACTTGTGTTACGGATATCAGAATCAACAGTAGGATACACAAATAATATACTGAAATACGTTTAATAACACCCCCAGACACGGAACAAACACCGATGTTCGTCACACAAATATTTTTCCCGGGTGTGAATCGAACCCACAACTCTTGGAGCCGTAGGTAGTAAACCTGGGTCACTAAACACTGTTCCACCGAGCCAGTAATACAATTCAGTTATTGATAAAGCATGTTAATACACAATATTCAATCCAATCATTATTTTGCAACCCGCATATTATTTTAGCTCGTGAAAATTATGACGTTTCAACCGCAAAAATTAGTAATGGTCCGACCCAACATATTAATTCTAACTGATGTTATTCGAATGTAAATATTTAGTGCCGGTCCGACAGACGATAACATAGCAATCAGTTTTGGGTTTGCATCGCACAATTTATATTTAATCATGATTTATACAGCGGAAGTAATTTATACTTTGAAACTCGTTAACATTTTCAAGGGTTTGATCTGTATATAAACATAACATCACGCCAGAAATTGAATTGAGTTTATTGAATGCATTTGAGTTTAGTTTAGGGTAGGCCCGTATCCCAGTGTGGACGTATATGGACTGATGAAAAAAATATGATCGGTATACGAGTAGTTCGGTATATACCGATCATATTTTTATATGATCAATCGCACAGTGCGAAACAACAGCCACAACATAAGGTGCAAGGATGTTTTGGTTATCATTTTTTCTTAAATTTTCTTGAAGGCTCTCTTAAAGTCTTTTAGTTGAAACTATACTAGGTAACTTTGTGTAGTCTACCAACCCGCACTTGGCTAGCGTGGTAAGGCCTTTTTTTCGCTCTTGTTTAGGGTAGGCCCGTGCCCCAGCAGTGGGGACGTATATGGGCTGACGATTATGATATTCAACACACTAGTTTACTCTTTAGGGGTGAGAGCCATCCGCTGCCCCGCAAGTCCGGTTATGATGACGAGGCTACTCTAAACTATCATAGTAAGTCATTTAAAAAAAAAGACGTGTGGCACTTGGGGACTGCCGCGGTATAGCTATTGCATAGCATCGTCTGATTTCGGAGCAGCTCGTCTCGATTCGTGCGATTTTCGTAGAGTCGTACAATACGTCTAACCGCACGCACACAAACACCGTGCCGAAGTCTACCGAACTGAAACGACGTTAGACGATTATGAGGTTTTTTTCGTTACGGAATTTCTTGGTTCGGTCGCCGCGCTCAAAGCCCGCAATAAAAGATATGCAATAGCTTAAAAACCTAGTTTACTCTCGATACCGACCGTTCACTGTAGGGTTACTATTTGTGTATGACGAGCAAACGGCTCACTAAGAGCTCATTCGTTTGATAGCTCGGAGCGGATATAAACATCAACGCATCGATTGATTGGCTGTTTGTAAATCATCTCAGTGTGAAGGGTTTGCGGAATGAAATGAACGCTTTTTAATTAAACAAGATATTAATTGCCGTGTGTACTTGATACTCGTTGGTGTTTACTTCAAAGCATTTACGATGCTTTGTATCTGTTAAAGCTTATTTTATAGAAACTCGCCTCACTCGCGATCGGCACACTTAGAAACCCTGTGTTTCGAGCTCTTTACAGCGGCTCTTGGTGGGCACGGGCAAAAATAAGTATTTATAATAGACAATACTATGGTAATATGAACTAGCCTAAAGCTAGTTCTATAGATAGTTTAATGCATGCCGTTGCAACCTTTAATTTAAGATTAGAACTTAGCTTAAAGTTTATGTTGTTTTGATTCAATTTTATTCATCTGAACCAGGGTTTTTTTGTTGGCTGTCCTGTATAATAAATAAATTCCAAAACGCATTCCACACACGTGCGTACTACTCACTCTCTACTCTACAACAATCGAAACACGGGAGGGTGAGTAAGGTGTCTATTATATACTTTGTAGATGGAACCAATTATTGTATGTATATTGTATATTGGAAGTGACGATTAAAGTAGAAATGTTTGATGTGAGTTTGGGTATATATTGTTTCTTTAAATCATTTTAAAGTATGGTTATTATTCTTTTTGTATATGCTAAACAGAAATGATCATAGAAAAAGTTCTGGTATACAGCCATTAAGCCATTATTATTATATTATGTTATATTCCAACCTAAGCGATGTTATTTTTCGTTATTTCGCGTTTAAAGTATAAATCACTTGTCAAATAAATTTTACCTCATTGTCATTAAAACAATATCAATACATAAAATTCGATTGTGAAATTGAAAAAGTAACAGTAAAGTAATTTTTTTCCATTGTCATTACCTAGATTATACCTACCAATCGTCACTATTTACCTAAATAGCCACCTAACTCGACCATTTTTTCCGTACAAAGTGTTTTAAGGAGCTTTTACTCCTCGGAAATCCTCGGAAATAGCACGAATGTGTGAGGCTGGCCGTCTAACCTAAAAGCTCGTTTCGGCCATTATCATTTACAGAGAAACGTGAGATACAGTGTGAGCGCTGAGCAATATACTCACTTAATAAATGCTTAGCTCCCGACTGTGAGAAATGTCCGCATTTGTACCAAGTTACCGCAGTAGACGCTGCAGGCTTCTACGGAATGCAATGCATTTTTCGTGCACCCTTAGACAGCTTGAGTCCAGTTTGTGTCGCGCCAAGCTTTCAGGAACGCTTTGTCGCCAGCTTTTACACAAATTCGCGGAATTCGGAGACGAGATTTCGGAATCTGTGGGTATCTGAAAAAATCGGTTTAGAAGCTACATTCGCTGTATTATGCTTTCATAATACTATCTATTGCAGCGTTGCTACTATCGATTTATCACTTTCTTACGGTTTATGGACTGAAATGACTTCTGAATCATCATACTACTAACACTTTACAGACATAGCGAAACTCCATTAGAAAATTAATTTTTAATTTCCGGATGAAAATCTTTAATTAAAAGTGTGGTTAAGTTTAGAGTTTTTTTATGACACGAAAACGTTACATTTATAAGGGACACAATAAAAAATCGGGTTTTGATTTTATAACCGTGAATTAGTTAACAATATTTTGGTGTATGCTATTCTCATAAACAAAACTACAGGTCTTATAAACATACGTAACTTTGACCACGACATTTAACAGAGAGTAATAGAGTCCTCACAATGCCCTTATATGGTGGACATGAGCCAAACCCTCATTACGAGATTCCTGCAGCCCCTAGCAGGGACACGTCAGCTATCCACCTAATAAAGAGCTGAGAGAAATGCTGGCGATTTGTCCGCACGCTGAAAGGACTTTTGCTGTGCAAAAGCCAGTCTATTTAAAACTAGTACTACGAGTATAATGGTAATTTCCCAGTAAAATTTCGTGTTAGCTGCCTCTACATTTTGGGTAGCTGTAAGTTGGAATGAAAAAAAAATTGGTAATCATGTCCTAGCCCTAGCGGTATCCATAGGGAGCAGTGAATAGGTTTTGGAGGAGACCATTGCCCAGCCGTCGGATGATACAAGTTATGAAAAAAAAAACAGTTTTCAGCGAAAACAGAATATTTTAACAATTATTGTTACACTTAGTTACTAAATGACTACCCACTGTGGGTTCATGGGCAAAAGCCCTGACATACAATGGAGATATAAATTAGATTCTGTTTGCAATCCTACAAAAAGTTTTGTAAAGGAATTTTTATTCTAATCAACAACAAAAGTGCCTTTGTAACTATGTACGAGCATACTCAAATTTTTTCATAAACTTAGTCATACTATTTAAAAACAATACTACCTAAACAAAACTCAAATAGCCTGAAATGCCTGGATTATAAATTCGGATTCTAGCTACGGACATAGTCAGCACAGTGGTGAGTACCGGGCCTGACGAAATACGATTGCAGACTTGCGCTTTGTACGCCCGTACGTACATTAGCCGCTGCGAATCCTACCGTATTGCAGTCTCTGTAGTAATTAAATCCCTGCTAATGGAACGCATAACTGCAGCGGCTTCGGCAAAATGCGTATGCATTATGTTCCAATGAAAACCAGGTATTCAAAATTAATTTTCAGTTATCAAATACGCGGTCGACCATTAATTAAATGAATAACGTTTGGACGAGTTTTTCGGTTTTGTTAACTTTTATTATTATCGATGTATGAAAAAACAACATATCTTTTTAATAGATCCTTCTATCAAATTAATAGAGTCATCATCATCGGCCCATATACATACGTTGCAACTGCTAGTGTTACTCTAAACTAGGGTGATACGGCCTATTTCGAACACGCTGCCCAAATGCGGGTTGGTCGACCACACACCCTTAGAATAATAATAGAGTAGAAAATAATAATTGTTTATTTAGCACACGGATCTTAAAATATGAATCTAAAACTAATCTTAAAAATAATATCAAATAGGTCCCCAACATTCAGATATGCAGTAAACATAATATTGAACTAACCGCGTCCATATCGCGATAAGATTTTGAACAAATAACAATATACTAAACATATACCTAACAAAATGTCTATTGATATTTTAATAAGCTTCCATTCTTATCAAATTTCCAGTACAGTGAGCTTAACATGCATAATCGTAATATAAATTTGCGTTTACATTTTCCGATACATTGTAAGCTCGAAGGCAGTTCAAGTTAACAGCGAAAAGTTTAACAATTCAAAACTTGGGAGGCTTTCAGGGCTATGGGGAAGTTTGGCTAATCAAGAAAATTGTGTACCTATGTAACTAAGAAAACATGTACACATGCGATGTAACAAGTTACTTACTTAGGTACCTCATAAATAAGGCTTTTACTTCGTATATGTGATATATGAATTTTGTTTCCATAAAATTTATTATTTCGTTCTTGTCAGTGGGTAGATGATTGAATAACTCAGTGGTATTTTAATCATGTATGTTTTTAAATTATCTGAGTATACTTGTAAGGATTGGTTGGTGGATAAGTGGTAAGTGACTCGGGTCCTACGGTTACAAGAGTTCGATTCCCACCCGAGACAAATATATTTTGTGAGACGACTGTTGAATCTGATATCCGAACACAATTGCTTAAGCTACTTACCGCAGAATTAGATCAATGTATGTGATTTGTGTAATATTTATTTATTTATTATTGGTACGTTATTTATATAAATGTTAGAGTAACAAACTTTAAATATCTGCATTTATCAAATATTGATAATTATTTGCGAAAAATTATTTGAACGTTTTAAAGAACAAATAAAAACAAACTAAAAATCAATATTCTATCGACGAACCGTCCATTATTTTCTTATAATTCTTTGAGAATTGGGAGATTGGGACTCAAGGGCGAGTAAGGCCAAAACTTTGAACTTTTATGTCAATAAAGCTTAGCGGTCCAAACGTTATGTCCCTTTTTATGAAGTACTTTGCATTAGGGCATCAATATTCTGGGCATCCATGAAAGATGAATCAATTAAAACTCAAGTTGATTGAACAATATTAATCCCAGCCCTTTGGAATAAAACGACATTCTGTAGTCCATTGTTAATCAGGGTTTTACCAACTTCTTATTAAAATTAAGTCTCAACCTTTTATAATACTTTGTTTAATATTGAACAGAGGCTTAGCCCTGTGATTACTTTATAATTTGTTTTATGAGGTAAGATAATAATATATTAAACATACAAGGGTGCAAACACTCTTAGTCCCTTCGATCTCATAGTTCCGTGAGACGGCAATCTTACTCGTATATGATCAATCAGACATAGTCTTCTTATGGTATGGTTGATGAACAACCTGGTGTCAGAGTTTAAACCGCGCGTAGGCCTCTGACATGGCTTCACACACCGTTGAAAAATCTCTCAAGCATGTTTTCCTTCACCGTTAAAGCGTCGAATAATGGTACATATGAATTTCAAATTTGAAAAGCACATTGGTACCTGGCAGGGTTTGAACTGGCGACCTCTCACATGGCAAGCAACGACCTTAACCACTCGGCCATCGACGCTTTTTAGACATAGTAACCTCTCAATTATGTGAAACAGGTATGCATTCACCGCCAACTTTTTGTCTCCGACGACTAAGACGAGTTTTTTCGTTACAACTATTTCACACATTTTTTCACAAAAAATATTCTGTTCACTTAAGAATAATATAACAATATAGGTATTTAAATTAAGTATGAAATCAAATCACCCAAGGTAAGTTAAAACTTCTTCATGTAAAAGATTCAAAAGAAGTATATATAAAAATTTGCTTATTTTGTTATAGAAAATGACGAGTTTTACACCTGAACTGAGTATTATATTAAATTAAGTTTAAGATAAATAATATTATGCCTTCTTTAAAATTGCTTAAAGAAATAACGTCATTGTAATGCCTTACACTGTAACTCTTTATTGAAAATAGAGTCTTAAAACCTAAACCCTTTTTTCTCTCTTCCAAAAACTATCAAATCTTACACACATTGGCACTTCTGAACCAAGTGCTCTCCTATTCAAGTCTAACTGCGTCTATACAATAGAATTCAATTAACTGATATCCGCAACAGCAGCTCCTAACCTCTCATAGAGACGTGGTGTGGAGTGACGAAGGCAGTTAAGTTTGAAACTACCTAGCTAGGTACTTAGTTTAATGTCACGACTAATATGACAAAGACGTGGTTTGATATTTAGATAGTTTCTATGCATCTTCAATAGTAGTTTGGAAGTCTGGTGTAGTTTATTAATATACTTTAATTTTTTGATAAGGCTGTGACCAGTTTGAAATTTGTTATATATTTAATTTGTTATAACATTATTTTATTTTATTTTATTTTATTTTATTTATTAGGACAACCAACAAGACATACACTACAAAAAAACTGATGCCTAAAACTATTTGGTACTTATGCTAAGTGCTGACTTAATTATAGGTTGCCACGGCATGCAAATGTGTTACAACACTATAAAAATAATAAATAACCATTTACGCCGACGAGAAAGAAGCAATTATGTTTCGTTTAAATTTATTATAATAATCTGTCTGTAGTGTTCTAACATTCACCACGTGCACATTTGTATGCAGTGGCAAGATATAAGTTTGTTTTTTGCCTGACATATGATGATAGAGTAGCCGCGTCATCATCATCGGACTTGCGGGGGAGCGGATGGCTCTCGCCTCTAAAAACCCTATATCTAAGTATATCAGGACTGCGTATCAAATAGTTTTAATCATAAGATTTTTGTAGTATATATCTTGTTGGTTGTCCTAATAAACCAAATAGAAATCTAATATAAATTATAAACATTCATTTCCATATTCCTATGATTCAAAACTTGGTTGTTGATATGTGTTCAGTTGGTGTACTGTTTGAGAAGTTGTTAATTGCATGAGTTACTATGTCTACCTCTGTACGTATATTTTATAGCATAGCTAGGTACAGATCGATACAAGCACTGTGCTAGCTTTGTAACCTGTCACTCAAAGTTGAAGAGCCTTATGTGGCTCAGAACGGAATCAATGGATGTGGAACCATTCAGTGAGCCAACTTCAGAGCTATTGTTTTCAAGACAATGCTTCTCAAAATGATATTACGATTTGATGCTGACATCGGAGAAACGCGGGAGACACGACGAGAAATGTATTTGAGAAGTTTAGACACGTCTATCAGGGGGCGTATTTTGACCTCTTTATTCCAGTCAGTTGAAGAATGGGAATCGACTATCTTCGTGTTTCTGGTATACTTAGTTGTGCTCTATGCTTGTGTGAAATCAAACAAACTGATATAACCCCTCCATTATCGGTGTAAATTTTAAAAAGAAGTGTAGTTTAACAGCTCTTTATCACATAGCTACCGATGCCCATTTAAAACTGACTGGAATAAAGAGTTGGTGATACTCCCCCTGGTTGACCAATTGATTAGAGTTGGGCACAATTATTGTGATGTCCATTATGACAGAGGTACAAGAGGCAAAGGCGTCAAGAATGTCGTGTCAAAGATTGTATATGGTTTGGCTGTGAGCTAACGGAGCGGAGCCCCAAGTTTATTTTCTTAATTGTAGACACTTTCAGATTTGGATACTTGCTATTGAATATACTTGTAATGTGCTACAATTCCTAAAAAACAGGTTTACCGATAATGACACAAGCAAAGCTGTAAGTTAATGTGTGTAGTAAAGAATATTATTAGGATTATAGCAATTGACGTTATTTTATACATCATCATCATCATCATCAGTCCATATACGTCCCCACTGCTGAGGCACGGGCCTACCCTAAACTAGGGCGATAAGGCCTTAGTCGACCACGCTGGCCAAGTGCGGGTTGGTCGACTACACAACTTAAGAATTCCTTCTTAGGTGTGCAGGTTTCCTCACGATGTTTTCCTTCACCGTTAAAGCGTCGAATGATGGTACATAAATTTGAAAAACACATTGGTACCTGGCGAGGTTTGAACTGGCGACCTCTCGCATAGCAAGCTCGGCCATCGACGCTTTTTTCATCAACGATTTTATACATCATTCCTTTATATTTTCAAAAAGGTCCTAATAATAGAAATGTTCTATATTTCTTTTGCAAAGTACACACTGGAGTGTAAAGTTTCGTAGAATTGAACAACTATCGGATCGGAAACAGTTTCTGAGAAAATGGAAATTGGCCAAATACCATTCAAGTCATGTGACAAATTCGTTCTCTGTAATGCCAATTTACATAAGTTGTTTTATACTTATTTTCTTTCGAGGAAATTGTTAAAAGTAATAAGAATTTTTAGGGTTTCACACCTAACGGGTAAAAACGGGATCCTATTACTAAGACTTTGATGTCCGTCTATCTGTCACCAAACTGTATCTCAAGAACCGCGCTATAGCTATAAACATTTTTTTTTTACAATATTTGTACGGAACCCTAAATGCACGAGTCCGACTCGCACTTGACCAATTTTTTTTATTTAATACTTCTATAACACGACCGCTTATTTTCTGTTATTATTATAGAGGAAGATCCCAGAGCCGCCAGACATCACTTATTTTCTAATGGACAAAATATATACGATTGAGTAGTAGTGGGGTGTACTATCATCATATGACTAGTTGCTACCTTGACCAGACGGCCATTTTTCAGATATCAACCAATCAAGGTACATTACTTAATCTTACTTATTTTCTGATGCTTGATTTTTATATATGTTATTCAAACAACTATTTTAAAACGTTTTGCAAACGGACAGACCGATCCAAGGGGCCAAACATTCACCAGACCCAACTGTTTTAGATTTTTTTTTAAATTGAATTTAGTTAAGTTTTTCTAATAAAATAGTTTGTAAGGTACAATTCTATAATTATTGCGGTCAGATGAGCACTTTTTACTTGTTTGAATAACATATATAAAAATCAAGCATCAGAAAATAAGTAAAAGTAAAATTTTTTTCATAGCTTTAAAGCGTCTGTAAGGTAAAACCGCCGACCGCATGTATCTGGGAGTAATGAATCCTGATTTTTAATGATATTGTGTGAAATATATGTTAAAATCAGCCATCAGAATTTAAGTGAGGTGAGCAATGTTTCTATGTACCTTGATTGGTTGATATCTAAAATATGGCCGTCTGGTCAAGGTAGCAACTAGTCATATGATGATAGTACACCCCAACACTACTCAATCGTATATATTTTGTCCATTAGAAAATAAGTGATGTCTGGCAGCTCTGGGATCTTGGACCATTAGTTGTACAATACTAAAACATTCACCTTTTTGTTTGAAGTCTAACTTCACACAAAAACCAATTCACAGTAAAAGTAAAATCGGCCACGAAAAACATCAAAACCATTATTATTTGAAGTGTTTTTTTGTTGCAGGACATACGCGGGACAAACGTGGATGGGGAATTTTTCCAGTTCATACATCCGCTGAAAGGGGAAAAAACTAATTTTACGCTTACAACACTGTTTGTGCCCATCATATATGGTTGCCAATTCATACTTCAAAATATGTTTACTAAACCAAATTTCTCCGACATTGTGTTTATTAAACAATTTTTTAATATGAGGTATTCCGGGTCATATTTATTTATTTATCATTCATTTATAAAAGCTTTATTCCTATTTGTTAAAACATTGAATAGCTTGCTATCGAGCTTAACACAAGACAAATTACCAATCGTAATCTCTGTCCAGGAATAGACTGTAATGGGCTGATGATGATGATGAATCTATTGAAATCACATAACGACAAACAGTAATTATAAACTGTCGTGGTTACTCGTACAAACACATTAGAAATATATATCAGAATATATCCGGGATATTTACCATGTTGTTTTGTTCACCCGTTCACCCGTGATCATGGCGCATGGTGCCGAAATATCGGGAGTTCATTAAAACAAAACAACATGGTAAATATCCCGGACATTTTCAGTTTCCTAACTAGCAGTAAAACTGGCATTAATTAACCTTGCAAAAACACCTTTGTAGACTGGCAAAAAAAAAACAAAGATGGCAGCCCTAGCCGCACGCACGAGTGCCCACGCATTGTACACACCCTCACCGGCGCTTAGGCCGCGGCACAAAAGAGGTTTTACACCGAACTAAGCTGCAGCCAATGCATGGCATATGCGTCTATTGTTTGTTTAAGCACCGAAAATGCACGCCGGGGTTGGAGATGAAATATGGATTTATTTTTAAAGTTTTGGGCAGTAATCACCGAAGGAGATTCACATAATCAATATTGGTATGATACATTTATTTATAGTCTTTTGAAATTGGCAAAAATGGTGAGTCATTCATTGAAATTGAAATCTTCTTATGAAAGGTTTGTAAGAAAAGCCTTTTTTATTTACTTTTATTTATCTGTATTGCAATTCAAAGCATCCTACGCAATGCGCAAACATAAAAGTAACTAGAAAAAAAATATATCAGCTATCTTTACATTTTATCTTACGAGCACTTGCTTGTAATATAATAGCTTGGTTTTAGAGATGTTTTCACTCGAAAGTAATCCTGAAACCGGTCTGGCAAAAGGAGAGGGATTCAGTGATAAGCTCTTTTATCCTTATAATCTTCTTTTAAGCAAAACACCACCTGTTCAGGGATACCTAAGTAAACGTGTTATTGTAAATTGTGAAAATGCCCTTCAATTTTTTTTTAAATTTTGTTACTCAAGTGAAATATTTTCTAAAAGAAGTCTAAATCAATCTCTATTTATCTCCGCTGCGATAGTTAAAAATATACCCAGACACAGAACAAATTACAACAAATGTAGAGTTTGTATGTATACCATTATTTTTGTAGGTTGAAATAAAATTCGAACACTCTCTACTCTTAAAATTATTAAACCAGTAACTAATACGTATTGTTAAATCTAATGAAACTTTCAGTTATCTATTATTTTGTGTAAGTATTGAAAAAAAAAGAAGACCTGAATATTCGACTTAATATTATTACTTAACGAGTTTGACCTTTTAAAATATGTACACCGTCCACATGTGACGTTCATAGATGGTAATTTTAGAGTACCTATGTAATGTAATTTCCCTTTATGTCTATCATTATTTTGTTTCAGTTGTAAAAGTTACATATTCGATGGCATTTTTATTAGTGTCCAATAGAATTAATTTTTTCGTCATGGGTTTTATTTCGTATTTCTCTCGGTAAGGGTAGTTTGTTGTAGGCACTTCACAACATTCATTTATTTTAGATATATGATAATTGACAACTATCTGTCCGGTGGTTGGTGAACGGTATACGGGTAAGCGACCCCGGCTCCTCGAGCTACTATCGACTCAGTCCAAATCATCCGAGGCGATAGTATCCTTCCTCCCCTTTCCTTCCCCCGTCATATATCCTTGCTACTCGTGGGAACGCAATGACCTTGTTAAAACAATGCACAAGGCAGAATGGCGGCGACGTGGTCCACAACCCGTCACGTCACGTTTCCCACAGAGGTGAAAAGTGGATCGCTGGAAGTGATCTCTGCCTACCCCTCTGGGAAAAAGGGGTGATTTTATGTATGTATGTATATGTATATGATTCCTCCTTCATTCAAAAAAATGTTTCTGAATTTATACGCTCAATTGCTGTTAATCGAAGGGTTAAGATAGAGCTAGAGCATATTATTCTCCAAAATCGAAAAAAGGGGACTATGTATGTATTATCTTAAACAAATATTATTTATTAGTTTGTAATGATTACAGCAGATTCAGTCTTTCCTATCAACCTAACACAAACCCATACGTTTATTTTCTTACGGAAACTCCACTTGAAATATGAGAGGTATTTATTGAGGATAGAATCAACCATTACCACGATATAATCACCATATATCATGCCAAATTACCATGAAAGGCATATCTAGGCGAGGTCACATATTATGTATTCATACTTGTACTTGAACTCAGTTTAATAATGCAGTACGGTTCATCGCTGAGTATTTACGATAGAAGAAACAGCCTTAGTGAAGTCGGAACTTTGGACTGAACCTACGTCTTCATTCTACTGTGAAATTCCGCACGCTAAAGTTTGATACTAAAACAAAATCCTGCTCGCTGAAGCGGCAGGGCCCAAATTCTCGCCAATATCTCAGCTTGTTTTAAGAACCTTTTTACAACGCAAAGTATTCTGAGTAATTTCCGTTCGAGAATGTGTTTTTCTTCGGAATTATCTTTGCGCTCTCCGGCTTTAGTTTTCTGAAAAGTTTAGGCGAATCGTAAAGCTGGTTTCTTACGTTAGTTGTAGATGAGTAAATTTTAACAGATAATATCACACAAATTGAACTTACCTGGACTATTTTACTAGTAATACCTGTGAGTGTTATGAGAAAGACATATGTGTATCTTCCAGTTCCTTTTATCCTATATCATCCCAATACTGAAGTTTGAAACGGACACAAAAGCTACCCATACAAAGTTGGCCGAAACGGCTCGAATAATAGCTTTTACTTGTTGGCTAACTCATAAAACTTTTCTACTTAGTTTATTTCACAACAAATTATTACAGTAATTACTGTTAAGTGCACTTTTTCGGAATCGTTTGAGCTTAATATCGGGTATTAAATATATTGTTGCGTTAAACGATTCTGCGGCACTTTAAGAATGTTTTATGTGTGCATGTCCAATCCCCGCCGGATTGGAACTGACGAATTAGGGCAATGGTGACTTTTCATGATTTATTGTTTAAGTCACCAAAGTTCTACTGTAACAATAACTAACAGATAAACACCGAAAGAAAAAATGTGTCTTTAATTGAGATACATACTTATTCACTAATTTATTTATCAAATTTCTTAAGTCAACTTCAACAACTTCCTTCCTCCCCTTTTCCTTACCCCGTCATATACCCTTGCTACTCGTGGGAACGCAATGCGCTTGTTAAAACAATGCACAAGAATGGCGGCGACGTGGTACATAACCCGTCACGTCACGTTTCCGACAGAGGTGAAAAGTGGATCGCTGGAAGTGATCTCTGCCTACCCCTCTGGGAAAAAGACGTGATTTTCACTGTGTAACTTCAACAAAACTAACGAGTAATGCAATAAAAGTAACATATTATTATTAGTCATATTTACTTTGCAAGCAGTTGAAAGCTCAACTTTGGTTCAATGATCCGACTGAGTATCGCTACCCAAACATTACACGTTGGCACATTTATCAATATCGCACGGATTGTGGGGAGACGCGGAGAGAACGTTCCCTTTATAAGTTTACGCGATAGGATGATTGATCTTATTAGAAAGTACGACAAACATAACTTTACTTTCTTTCTTGGCTACGAAGAAAACTGAATAATGAGCTTTAGGTTACACTTATTTGTCAGTCATTTGTTGGTCTTTGTGTTGGTTATTCGTGGCCGTGTGCCTTGTATGTTTTTCTCTTGAGTGCCTTTGACGAGTCATCAAGTCACAATAGTAAGTATTCGTTTATTTTAATCATAATAACAATGTTCGTTTTTGACTGTACAAATGATACCAACTTGTCGAGCTATGAGGCTAAATTGGTGACAGCTTTTTCTATTTATGAAATAGTAACCATTTATTGGTTAATCTCTGACGACAATCCCTCATGACGAAACTTTTGCTTTATATAAATGTTAAAAAAGTGAAAAAAAAAAACTTACTTTTAAACAATTGTACTCATTTTTTAGTCTATCACGGATAAATAAAAAAATAACTGTGTCAAAATATAATCAACGCTTCAACACTTTTTATCCCGTTCTCCTCTTCCGTTCGCTCCGTTTCCAAGGGAAACACCATGTTGTCGGAACTCTCAATAACGCAAACACATAGATGCTAATATCGCCTGTTTGGGCTCGTATTGTATTATGAGCTACTCAATACGGGTGGCATTAACGATCTATCTGCGTTAGACAAGATAGCTTATCTCGATGGCTGCAGCCAATCACTCCAATCGTAATAGGCTAGCTATAACTAATGGTAATTATATCGCATGTATTATATGAGTTAAGAATCAATACGTACTTAAAGAAGTAGGTATATTAGTCAGGTTTTAATACAATTTAAATTACTACATTAAAAAAGGTCTTCTTTGCATATGTATGATTGTGAATAAATACGTAATAATTTTGTGTTAAGACTTTTATCTAAAGATAAGCAACCGCAATCATTTTAAGTCACAAGCTTTCAATTATTCTAAATAGAAGGTAGGTAATTAAAACCAGGCACTACTATTTAAACCATTTAATTACTTTATTTAAGATAAAAAATACACTAAATCTAATATAC
Organism: Maruca vitrata; assembly: GCA_039566165.1. Taxonomy (NCBI): domain Eukaryota; kingdom Metazoa; phylum Arthropoda; class Insecta; order Lepidoptera; family Crambidae; genus Maruca; species Maruca vitrata. Next base: position 12,311,215 of record CM076921.1, read on the forward strand.
TAATGATCCCGTGGTAAGTAGCAATATACAAATTCTCGTATACTTAAATATAGATTACATTACATGCCCAGATATGGAACTAAAAATGAAGGGGTGATAGTCATCCCCTCTTCCACAAGTCCGGTGATGATGACAAGGCTACTCCAAGCCATCATCGTTAGTCAGTTAGGAGAACAAAATATCACACAAACACATAAAGAAAAGGGTGACTACTATATTCCGTGTCTATTTCAACCTATTGTTTATCATCTAACAAACCAGGAATGTAAATTCATTCGATGGAGGTTTGTACGAAGACTTAAGTCAGCGAGCTTATAAAGTTATTCGCTCCGATAAGCTTTCACAACGAACGTCGCCAGTTATGTATTCAATATTAAAGTGGCCGCGTGAGGCTTGTTACATTTTTCGTTCTTGAGCCAAAAACACACGGGATATCTTTGGGTATTCAGACGCGGAATGTTTACTAACTATAGTTATTTAATTAGTGGTATAATATACATAAAAAAAACTTCCTCTTGAATCCCTCTATCTATAAAAAAAACTGCATCATAGATCGTTATGCAGTTTTAAAGATTTAAGCATACTTAGGGACAGACAGAGGCAGGAAGTGACTTTGCTTTATACTATGTAGTGATATATTTTTAATAGACCTCGTCAAAATAAATCTAGTACAAAGTTTTGATAGTGAAAATGATTAACTCTTATAAAATAAAATAAAATCTAGTTCTAAAAATTATTTATAGTTTTTTACGGGAATGAAAATATAAGCACATTATACAGTGATCGTCTTAAAGTGCTCAATATTTTTTTAAAGTTTGCAATAGTAGTTCTCAATGAAATAGAACAATGACAAAGTAGACACCTTACTCAATACCTTGATGATTTGTCCTCTGTATTCAATCTGAATTATTATATAATATGAACTAGTATATTCCAAAGTAACTACTGGAATACCTTATAATTGATAATTGCCGGAATCACAACTTATATGCGTATAAAACAAATGAAAATTTTTTCAGTTTCACACATTTTTCTAAAACTAAAATCGCAGCGGTCCCTCCCCCAACATACAACCATACATTCCCCCATAATGTACATGTTACTATGGCAAGCCGAATCAATCGCCAGCCCTTATGGTATCGATTCCCCTGAATAAAACATACGCCTGCTCACAACGAGGTGACAGCCATGACATGCTCAGTCAAAATAAAGTCCATAATCTTAGTACTATGGGTATACTACTATTGATATTGTATGCAATTCGACGAAGCCAAGGCACGCGAAGGAACACGATTTTTTGCAACATTTTGACATCACAATCGTATTTGCCTTTAATGTTTGGAATATCTTCGATTCCTTTGAGTCAGCACCAGTATTGGCTATAGAAAACTATTGTAGAGAGCTTTTTAATCTAACGAAAATTAGTCTGTAATATTACTTACACTCACTTAATTATATTGTGTTTGACAGCCTCGTTGGCCTGTTGGTAGCAAGCGCTGCATATGCCGCCATGGCTGAAATCGGTCGGACGCATTATTGTGTTTGACTGATACTTTGTTCTCATGAGCAAAACAATAAGAAAATTAAAAGTATCAACTACAATTACTACCTGACTCGACTTATGCCCATCTACTTGTAAACTATAGATCCAATATTGATGTTAACTCAGTATCCATGAGCCACTGGGCACGGCATGTGGGAGGTATCGGCAGTACGGCGAAAGGTCAGTTATTTCGTTCCCGGTCAACACTCTAATTCGAGTTCATTTACCGCTTTCTACATTGTCTTCCGTAGGTGGCGCGACATTTGTTTGGAATAGGTTTACAATATTCACATAATTACTTATTTGTATGATTGTGTATCTTTGTAGCTTTAACAAGGAAGTCAAATCGTTTTCGAGATTGCTCGTAACCACGGTGAGTGGAACCCAACAGAAACTTTGGGCTATAAGTAGTATGTGGGTATTTGGTACTGGTCCCTTATGTTAATAATACGTAATAATTTTTATTTAAAAGTAGTTAAATCAAGTAGCTAACGATGTGCGACCGCAATATTCGTGGATATGAGATTACTGTCAACAGTCAAGACAACTAAACCTAAGTTATTCAACTTAGCATTTCACGTAATATACATACATATTTAGTAATTAATTTGTTACGCTACCAGTCCACTGCTGCAACTACAATTGGATATTGGATGCTTATATATTACGTAGCATCCAAATTACCTACCAATACTTTTTTTTATTTAGAGGCACTATTAGTGCACTGTGTTACGTCGCGTAGTCGAATCGGAATAACGCATTGTATGACACACTTGTTTTGCGTCGACGCTACGACAACACAGCGCAAGAGGGTATGCCATCTCTTGTCCGTCGATCTGTCAAAACATCGCTAAGGAAGACTCCATGGACTAATAGAGCATGTCATAAAAAAAAATGAAAAACAACGCAACGAAAACGGGTCTCGCCCTATATTGTAAAAAGTCAAATATCTATTTTCTTTATTTAGGGAAAACACAAACAGCAATGTTACAATTCACTTTAAAATAACACACATGTGACGTAACACACTTGCCAAAAAAGTTTTCACGACTAAGTATAGCATGGTATCTTTATAAGTAACGAAACCAACGAAGGTATAAAAATAATTAACTTATTAATAATACATAACTAGGACAACATTGATGTTAGCTGCTGTATAGCAATGCTAAACAGCAACCAACATCAAGGCTGACCAATAATAGTTATTCAATTGTATTTTCACCATTCAGTCGTTATTATCACTGTAAGTAAACCAATTCGTAAACTTGGCTCATTACAAAACGATATGAAATCTCTTACCCTGTAATAGTGAGTTGGTATCATTAGTCATCCATTAGAAAGCAATAACAGACACGGAATGGTCAATTATTCGTCCCGTTCCGGACATTGCGTGATTGTGTCTGATTATTGATTATTATGCATTGTTCACATCAAACTTATTGTAAGCCGATGACTTTAAGCACGCATTGTATCGCTTTTCTTTTAAATACGAGTGTCGTTTACACCGTATACTGCACCTACTATACTTCCAGTAATAAAATGGGCAACACAAAATATAGAAAAAACATTCCAAAACATTCCAAAATCACTTTCGAAGAGTAATATTCAATTGAATTCAACTTTATCACACACAAATAAGTGTCATATCATTATAAGAAGTGCAAGTGACACAGCTAATGAGTCAGTTGCATGCACGTTTGAGTGACATAAGAGTGATAGAGAAGTTTTTAGTAAGAACAACTCTATATCATACACGTCTTAACTTCATTCGGTTATCTTCGGGAACACGAAGTTTCTTTGCCCATTTTTTTTCCTTCAAGTACTGTACTATAGTCCAATCTCGAAACTAAATATCCAGATCATCATCATCATCATCAGCCCATATACGTCCCCACTGGTGGGATTAAGCCTTAGTCAACCACGCTGGCGAAGTGCGGGTTGGTCGACTACACAACCTTAGAATTTCTTTAAAGGTACGCAGGTTTCCTTACGAGGTTTTCCTACACCGTTTAAACGACGAATAATCGTACATATGAATATCAAATTTGAAAATACAGTGGTACGTGGCGGTATTCAAACTGGCGACCTCTCGCATGCAAGCAACGACCTTAACCACTCGGCTCGACGCGTTTAATATGTCCAGATATACTGACGCTAACACGATGTACTTTGTCACCGGCTATCAAAAACTAATTTTGAGCATAGGCTTCTAAGGACAACCAACGCAGTTTCGGTACGTAACAGAATGTATATTCGTAGTTAGCATGGTGTGGCCCAGGAAGAAATCCGTTTTCAGTCTACACTGAGGCTAATATGGTAACGGTTCACAATAGGCATCGCTATAATCACCTCGTTGTGAATGCTTACACGTGTAATTCATCAGTTATAAGGCCAGATTACAACGATTTGTTGATTTATTTGTTTGGTTACAAAAATACATAATTTCTATATTGTAGAGCGTGGATATAATAATTTGTCTTTATTTACTTGATTCCATTAAAATATCGTATGTGAGTATGATTGACTGCTTACGTATATCATAATAATCCATAAACAAGAAAATAGACACTTTTTTTGTTGACAAGAACTCGACAGCGGTAGAATCCAACAGTGGATAGTTCTTCCTTGATACTGATCTCCGTTTTGTGTCTGTGTATCAAATGACCATATAAAACGATTGTGGTAATAAAAAAAAAGTTACGTCAAATAAATAACATATGTAACAAAATACTCTTCATACTTTATGACATTTACGTGTAACAACTAGTTGTTGTCTACAGTTAATTTTACTGTAAGATTTTAAACTTTCGCGTTCCATCACACTAAATATTAGTCTTTATGGGTCTACACGCGTTATAAGGAGTAGCAAATTACATAGCTACTTACTGCCCGACGTTTCGACGTTCGTTGCTACTCGTAATAACGCATGTAGACCCATAAAGACAAATATTTAGTTAATTTCACTACCGAAGAATATTGTTCAATATTTTTATATCTAACATATTTTTTACATATTTTAAAAATGTCTTAGCTTCATCATCATCATCAGCCCTTACCTGGACTCCTTCCATAACTTACCACAGGTAAAATCGTATATTTTCCGTTCCGACTAAACTCAATGTTCGATCCTTTAAACTAAACATAACCCGGAGTCATTTCATTGCATTTCACAGGATTCCATTGCCGCTTGAAACCGCTCACATTACCAAAATAGAGGTAATCTCAATCACTATTGGGGATTTAAAATGTTAACTTGATTTAAAATTTCAAAATCTCGTTAAGGAATTAACCCTTCGGCTAAGTTCGTTGTACCGTTAAATTGGCTTGTTGGCTAATAGTAACTTTAATTGAATACTTGAGAAACTTTGTGGAAATTTAGATTTATTGAATCACGAAATCCATCACTTGATGAATATTATTTAATTTTGTACGGATGTTATGAGGTAAAGTTTTGCCTTTTGATAGCTATTGTATGTACATAATTGAAAAAAGACAGATATTTTTAGATACAGCAGTCAAATTATATTATACTGTAGAGCGTGATATCTTTGTTGAACGTTTATAACAGCCTATGATTGCGGATGGTACAATAGGAAGAAGGTCTATGCCTAACAATATTTGGATGCAGTACCATACAATTTGATGCAATGGTAAGAAAAAACATACTCCTGATGGATATATAAATAACTTATTTATCTAATTTAGGGTTCTAATATCACCATTTAGGTACAAAATATATATGACGATCATCTCAAAATGAGACACCATTGATTTCATTTAAGTTTCACAGTTTGCCATCTCAAACCAGAAATCAAGCATACACAATGATAAAAATTATATTTACTATTCTTGTTTGATAGCGAACGCTCAAAATAGAAATTTCATTTTACTCACTTCTATCTTCTGTTGATAATTTCGCTTCATACTTCAATAAGTTCAATAAATCTACACTCATTTTAGTTCATCAACTAACATAACATTATTTAATGTTATAAAACTTCACTTCAGTCCACAACTCCAAGAATTAAGTATTTTTAAAACTAAACAAGTTTTTTTTTCATCCGCACAAGTTGTCGTGTTAGATTTCGTAGCGCGCTCCGTAGCGGCGAGACGCGGCGTGCGTCCGCGTCGTAGTCCGACGTAGCACTAGACTACGTTCGTAGCACTTACCCGTAGCGGGCTGCTATACTTTCATACTTTTTTGCGGTCTTTTGTTAAGCTTTAGTACTGATGCGAATTGATAATTTTCCTTTAGGTAAAAATATATTTTAGATATAATGTTAACGTGTAAGTATCAATTACAAAAAAAGTGAATATCACTGTGACTCAATATGAATAATCCTTACTATTCCTTATTCCTTATTCCTTACTATTCCTTACTATTCCTTACTATTCCTTACTATTCCTTACTATTCCTTACTATTCCTTACTAATATTATAAATGCGAAAGTAACTCTGTCTGTCTGTCTGTCTGTCTGTCTGTCTGTTACGCTTTCACGCATAAAGTACTGAACCGATTTAAACGAAATTTGGTACAGATAGAGTCCAGAGCCTAGAAACGGTTATAGGCTACTTTTTAACCGACTGCGCTATAAAGAAGTAATGTTTAAGCCGTTAAACATCTCTACGCGGACGAAGTCGTCACAGCCACTGGACGGATCGAGATGAAACTTAGCATGCAGGTAGATGTTATGACGTAGGCATCCGTTAGGACAGGATTTCCCGAAATTCCCACGGGAACAGGAAAAAACGGGAAAATCCCATTGTATGAAAAATACTAACCGCATAAGTTAGACGCTTGAAATTTGACATGCAGGTACCTTAATAAATTAGAAGCTTAGTTGCAACAGGATATTGTCAAATTCCCACGGGAACGGGAGTAATAGGAAAAAAACTTTTGTATGAAAAAATCTAAGCCGCGATATAGATAGACGATTGAGATTTGGCATGCAGGTACCCTAATGAACGTTAAGCTTACTTCCAACGCGATATTACGAAATTCCCGGGAGTTATTGGGAAATAACTTCAGTATGTAAAATCCCTTACGGGGTTGAAATATATTATATAGAGATAGAGATATACCCGAAGCGAAGCGAGGGCGGGTCGCTAGTCTATATATATAAAAGGAAGTCGTGTTAGTTACACCACTTATAACTCGAGATCGGCAGAACAGATTTGGCTGAAAATTGGTAGGGAGGTAGCTTAGAGCCAGGAGAAGGACATAGGATACTTTTTATCCCGTTTTACAGAGTTCCCGTGGGACTTGACATGGAACGTCAGTCATTATGTTAAACATTATTCCATTTATGAAGTCTATTTTGACATTTCGAAGAACGTAACTCTGCACGTTTCATTTAAATGCAATGTAATATCTTTTTTTGTGTTTGGTCGTAAATCGTCATTTGAAAAATTTACAATTGTACAAAAACACTCTACAATTAATTCACAAGCAAAATTAACTTATTGTTTTTGATCAAACTATTGTTTCTAAATCTGAACTTCAAAATATAATAATAATTTTTTGAGCGAATGCAGTTACGTACTATGGTTTATGTTTTACTTTTAAACAAAGTGACGTGCCTCAAGTATTCAGTTAGTAAAATCGATCATTCGCGAATGAAAATGATTCTGGGGCTGCTTCATTGAAGAGTTTTTACACAAGAGTATAACTGTTATGGTCCTTTAAACTCATTGTATTTTTTTAAAAACTTGACTATAATTATTTACGTCATTATATATCTATATATTATAATAAACATGCAAATGCATATAATAATACTAAACATTAGGGTGGAGCGAAAAATACTTTTTTTTTATTTTCGAAATTCCTGTATTACTAATCGATGACGCGTTATATTAGAAGGCTTTATGCGAAATTTCAACAATTTAAGTCATCATCTTCAGGTGGCGCACTAGGGTTGAGTAAAATAAAAGTTGTAATTTTTGGCTTATTTAAAAAAAATTTTTTTCGGGTGAGCAACTGTCTTTACTACAATATTAATACTTAAAATAACTGAAGGCATAAATAACTACGGAAATAATTTATAAAATACCGTAAATAAATCGTTTACATATATTAAGCCTTATGTTCAAGAAGAGCCTTTTTGATGAAAATCCTGATATTTCGTGTCGAAAAGCGGTATCTCCTTCCTGGCGATTATCCACGTTCGAATGAAAACATTTCTTACTTCTAGTCGACAAACAGAGAAGGAAGCCTCAGTTAAGGTGTGTGAACACCCTTTTACTGCTTTAGTGAGTCAGAGATACTTTTGAATTTCAAGCAAAGTGTCTTCTGAGGAAACGTTTAAAAGTACTGTGTTAGTGAATTTGAATGTCAACTGTGGTTCAGTTATCTATTATTTTTCACCCAATCAATTTAATCCCAATGTTTTATTGCATCAGGTCTAAGTTATGGAAGATATAATTCGCGATTTTTCTTCCCTTAACTCCGAATTCGTGCCTTTAAAAGTCTCTCAACAGCTAGTTTCCTCACGTGTAACTCATAATGTTGTAACATAGTCAGCAATACGTTTTCTGGATATGCGAAGAATGAATTTCTTTGTTTAGTTAATAGGAAAATACTTTTCGATTCACTACGCAAAACAAATACTTGTCATAATGATTTGACACATATATTTTATTGTCAAGTGAAATTGTAGCGCTTGACATAGAGAAAATATGGATCAAAGCATTAAATTCTTCAATAAGGCATCAGCAAGTTGTCGCTAGGTTGATTTCGTATAATAACAAGTACCAAGAGTCTTTAAATAAGTTATTTTATATCGCAACAAGTAAATGATCGTCAAAAAATGTGATGAGTATGACAAGTTTGTGAAGAAATCTCTCAACTTTTATAAATAGTGTCGGTACGGTTTGACACATTTATTTAACATTAGAATGAGTTATAAGTAGTATGTTTTTGCGTAGAGATTTGAAAGGTAGATATTGTCCTCAAAACAAACTAAAAAAATCCTTCTTTGCGTACCCAGAAAACGTATTGCTGACTATGTTACAATATTTTGAGTTACACGTAAGGAAACTGGCCGTTGAGAGACTTTTAAAGGCACGAATTCGGTGTTAAGGGAAGAAAAATCGCGAATTATATCTTCCATAACTTAGACCTGATGCAATAAAAAATTGGGATTTAATTGGTTGGGAGAAAAATAATAGATAACTGAACCACAGTTGACATTCAAATTCACTAACACAGTACTTTTAAACGTTTCCTCAGAAGACACTTTGCTTGAAATTCAAAAGTATCCCTGACTCACTAAAGCAGTAAAAGGGTGTTCACACACCTTAACTGAGGCTTCCTTTTCTGTTTGTCGACTAGAAGTAAGAAATGTTTTCATTCGAACGTGGATAATCGCCAGGAAGGAGATACCGCTTTTCGACACGAAATATCAGTATTTTCATCAAAAAGGCTCTTCTTGAACATAAGGCTTAATATATGTAAACGATTTATTTACGGTATTTTATAAATTATTTCCGTAGCTATTTATGCCTTCAGTTATTTTAAGTATTAATATTGTAGTAATGACAGTTGCTCACCCGAAAAAAATTTTTTTTAAATAAGCCAAAAATTACAACTTTTATTTTACTCAACCCTAGTGCGCCACCTGAAGATGATGACTTAAATTGTTGAAATTTCGCATAAAGCCTTCTAATATAACGCATCATCGATTAGTAATACAGGAATTCCGAAAATAAAAAAAAAGTTTTTTTCGCTCCACCCTACTAAACATGCAATCGTGTATTTCTTTTTTCGACAAAAAACAAGATTGGAAGTTTTGCATGTCTTAAATTGTTCTTTCGACTTAAACTTAGTTTTTGAAAGTTAATTCGATTAAAATTAGTTACAAATCGAGAATCGTTGCCGCTGAGTATCGATTTTTAAGGGGTACTTCCCTGGTAGTGTTAAATTCACATCTGTCTAAAAAGACTTCATAATTGGAATAGAGTATAGTTTTCCAATCCTGTCGAATACTGTAACAACTATTCATGTGTGCGTCCAGATATAATTTTTTTGTAAAATGTCTCGAAACTTTAAGTACTGTTATATTAAGGTATTTGTTTTAGACATTAATTTGTGTAAGTTATTTGTTTGAGTTTTTATTTCCGAAAATAATACTCAGATTATTATAAGGGTCTTGAATCGATAACTTGCATCTATATTGTTCAATTATTGTCTATTTCAGAGATTTTCATTTAGCAATATAGTGACATCTAATTGTCATGTTCGTTTATTGACAAAATTCGATATCTATAGTGACCAAATAATAAAGAAGGTTCTTTGACAAACATTTTTCAATCATCACGTTTTTGGGTCAGAAGAAAAAACGAGCTGATCGCACTACAATAAATACGGTTCTTACCTGTATCAAACGGATAAGTAGATATTAAATCTCTACACATGAAATTTTTGCAAATATATTTTATAGGCAATTCAGCAAAAGAAGTTGATCAGCATTTGCACAACAATTTGGTGAAGATCGATTGTCGAACAACCTCACACATTTTTCAAGATATAGGTAAATTAATAACATTAGTCAAATCGAAATTAAAATTACTTAGGATTTGAGACAATAATAGACATTTGAAGTTGGGTGGGAAAGTCCATTTCAAAAGTGCGAATCTAAAAATGCTATGACATCGTATAAAATGCAAAATTAGCAGTAACTTTCACTATGAAAATATATTCGTATAAGCAACATTTGATATAGCTGCTGAACAAAGTTCTTACGATATGCATACAGTATTACACGTTGTGACGTCATAGTGTGCTGCGACATTTGTATGAAGCGTTTTGAGCTCACCCAAATGATGTGCTATTGAAACTGTAATATCTCGGGGAGTTTGCCAAATATCAAACCATTATTTTAAAAGTATAACTTCTTCATCCAGCAGCCAGCAAAATAGGCCTATTGTAATATTGGGTAGAAAAGTTATCAAAAATCGATATTAAGCTGTGAACTAAATTTGATTAACAAACATTTATTAGCAAACAGAAAACTTCTTAGTCTTTAAAACAAAACAAACTTTATAAAAAACTTTAATAAAATTATTGTTGGCGCGGTTAAATTACCACAGATCACTAAATAAGCTATGCGAAGTTTGTATATGCGTTCTGAAATTTAACTCATAGTTTTTGCCATTATCCTTATTTACTTTGAAAGTAGGCAAAAACTGGTTCGAATAAATTTTGTTACGCCAAATGAAGTCATTTGAAAGCAATTATTGTATTGCTGGATTTGAGTAAAAATATGAGATTAGTAAAGTTCTCAGTTATGGCGAGACCAGGGGAATAAGGATTAAATTTTATATGGAGGATATTATGGATTCCCTTAGGTACTTACTCATACGGCATACCTAAGATGGGACGACTGTCAACTATAAAAAGCACATAAACGGTCAAATTGAGAGACCCCCTCCTTTTTTGAAGTCGGTTAACAAAATAAAGTAGTGCATCATAGCTACGTTAAGGCGGTACGAAGTTCGCCGGGTCAGCTAGTTTATAATACACGAAAGTAAGGGAAAAATATGGAAACCTTTTATAGTATCATAGTATTGACTTCAATTTCAGGTTTATTTTATAGCTCAGTTTTATACATTTCGGTTCTATGTCCGATTCATAAATATTCAAATTTAGTGCTCCATTTTTATTCAACCCAGAAATTTAGTATTATTTTGTTTGTTTTATTGATTCGGCTTCTATATTATATTTACGTTTCGTTTAACTGAGGTATGCATTGAAATATTTAAATAAAGGTTATATTATAGATCAAAAAGATGTAATTCTTTATTTTTTGGGAATGCTATTTAAAGCTCTAATGTAAATTAAACTTTGAGAAAATTTAAAAATATCCCTGTTCTGGCGGGTGAATGCGATGTTTTACAAATTGTAAATGTTTAAAAAAAAGTATTAAGAAATTATCGGTCGTATTTTAAAATTTGTACCTGTTTCTTTAACGTTATTAACAAATAGAAAGATGTACAAGAAATAACAGCACAGCTTTCACAGCAAGTAGACCATTGAAGCTTATAGAATCTCATCTTGCAAATTCCTTGTTACGGTTTCGCTCCAAGAAATTTGTTTTAGATATAGTGATATTCTTGAGCAAAACCACAATGGCGTACAATTTAGAACTTTTGACGATCTTATCGGTATAACCCGTGTCTTGTTTCCGCTATGTTCAAACATTGTCAGTATAGAATATTATCAGATATTATCATAACAAGATGCAATAAAGATCAAGTAGATGTTATAGAGTCTACAATGTTATTAGCTTTTCTTTCTAAGAAACTGGATTGGACCAGATTAGGAAATATAAAACTTACAGTACGGTCGGCACTGTGCTGTTTAAAATAATTTTAAAAGGATTGGGACGGCGAACAAAAACGATTTTGAATGTGGAACAAAAGAGAACGCCTAAGGTTAGTATGTACCAATTTAATTTTTAAAACGATAGAACAAAGCTTCATTTAAATGGGAGTTCTTTGTTGATAGATGTGATGTTTAATACTTTCTTTTTTTTTTTTTTTTTTTTTTTTTTTTTTATATAAGAGGCTAACAAGATGACCTCACTCCACCTGATGGTAAGCGGTAGTGAGATCCAAATATGAGGTCGACAGGCGCAATAGACCATATTGAGCCTGTCGCACTCACCCTGAAAGCCGTGAAAAAGGAGACCACAGTTGCGGCAACAACGAGACAAGGCGTGGAGTCTCGCATTGGTATTGAGCTGTGCGGGTCGGAGTTGGCCAGTCCGCCGGACGGAAGGGACCCCGCACCGGCGGGCTGACCCGCTCCGCCCGCACAATACCGCCGCTAAGGCTCCACTGGTCCGGCGCTTGCCGCAACAATGGTCCCCCCTGGCTCCGGTTCGTACAGTGCTGATCCCGGAACGCGACCTGACCGAGAGAGGTTTCTTTTGTTTCTAATAAAATATATACTTTTTAACTGGCTTGAAAAATGTTCATGTATGTTAGTTCCTCAGATTCTCCATTTTGTCACTCTATATATTCCTAATAAAAAAAATATTTTACGTCATTGTAGTCAAAGTTACTAATTCGTTGTTCAATTTTTTTATAAGAATTTTCACAAACAAAAATAAATATCTTTTGCTATGACTTTCTTTCCCTTTAATATTTCCGGCTGAGTTATAATATCACTGCAAATATTCAGCAGTCCTTTTAGTTAGACATTTTCAGCTCTCACATAGTTAGATTAAAAAAGTTCCAGTGCTCAAATTATTACAAAACTTATTTTAAAGTTTGCCAAAGACGACGTTTTTAGGTATGACGGAGGAAGATTGGAGAGCGAAAACAGAAATGAATCCATTTCAATGTATATTTCTTCTTTCGTGAAACCCTAGTTGTCTGTGATTCTAGGACTTTATACATCATTATCAGTCCATATATAGCCCTAAACTAGGGCGATAAGGCCTTAGTCAACCACGCTGGCCATGTGCGTGCGTGACCTAAGATTTTTTTCGTAGGTGTGCAGGTTTCCTCATGATGTTTTCCTTCACCGTGAAAGCGTCGAGTGATCGTACATTTGAATTTCAAACTTGAAAAACACAGTGGTACGTGGAGGGTTTTGAACTGGCGACCTCTCGCATGACAGGCAACGACCTTAACCACTCGCTTGACGCAGGAGACAACTTCTCTATAGTTATGTCTTTCCACTATAGTCAAATATGAATCAAATAAAAAAAAAAGACGTATGGCACTCGGGGACTGCCGCGGTATAGCTATTGCATAGCATCGTCCGATTTCGGAGCAGCTCGTCTCGATTCGTGCGAGTTTCGTAGAGTCGTACAATACGTCTAACCGCACGCACACAAACACCGTGCCGAAGTCTAGCGAACTTCAACGACGTTAGACGATTGTGAGGTTTTTTTCGTTACGGAATTTTTTGGTTCGGTCGCCGCGCTCAAAGCCCGCGATAAAAGCTATGCAAAAGCTTAAAAATAATAAGGTTTCCGACCTATCCCAATGGTGGTCAACCAATGCAGGACATATTTTAATGCACAAGAGTGCACGTAAACATTAGTGCACTGTTCTGTGTTTCGTCACTTATAGTGTAAGATGGCAATGCGATCACCAGCTTACCGGGCCTTATGTGGCACGTGCTTGTATCCACCAAATTCCTGACTCTAGGCTTAGTGATTTATTAACAGAAAAACACACACAATTTAGACTTGAAACTGGACTCGAATATGGCCTCTCGATCCTAGTTTGGGAGGTTAAAACAAATACCTGGTACGGGTACCTCTATTTTCTTACACCACTCCACTGTTGAAACATATACGCAAACACTCCGGCCAGTGTTTTAGGAAGCTTTTGAAACAAACGTTACAGAACATAAAAGTTTAGACGGTCAAAACGGCAACTAAGCTTTAATAGTCGGGACGTAATAACTGTTAGACTCTGAACTTTACTAAAGCCACAGAGAATCTAGTTTTAGTATTTTAACAAACAGCTACGCAAGGGAAATGGGGTCTTCATTTCCCTCATTGTTTTTATCCCATGTGGTAGTACAGGGGCGAAGTTCGAGTCAAGAAAAAGTGATAGTTGTAAAATTACTAATAATGACTGTATTAGAGACAACCAATATTTACATTTCTTACTTAACTTAAAAGTATGTTTATTTCGCAAATAAACATTAATGTACAAATATGTTTTGCAAATATAATGCCGATAACTTAATATCGTCTTTTTGTGTTAAAAAAGCAGGATCACCTAACATAAAACGCCTGAAGTAAAAAAATTAAAAACTACCTCTGTTTCTCTTTTACCAGGTTATAATTTACTATTCCAGCAACCTTAACTTTTTATTTTTACCGTAATTAAAAAACTTGAGCCTGCAATCTAGGGAGCAGTTAAAACAGCTTAGCCGTTTCAGAGTAGCTTACAAACACGGAAGTAAGTTTTTCCATTTTAGCTTGCAATTCTGGGAAGAAATTTGTTTTAGATATAGTGATATTCTTGAGCAAAACCACAATGGCGTACAATTTAGAACTTTTGACGATCTTATCGGTATAACCCGTGTCTTGTTTCCGCTATGTTCAAACATTGTCAGTATAGAATATTATCAGATATTATCATAACAAGATGCAATAAAGATCAAGTAGATGTTATAGAGTCTACAATGTTATTAGCTTTTCTTTCTAAGAAACTGGATTGGACCAGATTAGGAAATATAAAACTTACAGTACGGTCGGCACTGTGCTGTTTAAAATAATTTTAAAAGGATTGGGACGGCGAACAAAAACGATTTTGAATGTGGAACAAAAGAGAACGCCTAAGGTTAGTATGTACCAATTTAATTTTTAAAACGATAGAACAAAGCTTCATTTAAATGGGAGTTCTTTGTTGATAGATGTGATGTTTAATACTTTCTTTTGTTTCTAATAAAATATATACTTTTTAACTGGCTTGAAAAATGTTCATGTATGTTAGTTCCTCAGATTCTCCATTTTGTCACTCTATATATTCCTAATAAAAAAAATATTTTACGTCATTGTAGTCAAAGTTACTAATTCGTTGTTCAATTTTTTTATAAGAATTTTCACAAACAAAAATAAATATCTTTTGCTATGACTTTCTTTCCCTTTAATATTTCCGGCTGAGTTATAATATCACTGCAAATATTCAGCAGTCCTTTTAGTTAGACATTTTCAGCTCTCACATAGTTAGATTAAAAAAGTTCCAGTGCTCAAATTATTACAAAACTTATTTTAAAGTTTGCCAAAGACGACGTTTTTAGGTATGACGGAGGAAGATTGGAGAGCGAAAACAGAAATGAATCCATTTCAATGTATATTTCTTCTTTCGTGAAACCCTAGTTGTCTGTGATTCTAGGACTTTATACATCATTATCAGTCCATATATAGCCCTAAACTAGGGCGATAAGGCCTTAGTCAACCACGCTGGCCATGTGCGTGCGTGACCTAAGATTTTTTTCGTAGGTGTGCAGGTTTCCTCATGATGTTTTCCTTCACCGTGAAAGCGTCGAGTGATCGTACATTTGAATTTCAAACTTGAAAAACACAGTGGTACGTGGAGGGTTTTGAACTGGCGACCTCTCGCATGACAGGCAACGACCTTAACCACTCGCTTGACGCAGGAGACAACTTCTCTATAGTTATGTCTTTCCACTATAGTCAAATATGAATCAAATAAAAAAAAAAGACGTATGGCACTCGGGGACTGCCGCGGTATAGCTATTGCATAGCATCGTCCGATTTCGGAGCAGCTCGTCTCGATTCGTGCGAGTTTCGTAGAGTCGTACAATACGTCTAACCGCACGCACACAAACACCGTGCCGAAGTCTAGCGAACTTCAACGACGTTAGACGATTGTGAGGTTTTTTTCGTTACGGAATTTTTTGGTTCGGTCGCCGCGCTCAAAGCCCGCGATAAAAGCTATGCAAAAGCTTAAAAATAATAAGGTTTCCGACCTATCCCAATGGTGGTCAACCAATGCAGGACATATTTTAATGCACAAGAGTGCACGTAAACATTAGTGCACTGTTCTGTGTTTCGTCACTTATAGTGTAAGATGGCAATGCGATCACCAGCTTACCGGGCCTTATGTGGCACGTGCTTGTATCCACCAAATTCCTGACTCTAGGCTTAGTGATTTATTAACAGAAAAACACACACAATTTAGACTTGAAACTGGACTCGAATATGGCCTCTCGATCCTAGTTTGGGAGGTTAAAACAAATACCTGGTACGGGTACCTCTATTTTCTTACACCACTCCACTGTTGAAACATATACGCAAACACTCCGGCCAGTGTTTTAGGAAGCTTTTGAAACAAACGTTACAGAACATAAAAGTTTAGACGGTCAAAACGGCAACTAAGCTTTAATAGTCGGGACGTAATAACTGTTAGACTCTGAACTTTACTAAAGCCACAGAGAATCTAGTTTTAGTATTTTAACAAACAGCTACGCAAGGGAAATGGGGTCTTCATTTCCCTCATTGTTTTTATCCTATGTGTTAGTACAGGGGCGGATCCAGTTTTCGTGTCAAGAAAAGGTTATAGTTGTAAAATTACTAATAATGACTGTATTAGAGACAACCAATATTTACATTTCTTACTTAACTTAAAAGTATGTTTATTTCGCAAATAAATTACATACATTAATGTACAAATATGTTTTGCAAATATAATGCCGATGACTTAATATCGTCTTTTTGTGTTAAAAAAGCAGGATCACCTAACATAAAAAGCCTGAAGTAAAAAAATTAAAAACTACCTCTGTTTCTCTTTTACCAGGTTATAATTTACTATTCCAGCAACCTTAACTTTTTATTTTTACCGTAATTAAAAAACTTGAGCCTGCAATCTAGGGAGCAGTTAAAACAGCTTAGCCGTTTCAGAGTAGCTTACAAACACGGAAGTAAGTTTTTCCATTTTAGCTTGCAATTCTGGGAAAGGTTATTTATTTTCCAAAATAATTCCAAGTAATTTTATAATTTTAGGAATTTCTGCAAACAACAATTTTAATGGCTGATCGACAATAGATTGGTTAATGTACTTTTTGTATGTACGAGTATATTCACGACAATCTATGTCTAGTCACGGATAGTAAGTAATATGACGCTATATCGAGTACGCAACTTGTTCAATCTAAACTGTAACTTTCGTGTCGATCTTATTTACATTAACAATGCTTCATAAAAATATAGAATGGTACAATTTGCTTTTCCAATAACCTATTTATACTAACTCGATAGCAAAAAAAAACTGGTCAAGTGCGAGTCGGACTCTCGCACGAAAGGAAATTGCTTAAAACTTACGTTTGTTGTATGGGAGCCCTATAATTATAATTTTTAATTTATTATAATTCCGTTTTTTTGAAAGGTACACAAGTAAATGTTCTGTGAAATTTTTAAGCGTCTACCTAGAGGCTAAGTAATAGGGTCCCGTTTTTATCTTTTATGTACGGAACCCTATAAACGAGCAGCTCCCAGGTACTCAAACTGGGGTCGATAAAAACAAACATTAACAAGTTATTTGTCAGAGAAATGACTTGGTCTGATTAAAAAGTTCGATTCGTACAAAGGCGGGAAGTCAACGGACCGGGAGCAACTGTTTTATGAATACCTTATTGAGTTTCAGGCTTTCAGGCGATCAATCCATTATACTGACAAGTTCGGATGGAATTTTATGAAGTTAGGGAAACAAAAAAAATGTGTTCTCGTCACTCGATAATAGGTTTTGGGCCAAATTTGTTTCGTCTTTTGTTTCGGTTAGATAATGCACATGTAATTTTTAAGTCTTTCACAGCACTTGCAGGCTTGCCCCGATTGTCCCGAGTGTCATACATATCTTTCCAGAAAAAGTAGTAAACACTTTGCATTTACACGCAAAAATATGCAACACAATAAAAAATAATACGCACATAAAAAAAAAATTAGGCACCTGAATATGGTTTCAGTTTTCTAATGTGTGTAACCATGACAGTTTAAAGTTATATTTAAATTAAGGTAGCCAAGCAATTTCGGCCATGGAGACCTATTTCATTGGAGATCAGCCAGCGCAGGTCATCAATATTATAGTGCACAAGTCTTAGTGTGTTTGACAAGTGAACTGTTTCCATTTCTTAGTCTATTTCCGTGGTGTTTGCCACCATCGTCATGTCATCGTCAGGTACCGAGAGACACGAGCCTATCCGAAACTAGCAGGCCTTAGTCAACCACGCTAGCCAAGTATTATTAGCCGGGTATTAACATAATGAAGAAGATTATTTTAAGCGCCTATAGATCTAGTCTTGCCGCTACAACGTTGATTGTAACTAACAAAACAGACTGCCTGCACTGTCAAACGTATGTTCCGTACGTGCAACTCATATTCTGAAAGTGGCCAGTCTAAAAACAAAAGCAGGACTATGTTTTTGCTTCGTAACTTTGCAAGCTTGTCCATCATAGCCTACAAAGCTTGCCGACTCCACGTTTCACGTCAAACGCAAAGTTAACATCTCTCTAGCCTGCCCGTTGCCACTACATTTATCAATCTGCGGTTTTCCACAGCTTTTAGCTATTCATTATGGTAGAGTACTGTTGGTGAGAATTTGGGTCACGCTTTTAATATCAGCGTTTTTCTACAATTCAAAAAAGTATGGCTCTGTTAGTTCGCAACGGGAAGTAATGTAAATAAATAAATATTACACAACATCACATACATTGATCTGATTCGTGGTAAGTAGTTTAAGCACTTGTGTTGCGGATATCAGAATCAACAGTGGATACACTTAAATATTTTAATAGCACACACGGAAAAAACACCGATGTTCGACACACAAATATTTGTCCCGGGTGGGAATCGAACCCACGACTCTTGGAACTGTAGATAGTGACCATGGGTCACTATCCACTTTTCCACCGAGCCAGTCAAATATACCTACTAACTGATTCTGTTTATTGATCTCAAACAAAAGACGAAAAGAAAGAATAAAACTTGGCTTGACTACAAGGTCTACTTTTAAAAGACTACATTTATTGGGAAATCAACATCGCCCTGAAATTAATGCTTTGTTGAATACTCGCTGAGCAATACGGGAAGTGCTTTATTCCAGGGAAGTGAATTTTCCCCACAATAATTGGTTTTTCTTGAACGCTGGCGGATGCGAAAGAGTAACGGTTTTGGTACTTAATCTTTTCAGTTTTAAACTGTTCAGAATGCTACTAAACCGTTTTTTTACTTAAAAAGCTTACGTGTAACTTTTTATTGTTTAGCTGTTAAACATTTTTAAATAGAACTGTGTTTACACATATTATATTTACATTCACGATCATTTCGATTTTTTTTAAATATAAAGAATTAAGCTGAAAAATTATAAAAACCAAAACATTTTTAAAGCGAAAAATTATAAAGTTGCTAACCCCAGCTCTAGCCTAACAAAATTACCTGTGAAATATAATTCTTGGTACAACTAGACTTGATAAAATGCAAAGTAAGCGGACGCGACACCTCTATACACCGTGAAATTTTAGTTATAGTTTTCTCATAGAAGAACCATTTACATTTAGTAGTTCTATGAAATGATGCTAACAAGTTTTTGAAAAAATATTGATTTTTAATTTTTTCAATAAAAATTACCATCCTACTCGAAAGCCTGACTTTGAAGTGATGTGACGTAATCATGTACTGCTTGCCGCATGAAATAGGGTAGTTTCCTAAGTCTGATTTTACATACAATTCACAATTAACAGTAACATATAGGTAAATCAATAACATTAGTGAAATCGAAAATAAAATTTCTTATGAAATGAGACAATAATAGGCATTTGAAGTTAGGTGGGAAAGTCCATTTCTAAAGTGCGAAAATTCAATCAAAATACTATGCCATATTATAAATTACAGAAATAGTAGTAACTTTCACTATGAAAACATATTCGTAAACGCAACATTTGATATAGCTGCTGAACAAAGTTCTTACGATATGCGTACAGTATACAGAGCGGTGACGTCATAGCTCTGTGCAACATTTGTATGAAGCGTTTTGAGCTCGCCCAAATGATGTGCTGTTGAAACTGCAATATCTCCGAGAGTTTTCTAAATATCAAACCATTCTTTTAACAGCAACTTTGCGATTGTGTGGTCCATCCATTTATCAAAAAATAAAAAAATAGGAAACTACCCTATTGTATCAAAGAAGCTCCAATTTATAAAGCAGCTTTCGAGTTTCGTTTATTCCTTTCGTGAAAACGGTATATTGATCTAAATTAAAAAATCTGCACACATCTTTTTTACTACTAGAATCATTTTACGGGTAAACAACCACTAAAACTTAATGTTGTACATGTACTTCTGTCGTAGCTATAATATTATTTGTTCCTACTATAATTAATTCGAAAATCCGCTTTGGTCTCACTCCATTTGTTCATAGTCCATGAATAAACATGTCCAAAGAGGTTCTTTGTCCAAAGTTGGTCGGTTTGTTGAAGATTCATTTGCGGACAATATGCATTTTAGATGTCAAGTCGGCTTATTATTTACTTTATAACAAAGTTTAATTGGATATGAACCATTTGTTTTTGATTACTCGAAGTATTATTTGACTACGCCGTGTGAAAGCAATGTTTTGCATAAATCTAACTCTTACTTAGCTATTCTCTAATTTTATGTAATTATAATAATATTAAATAAATATCCTGGGACATTTCCACACACGGTCACCTGACTTCAAACTAAGCACAGCTTGGACTATGAGCGTCAGAGAGCCCGATATACATACATATGTAGATATTTATAAATACATACCGTACTTAAATACATATTCACATCGAGACATGGAACAAACACCCATGTTCATTGTTCATCACACAAATATTTGTACCGAGTGGGAGTCGAACCCACGACTCTTGGAAGCGCCAGGCAGGGTCACTAACCACTGTTCCGCCGAGCCCAGTTAGCCAGTGTAACTTTCGTAAAAGAAAGCAAAACACTTTTTTTTACAATATTCTTCATAATATTTTATTAAATATCGTTCCTCAATATTCGTAGCAACAAAGCCGTATTTCGATAAATAACAGATATTTAAATACGGCTTAGGTTTTTATCGTTCGACCCAAGAGGGTCACGCTATGCGGACCTTAAAGGAAATTCTTACTTTATCGCCTTCGTACATCTGTAATACCTTGAAATAAGGCTTAGATTCATGGAACAGGTATTTCTATAATTCTGAAGAGCAATGAATTCCGCTCAAATTAGAGCCAGTTGGAACCTGCGGTCACCCGAAATATTCAATTCGCATTCCTACAGGGTCCTGTTTGGGACAGAATTTTATATTAAACTTTAGGTGGAAACGGTAGAGTCTGCAATGGTCAGGCTTTGAATTATGTAGTCTCTCAGTGTTTTGTAGTTTAATTTAGTATAACGAAAGTACCTTTCATTGTTTGTGACATGTTTGCGCCAAAACTGAACTGATGTAGAGCCTGATAAAGGCTTTTCTACTTGCACTTAGAAGTCAGTAGACCCGTTTTCTTTTTTCTAACTGACATACGATGATGGCTTTGAGTAGCCTCGTTATCATCACCAGACTTGCGGGAGAGCGAATGACTCTCATCTCTAATCTTCATGGAGCTTGCAACAGTGCAGAAACATTCGGAACTCGACAAAATAAGAAAAATGGTAAACATGTTGAACATTTTATGCTTTCTAATGTTTGTAACCACGACAATTTAAAGTTATAGATGTTGCTACTTTTTAACTGAGTGATAAGGCAGCTTTGTTTCATGGGATAAACTACTCTACGTGGACGGAGTCGCGGGCGGAATGCTAGTTAACGCATATTCTTCATAAATATAAGGCGTCCGACCGATTTCAGCCATGGCGGCCGATCTCAATTGAGATCAGCCATATTCTTCATAGTGTGTATGTAAAGAGAGAATCATTGTAACCAGAGAGAAGCAGGGGCTTAGACAAAGTAACAATATCAAAACAATAACGAAGTTCGACAAGAGTAAAATGTATGGGATTGACATTAGACTGACCACGTGATTTATCGCGTCTAATGGCAATCCCACACATTTTATTCTTTTCGAACTTTGTTATCGTTTTGATATTGTTACATTGTCTACGGCACCAATATACTTAAAGCTAAAACATTAATAACGTTGCCTGCAATATTGGATTGATCTAAAAAGAAACTGGCTAGATAACAAGCTTTTTCCTATCTGCGAATTCTAGACGAAAACATGAATACTGTAGACTTAAACAACAAAAATGTAAAACTTTTTCGCTTCAAGTGTTTGATTACTGAAACTCCTGAGGGATTTCACATAATTTAAACTCTCCCCATGTCACATTAGTGACGGGCGAATTCTCTTTTCCAATTTCTAAATAGAAGCACAATACGTATTAATTCGGCCTCAGCGTCTGAGACATGCGATTTATGTACCAATATCACTGGTAAGCAATGATTTTGGTTTACAATTACAAGTTGAAGGAGAAGGAAGAAAATATAGGCAGTATACTAGTATTTAGCTAAGAACGTGGGTACGCAATGAACTTGTTAATGCACAAGGCAGAATGGCGGCGACGTGGTCCACAACCCGTCACGTCACGTTTCCCACAGAGGTGAAAAGTGGATCGCTGGAAGTGATCTCTGCTTACCCCTCTGGAAAAAAGGCTTGATTTTATGTATGTACGAGTATAATGCTTATATCTTCCAACTATAAGAGAAGAAAATAATCAGTAAATTATAGGTACTGAAACATAAAAATTACCTATACATTACACGATTAAGAACTACTTCCAAAAGGCCAGTGCCTAAAAATAGCGTCGTATTTTTTCAAGCGGCTATCAACCAAACCTTATAAGTTTGCAGCTTATAAGCTTAGTAAAGCTCGGTGAATAAGTGTAAGTTAGTTTGAGTTAAGTTTCGAGGTATTAAATTTGCTTCATATACTAAACATAAAAACCTTCTTTTTAAAACCTCTATCTATTTAAAAAAGTCCCTATCAAAGTCCGTTGCGTAGTTTTTAAGATTTAAGCATAGATACATACAGACAGACGCAGGAAGCTATTTTGCTTTGTAGTGATACTATTCTGCACTAGAAAAACAAGGTCTGGTAAGTCACTCAAAAAAAAAACGCCACTTACCATACATACTTTGGCATTGTCATTTATTAGCGAGTTCCAAATTCTTTTTCAGTAGGTATTCTTACGAGAGATGGCCAAGTTTTCAGTAGGTATTCTTACTAGGATAGCCAGAGTCGATCGTTAAAGTCCTTAAGTACCAACATAACTTACTTCTTACACTATCATTCCATCTAAGTGAAAGAAGTAAATAGTTAAATTCAATCTAGGTCGCATTTTATGTCCGCGATATTGCCAGAAAGTAATGCCTATTATTTGAAACCACATTTAATTCGGCCATATTGGACAGGCGTCGTGACCTTTGGTCGTGAAGGGATCAGCTCAATTTTATTGCCCACTATACGTGGAACTATGTGATGTTTATGGCCCTTTTGACGATCAGCCTGGGTCGATAAGGGTTTAAGATTTCTTCAAAATGTTGCCCGCGTATGATGATTATTTTAGATAGAAAATGTAATCAGATTAACATACTCTTTCTTGCACAAAGTAAACCGATATTCATTGAGTAGAGTTCACTTTATAAATACGTAAGTAAATAATTTATTTATGAAAATTCAAATTCCAGTTGCCTTCCCTGGCTGATCAATCAAAGTACCTGTCTATTTAATCACTAATGGGCTGTTGGTCTTGGAAGAAGAAACTCAAATCTTGCTGATCTCAAGCGACATTGCTCCACATATCATAATGTTACCATAATGTAATAAATCATACAACTTTACATACATTATTATAAATTTTCTAAATGTTAAGAAATAAAAATACATTTTATAAATGAACAAATAAAAGTTGGGTATTTCTGATTCCATAATATTTAAAAAGGCCTTCCAAACAAAAAAAAAACAAATAACAGAGTCCCAATAGTACAATTAACATTATTATTTCTTGTGAATACTGTACTTATAATAAATTAAAGCAGCGACAGGTGCAAAATCCTGCATGTAGGTAGGCACGACGTTCAACCCGCTAAACTCTTCAAATTGCTACCAATCACTATGCACTTAAACTAGTTGCTGTGTTCGTTGTAGTCATAGTATAAAATGTTTAACCGTGAAGCTTTAAGCTCAGCGATAAGAAGATCATATTGTCAGACTACACGTCATTTGAAGTTCAATATAATTATTGTTAGATATAGGAAATTAAACCTTATATTCGTTCCTGAAAACTTAAATAAGTCATCGAGGAATATCATCAAAATAACAATGAATTTGAATTTTGAAAAAGCATTTAGATCGGGTAGTTATAAACATAACCTTTTGTAAGCCTACTTGGTCCAATAGACTAACGTAAAGAAAATTAAGTCTCAGGGAAATATTAAGCTAAACGATGTATACTCGTGTTATCAAGATCGCTAACAAAAATAATTCAGGAATCAAACAATGACTATAGTAATGTCTCAATACCATTTTCGTCTGAGCTACATTTTGCGACAAGAAAAGCTGGCTTACACGAAAAAATAACACGAGTTGAAGAATTGGCAATTTTCATTCGTTTCAAGTTAACTTTCTCCACTGTCACGCCCTTTTTTATACCGTTCCTCTAATTTGCAGTTTCCTCACTGCACATTGTAAGCCTATTTCCACTTCCCTCGCAGTTGCAGTAGAATTTAGCAGTTGCGGCCAGTTGCGGCCAAGTTTACGGTTCAAATCCGCAAATTGACCGAAACAATTAACATTAATACGAGAGCAAAAACCTAAGCGAACGCAATGGGGCAGTTTGCTCGTTTTGCCTCTAACGAGCCGAGTCGTTTTATTGCTTATCGTTGTGCCATGGTTTCACCCGCAATAAAGGATGTTGTGTGTCCGATCTGAATGGTGAATTCATGTGCCGAGAGTCGTGGGTTCGATTCCCACCTGGTACCTATTAAATATTAATTGTAGAATGAACATCCGTATTTTTTCCTTGCCTACATGTTTTCCTACATTAAAGTACTCGTATATTCGTGCTATAGCTAGGCTTTCAAAAGCAAAAATACATATATTCCCAATATGGATGCGTTGTAATGAATACTAAGAACTCTTTATCAATTCAAAAGCTTTAAGTGTGTCTTATTCCAAATTAAAATTTATATTACAGTTCGATGTAGCACTAAAAAAACTAATATGAAATACCCAGGACTTATTTAAATAAATTCTTATTAAAATTAGATCTACGTCAAGTACTACTTCACCAAGCGTAATTTCATTTCGTGTGAACCCAAGTGAACTTACAGGTAGAACTTTGAGGAATATTATTTTGTTCAATTAAAATTTATTATTTTTTATCTCATATACTTTTGGATAGGTACTTATGTAAGTAAAATATGCAGTATTGAACATTATATTAATAAAAATGTCGGTGATATTGTCAAAAGAGTTCATAGACGGTCGTACTATTGTATTCAAATAAGTTTATGCATGAAAAGAGATGAACTATTCAGATAATATTCAATTATTTGTTTAGGTGTCTTTCAAAAAGAATTGAAAAGGACAGTCGCAGCATGAATTTAATGAACATAAAGAAAAAAATGTTTTATATCAATAACACACTTTCATAGCTCGCTATTTTTTTCCTAACTGATTACGGTGACGGGTTGGAGTAGCCTCGTCATCATCACCGGACATGCGGAAGAGCGGATGGCTCTCACTCCTAAGCTGTCTTACGATGATGGCTTGGAGTAGCCTCGTCATCTTCACCGGACTTGGAATGCTAGTTAACGCATATTGTTTATATATGTGTATTTAAAGTGACCTTTGTAACCAGAGAGGAGTAGTATACTTAAAGCTATAACATTAATAACGTTGCCTACAATATTGGATTGATCTAAAAAGAAACTGGCTAGATTACAAACTTTTTCCTATCTGCGAATTCTAGACGAAAATCATGAATACTGTAGACTTAAACAACAAAAATGTAAAACTTTTTCGCTTCAAGTGTTTGATTACTGAAACTCCTGAGGGATTTCACATAATTTAAACTCTCCCCATGTCACATTAGTGACGGGCGAATTCTCTTTTCCAATTTCTAAATAGAAGCACGTATTAATTCGGCCTCAGCGTCTGAGACATGCGATTTATGTACCAATATCACTGGTAAGCAATGATTTTGGTTTACAATTACAAGTTGAAGGAGAAGGAAGAAGATATAGGCAGTATACTAGTATTTAGCTAAGAACGTGGGTACGCAATGAACTTTTTAATGCACAAGGCAGAATGGCGGCGACGTGGTCCACAACCTGTCACGTCACGTTTCCCACAGAGGTGAAAAGTGGATCGCTGGAAGTGATCTCTGCCTACCCCTCTGGGAAAAAGGCGTGATTTTATGTATGTACGAGTATACTGCCTATATCTTCGAACTATAAGAGAAGAGAACAATCAGTAAATTATAGGTAATGAAACATAAAAATTACCTATACATTACACGATTAAGAACTACATCCAAAAGGCCAGTGCCTAAAAATAGCGTCGTATTTTTTCAAGCGGCTATAAACCAAACTTTATAAGTTTGCAGCTTATAAGCTTAGTAAAGGTCAGTGAATAAGTGTAAGTTAGTTTGAATTAAGTTTCTAGGTATTAAATTTGCGTCATACACTATACATAAAAGCCTTCCTTTTAAAACCTCTATCTATTTAAAAAAATACCTATCAAAATCCGTTGCGTAGTTTTAAAGATTTAAGCATCTCTCTCTCTCTCTGTGGTCGATCCTTCATGACTGAAGATCGCGGTCACCATTTTTCATCCAGCGGTCCGTTAGGCGTTTCCAAATGTTGCGGTCGGCAGCCATACGTACAACTTCCCCGAACTTGTGGGAGCTATCCGGCTTTAGCTGATCCGACCACCGTAATGGAGATCTCCCTCTTGATCGTTTGCCCTCCACATTTGCACAGACGATAAGTTTCTCCAAGTTCTCATCCTGACGTCGCGTCGGACAATATGGCCAAAGTAGCTGAGGATGCGTCGCCGGCATATTGTGGATAGACGGACTTTAATATCTAGCTCTTTCAGAATAGACACATTAGTGCGAAACGCTGTCCATGATATTCGGAGCATGCGTCGCCAACACCACATTTCGAATGCGTCTATTCTCTTCCTTTCAGCCTCTCGGATTGTCCACGTTTCTGCGCCATACAAGAAAATCGGAAAGACAAGCGCACGGATTAAACGGATCTTCGTTTTCTTCGTTATCCCTCGGTCCTTCCAGATTCTCTGTAAACGGGTCATAGCATCCTTTGCCATTCCAATCCTTCGTCGGATATCGTCGCAACAGTCACCGTCATCCTTTATGAAGGCACCTAGGTACATCATACCCTTGACCGTTTCTATACCAGGAACAGGTTTGAGATCAGAAAGAGAACCGGCACGGTCAACAATCATGAGCGTGGTCTTGCTTCTGTTAACGAAAAGCCCCAGCAATTCACTTTCTGTTTCTAGAGCGTCCAGCATCTCTCAGATTTAAGCATAGATACTTACAGACAGACGCGGGATGTAATTTTGCTTTATACTGTGTAGTGATATTATTCTATACTAGAAAAACAAGATCTGGTAAGCCTCTCAAAAAAAAACGTCACTTACCATACAAACTCCGGCATTGTCATTTATTAGCGAGTTCCAAATTCTTTTTCAGTAGGTATTCTTACGAGAGGTGGCCAAGACTAGGATAGCCAGAGTCGATCGTTAAAGTCCTTAAGTACCAACATAACTTACTTCTTACACTATCATTCCATCTAAGTGAAAGAAGTAAATAGTTAAATTCAATCTAGGTCGCATTTTATGCCCGCGATAATGTCAGAAAGTAATGCCTATTATTTGAAACCACATTTAATTCGGCCATATTGAACAGGCATCGTAAACCTTTGGTCGTGAATGGATCAGCTCAATTTTATTGCCCACTATACGTGGAACTGTGTGACGTTTATGGCCCTTTTGACGATCAGGCTGGGTCGATAAGGGTTTAAGATTTCTTCAAAATGTTGCCCGCGTATGATGATTATGTTAGATAGATAATAAATAGCATCAGATTAACGTACTCTTTCTTGCACAAAGTAAACCGATATTTATTGAGTAGAGTTCACATTATAAATAGGTAAGTAAAATAGTCAGGGGATACCAGTCACAATTATCTGTCCGGTGGTTGGTGAACGGTATACGGGTAAGCGACCCCGGCTCCTCGAGCTACTATCGACTCAGTCCAAATCATCCAAGGCGATAGTATCCTTCCTCCCCTTTTCCTTCCCCCGTCATATATCCTTGCTACTCGTGGGAACGCAATGACCTTGTCACGTTTCCCACAGAGGTGAAAAGTGGATCGCTAGAAGTGATCTCTGCCTACCCCTCTGGGAAAAAGGCGTGATTTTATGTATGTATGTATGTAAGTAAATAATTTATTTATGAAAATTCACCTGTTATTCAAATTCCATTTGTCTTCCTTGGCTGATCAATCAAAGTACATTTCTATTTAATCTATTGGTTGTAGAAGAAGAAACTGAAATCTTACTGATCTGAAACGAAACTGCTCCACATATCATATTTCCATAATAAATCATAAAACATTATGTGGAGGACACGATTCGAACCAACCCCGTTTGGTCCGTAACAATATGTTTGTATCAGAACTAGATTCGGACCAATTCCGTTTGGGTTGGTCACATGTCTAATTTTTAGTATCCGTGGTTGGCACTTGTATTCAAATCAGAAATTAAAACAGACTATTGTTATTGTATGGACTGGCTCGGTGGAACAGTGGTTAGTGACTCAGGTTTAAAACCTACGGTTCCAAGAGTCGTGGGTTTGATTCCCACTCGGGATAAATATTTGTGTGACGAACATCGGTGTTTGTTCCGTGTCTGGGTGTATTATTAAATATACATATCTACACTGGTGACCACCTGTTCCTGTTCCTGCTCTGCCTCAGGTCAGAACTCCAGGGAGAAGTCCCCAAAGTGGTGACAATCGACGCGAGCTGAAAAATTGTGCCGGCGCACGTACTATCGGAGTATTTGGCGGTCGACCACCTATAAGGTGAAAATCGCTTGGCGCTTATACGTCTGTCAAAGCAAGCCCCGCCCAAATTGTGGTCCGAGAGCCTGCAAGAATTTTTCGGTAGGTATATGAGGCAAGCTGAAAACTTGTCCTATACCTTTAATATTATAACTCAACACAAAACCGCAGACCTTGCTGAGTACCGGGGCTAAACCAAACCCCCAATTTTTCTTATTTTAAAATATATTTTATAATCCAAAAAAATATACTTTGTCAGTTCACCTGACAGGTAGAAGTTCCATCGAAATAATTTGTCTTACAACGTGAGTCTTATTTTTTAGTTATAAATAAAAAGATGAAAAATATTTTTGGGGGTTTGCTTTAGCCCCGCTACTCACCAGCCAGGTCTGCAGTGTCGGGCTGGGATATAATAGGAGAGGTTCAGGATAAGTTTTCAGCTTGCCTCAAATACCTACCAAAAAATTCTTGCTAGCTCTCCTACTATTGGAACGTTTTTGCTTGGATTTTGACAGATTTTTTTTAAGTGCTCTTCTATTGGCCAGTGGGCGGGGCTATTGGCGTTTAAAGAAATCTGTTTGAAAAGTGTACTACCGCCAGCGTTGCCGGTAGTACATCGCGCCAATTACACTTTTTCCAAATGTTAAGAAAGATTAATACATTTTATAAATGAACAAATAAAATTTGGGTATTTCTGATTTCATAATATTTAAAAAAAGCCTTCCAAAGCTCTAGCATTAAAAGTACAAAAAAAAACAAATAACAAGAGTTCCAATAGTAGAATTAACATTATTATTTATTGTGTAATACTGTTCTTATAATAAATTAAAGCAGCGACAGGTGCAAAAGTAAACTATCCTGCATGTAGGTAGGTACGACGTTCAACCCGCTAAACTCTTCAAATTGCTACCAATCACTATGCACTTAAACTAGTTGCTGTGTTCGTTATAGTCATAGTATAAAATATTTAACCGTGAAGCTTTAAGCTCAGCGATAAGAAGATCATATTGTCAGACTACACGTCATTTGAAGTTCAATATAATTTTTGTTAGATATAGGAAATTAAACCTTATATTCGTTCCTGAAAACTTAAATAAGTCATCGAGGAATATCATCAAAATAACAATGAATTTGAATTTTGAAAAAGCATTTAGATCGGATAGTTATAAACATAACCTTTTGTAAGCCTACTTGGTCCAGTAGACTAACGTAAAGAAAATTAAGACTCAGGTAAATTTTACCCTAAACGATGTATACTCGTGTTAACAAGATCTCTAGCAAAAATAATTCAGAAATCAAACAAGGACTATAGTAATGTCTCAATACCATTTTCCTCAGAGCGACATTGTCTAGTCTGTAAGGAAAAAAAAATAAGAGTTGAAGAATTGGCAATTTTCATTTGTTTTAAGTTAACTTTCTCCACAGTCACGTCCTTCTTTATACCGTTCCTTTAATTTGCAGTTTCCTCACTGCACATTGTAAGCCCATTTCCACTGCCCTCGCAGTTGCAGTAGAATTTAGCAGTTGCGGCCAGTTGCGGCCAAGTTTACGGTTCAAATCCGCAAATTGACCGAAACAACTAACATTAATACGAGAGCAAAAACCTAAGCGAACTCAATGGGGCAGTTTGCTCGTTTTGCCTCTAACGAGCCGAGTCGTTTTATTGCTTATCGTTGTGCCATGGTTTCACCCGCAATAAAGGATGTTGTGTGTCCGGTCTGAATGGTGAATTCATGTGCCAAGAGTCGTGGGTTCGAATCCCACTTGGTACCTATTAAATATTAATTGTGGAATGAACATCCATATTTTTTCCATGCCTACATGTTTTCCTACATTAAAGTACTCGTATATTCTTGCTATAGCTAGGCTTTCAAACACTAAAATATATTCCCGATATGGATGCGTTGTAATGAATACTAAGAACTCTTTATCAATTCAAAAGCTTTAAGTTTGTCTTATTCCAAATTAAAATTTACATTACAGTTCGATGTAGCACTAAAAAAGCTAATATAAAATACCCAGGACTTATTTAAATAAATTCTTATTAAAATTAGATCTACGTCAAGTACTACTTCACCAAGCGTAATTTCATTTCGTGTGAACCCAAGTGAACTTATAGGTAGAACTTTGAGGAAGATTATTTTTTTCAATTTAAATTTATTATTTTTTTATCTCATATACTTTTGGATAGGTACTTATGTAAGTAAAATAATATGCAGTATTGAACATAATATTAATAAAAATGTCGATGATATTGTCAAAAGAGTTCATAGACGGTCGTACTATTATATTCAAATAAGTTTATGCATGAAAAGAGATGAACTATTCAGATAATATTCAATTATTTGTTTAGGTGTCTTTCAAAACGAATTGAAAAGGACAGTCGCAGCATGAATTTAATGAACATAAAGAAAAAAATGTTTTATATCAATAACACACTTTCATAGCTCGCTATTTTTTTCCTAACTGATTACGGTGACGGGTTGGAGTAGCCTCGTCATCATCACCGGACATGCGGAGGAGCGGATGGCTCTCACTCCTAAGCTGTCTTACGATGATGGCTTGGAGTAGCCTCGTCCTCATCACCGGACTTGCGGGGGAGCTGATGGTTCTCATTCCTAAGCTGTCTCACGATGATGGCTTGGAGTAGCCTCGTCATCATCACCGGACTTGCGGGGGAGCTGATGGTTCTCATTCCTAAGCTGACTTACGATGATGGCTTGGAGTAGCCTCGTCATCATCACCGGACTTGCGGGGGAGCGGATGGTTCTCATTCCTAAGCTGACTTACGATGGTGGCTTGGAGTAGCCTCGTCATCATCACCGGACTTGCGGGGGAGCTGATGGTTCTCATTCCTAAGCTGACTTACGATGATGGCTTGGAGTAGCCTCGTCATCATCATCGGACTTGCGGGGGAGCGGATGGCTCTCACTCCAAAGCTGTCTTACGATGATGGCTTGGAGTAGCCTCGTCCTCATCACCGGACTTGCGGGAGAGCTGATGGTTCTCATTCCTAAGCTGTCTCACGATGATGGCTTGGAGTAGCCTCGTCATCATCACCGGACTTGCGGGGGAGCTGATGGTTCTCATTCCTAAGCTGACTTACGATGGTGGCTTGGAGTAGCCTCGTCATCATCATCGGACTTGCGGGGGAGCGGATGGCTTTCACTCACCCCTAAATAAAAGCGAGCGACAAAAGTATACAATAAGTAACTGGTTCGGTGGAACAGTGGTTAGAGACCCTGGCTTGGAACCGCCCAAGAGTCAAGGGTTCGATTCCCACTCGCGACAAATATTTGTGTGATGAACAACGGTGTTGGTTTCGTGTCTGTATATGAATATGTATTTATAAATATCTACTATGCACATGCATATATGGGCGTCAGGGGCCCATACTACAAAGCTTTGCTTAGGGTCAGATGACCGTGTGGGGAAATGTCCCAGACATTTATTCCTTAAGTAAGTAATAAAAGTCGACAATCATAGTGTAAAAGAGTAATTACTCTCATAAAGGTTTGATAGCACTTGATTATCACTTTATACTTTAAATTAAATATAATTTTAATGTACTGGGAGCTCAAATTGTTTAATTTTATAACAGTTTCCAAGCGATGTTATTTTATGATCTCACGGTAGATTTATTGCAGGGCATGTAGTCTCTAGCGGCCCGGCTTCTAAGAATGAAAATTATTTATGAGGATTTTCAATGCTGCAGATGCATCATTATGAGAGAATATATTATGAATCAATCTCCATGAGTGAGGTCTTTAAGATCAAACTAGATACTTCTAGTTATAGTGTATAATACGATTGATCTTCATATAATAACTACTATATAATAACTTAGTATTTGTATGAAGATCAATCGTAAGTTAATATTTATTTTTGTTTTGAACTCTTATTTTTGGCAATTCTGTTATTTAAATTTATTTTTCTGTTAAATGGGTAGTAAGCCTCAATGTTAGCCAATGTATTTATTCAAAATTAATTGTTTCCACCTGATTAGTATTAATTATATCCTTTGCAAATCTACTAGATTGGTATACTTGGAAACCTTCCATGACCAAATAGGTCCAATTTTGAAGAAAGGTCAAATCAAAAGTACCTACCCGTAGTCAACGAGCATGTATGACGAGGTTGATATATGTGGAAGAAGCGAGAGTGGTGTACCAGGACCGTAGCACATAGCAGGAAGTGATATCTGCCTACACCTCTGGGAAAATATATGTATGTACATTGTACCTATGTATTTACCATGAATCCGAGCTCTAAGAAACCAGACGCGAATTCCTCAGAAAAAGTAATTACACTTTTCAATTTCGTCATCCTTCAAAAAGTAAAATATATTTTTTCAGACGGCAAAACTATTATCTCGCACAAAAGAACTAAACACAAAGAGCATCCATTGTTTTAATAAGTTACCGAGATTGTCCGCTGGGAGACACTTTAAGGTCCCACTGTAATAATAACTGAATTTAAGTGACGAGAGCCAACCTCTGCTGGTAGTTTATTAAAAGTTAATGAGACAGACTTGGTTCAGTGTCATTAAGTAGGTATTTTATTACCGAAACTAGGGCTTTTTGAAATTTGATGTAGGTGGAGGCCCGTTAAAGCAATTTTGTAGAGTGTTCCCAAAAATAATAGTTTCTTCAATTTATCTCTCTCATTTTGATTGAGTTTTTTTTTTGTACATATTTAAGAAAATTTGTACATTAGTAGCATTCATACAATGATTACCTACTGTAAAATTGGTTTTCAAAATTATACTTTGCTAGTTCAGAAAACTCATTAAGAAAACAAATTTTAAGAATCGAAGATCCTACCGAGCAGATTTTTTTTTTTTTATAAAGAGACTAACAAGATGACCTCACTCCACCTGATGGTAAGCGGAAGTGAGATCCAAATATGAGGTCGACAGGCACAATAGACCATATTGAGCCTGTCGCACTCACCCTGAAAGCCGTGAAAAAGGAGACCACAGCTGCGGCAACAACGAGACAAGGCGTGGAGTC
Source organism: Maruca vitrata (assembly GCA_039566165.1). NCBI lineage: Eukaryota > Metazoa > Arthropoda > Insecta > Lepidoptera > Crambidae > Maruca > Maruca vitrata. The sequence continues at coordinate 12,345,363 of CM076921.1, forward strand.
TCGCATTGGTATTGAGCTGTGCGGGTCGGAGTTGGCCAGTCCGCTGGACGGAAGGACCCCCGTTTCTACGGGTCTCCCAGGCCGGCGGGCTGACCCGCTCCGCCCGCACAATGCCGCCGCTAAGACTCCACTGGTCCAGCGCTTGCCGCAACAATGTTTCCCCCTGGCTCCGGTTCGTACAGTGCTGATCCCGGAACGCGACCTGACCGAGAGAGGCCAGAGTCACTTGGCGGGTTTTACGCAACTGTATGGTGGTAACAGCAACCGGTTGACAAAACGTCTCCCACCTGATTAAATATGTAAGAAGGCTTAACATCTCAGTAGTTCCCACGATAGGTGCATCTAAATGAAAATATTATGCAATAAGGATTTTAAAATTGAATAATATATATTCACAGTTTATATTGAAAGGACGTATAAACCAGTGTAAGTACGATGTAGGTAACACATATAGGTACACTCGTACTTCAGAACCATAGGATTTATAAATAAGATTGCAATAGCTAAACGAAAGGAAGAAATAATCGTGCTTTTTTTATCGTTATTATAACCCATTCTTTGAAGTCATAGTGATAATATAGCAAACACAATGGTCAATGACGGTCAACGAGCGTACATGAAGAGGTTGATGAATGTGGATGAAGCGAAAGTGGTGTGCCAGGACCTTAGCAAAAGGCAGGAAGTGATCTCTGCCTACCCCTCTGGGAAAAAGGCGTGATTTTATGTATGTATGTATGTACAATGGTCAATTTGGTTACAGAGCTAATATCAGATTTATTAAGCTTGTGTTAAACTAAGTTTTCATTGCGTAATCGGCAAAACAAATACCACGAACGAATGAACTGCAAACTTACGTAAAGGCAAATAGTCATGTAATATACTCTCTACTTACCATCGATTTGGAAGATAACTCGCGATTTCAAGGAAATAAACGAAAATAGAATCGGCTTCGCGACATCCACTCGACGAATCAATATCCATCTTTAAGTCATAAGCCGTTTGCCCTCAGAACGCATTAGGAGGCGGACACAAGGTGAACGGATGTATTGTTGATACATGAGAACACGTCACTGGGAGCATTCAGGAAGTTGAATGTCACTGGCTGTTTGTAAGTCAGCGGAAGAAGGTAACTAAATTTATTAAAGGACTTAAAAAAAAATTTAACGCTGAGATACAAGTCTTTTTTTCAGTATTTTCCAGTCAGCCTAAGTGTTAAATCAAGACAAGCCGTTAAATTATTTGATTAAAAACATGCTTTTTGTTTTCCACCGACAAGCGTTATGGCTAATTTCTTTATTTATTCATTCCTTATATCGTACATATTTGTATACTTATTTGTTTTATAGTTTAAATAAAAGTTCGATCACATGAACGTTATTTCAATTGAAATTATAGTTATTATATCAAACTACGCACCCATACCCCATAAAGTATATTTGTATGTACTATTGTTCTTTACCTCAGAAAAATCAGGTTTATAAATGTAACATTACCTAATCTTTTTTAGGAAAAAAATAAAAAATAATTCTAAAAGCTTACGGAAATTGACTTTTCATTAATATTGCCTTACATTCACTAACTTAATAAAAAGGTATACGATTGCAAAAAGTACTTTGGATGTATTTATTTTTTTTTATAATAGGTTTTTTTCATGTTCATTAAATATAACTTTTACCGTCAACATTCGAAACTGTAGTTACTCGAATCCAAATGTCATGAAATTGATCATTTTACTTTTCATCTTTAATTAGGTTGTAAATACGGTTACGACGATTGTCGACGACGCTGAAACGATTACAATTTATATTTAGAAATACCCTTTGTGAATGCCATGGCTAACAAAGTACAATCACATAGAGTACTTACAGTTCGATCATATTTGTTTGAACGTAAGAGTAAAGTGTACTTAAATGTGTAAAAAAATATTCAAATGAAATTAGTCTTTATGGTTCTACACGCGATATTAGGAGTAGCAAATTACATAGCTACTTACTGCCCGACGTTTCGACTGAGTTACACCAATCGTGGTCGCGAGCGAACTCAAAACGTCGGGCAGTAAGTAGCTATGTAATTTGCTACTCCTAATATCGCGTGTAGACCCATAAAGACTAGTTTTAGTGTAATGGAACGCGAAAGTCTAAAATCTTAAATATTCAAATGAGTGTCTTATTAGATCTTCTCGTATCAACTCATTTCTTAGTGGGATTGTATATCTTTTTTTATATGAAAATTAATACTGATTTGGCATCTTGTGTAATGTTTACCTTTACTGTACGAAAGAAAAGCTCTAGTAAAAAGATGCGTAAGCTTTTAATTACAAAATCCACTACTTAAAAGTATTAAAAATACCGCAAATTACGAACTTTGATCGCAAAATAAGGTCAGATTTTCCGACGCTCGATTTTATTACAAAGCGCTTGTTTTTAATGCGAGAATATTAAATTGTAGGTTTTTATAGAGCAGCGGCCCAGCCCTAAGTAAATGTTTGCAAGAAATTAAGCCGGCACTCCGCGAATATCATAATGTATACAGAGCTGTGTGTTCTAACAAAATAGAGATATGAGCGTATGTCGGTAATACCAGCATCATAAATTTAGATTTAGAATAACACGTTACACACATACTTTGACGATACGGCAGGCTGTTAATACTAAATTTAGAACCTGACCTGTTATGTAGTTTCTATCAGAAGTCAGATATATGATCTATCTTTACATTATTTCAATGATCGATTAAATATACAAATTTTCACAATGAATTAGGCAAAAAACTATATCTTTTCATCATAAAACAGGTCATCATAAAACCAAATAATTACAATATTTTTAAAAGTGTAACCGGATGTGTCCCAAATTCGATCGAAATATTATTATGTTGAAGTATAATGTATCAGATATAACATTTCAACCGTGGCTTTACTATGATTAAAGCAACTACTCGTACCTACTAGCCATACATGACTGATTTAAAAACAATAAAGCCAAGTTAATTAACGACCGTTCATGAATTCGGCTTCACAATTTTAAAACATAATAAATACTACAGCACTATAACATCTTCAAAGCAACATTCAAACTGTGTGGGAATGGGGACACACAAAGCAATGTGCTTATTCTCTACTAGAATCTGCCCGTGACTTCGTCCGGGTGAAGTTGTTTATGACGTAAATAATCTTAAAGCACAGTTAAATATGATCAGTTTTAAGTAGAAAGTCGTAGTTGTATATCTTTCTGTCTTATATTCGCCAAATACAGATCGTCTAAATTTATTAAATCTGTATATCTAGTCTAATCTAGTCTTTCGCGTTGCATTACATTTAAAAACTGTACAAGTGTACACTAAGAGTCGAAACGTCGGGCAGTAACTAGCTATAAATATGTATCTACAACTCTTTTTATCACCGTGTAGACCCATAGTATAAAGTTTTAAAGCTTCTGTAAGTTTGCGTATAATACAAACATACAAATAAAATTCCTCAAAATATATTGTTTGGAGTGTTGCGTTCATCTCGATATACTAATCGAGTATAAAGGTTTTCTTTCATAATATACAGACAGCAACAGTTACTTTACAGAATGTTTATAATATGATTTAAATTTCCATTAGACCTTGTCGTGCGACTAAAACAAACAAACAAATATCTCCTACGTTGTTTATTAATTTAGCACTTAGGTACTTGTTCTTAAAATTAATGCTTAATAATAAACAGAAAAACAAATTCAAAAATAACTACTACCAATTATTTAAAGTTATGAAAGTACTACCAGTTAGCTTAAAATTAAAATATTTATTAGCAGTTAGGAATCATGGCAGTCAAGAGCATAATTCTTTACTGGCTAGTGTAGATAGCGAACATTACACAAGGTCAATGACCTCAGGTAAATTTATTGTTCCTAGAGTCAATAATTATTACGGTGATAGAACTCTCAGGAAGCGACTTCCTTATCTAATGAACAGTTTACCTGCGAACATTAGAAATGAAAGCAATAAATGCAAGTTTAAAAATATGCTTAAAAGGCATTATATGTGTATATTGCCTGAATATTAATTTATAATTTATATAAATATAAATACATATATTTAGTTATAAGTATATATAAGTATGTATTATGAAGATTTTAAAATTATATAACTCGCTGATCCTGCAGTCAAACTGTTAGACGGTTTTGCGGGACATAATTTAGTTTATAAGTCAAAATTGTTGTTTTAATAATAAATAAATAAATAAATAATAAATTAAGGACTCTTTTGTTACACATTCTTAGCGGTTCTAAAACACCTCTTTTGAAGCAAGCTTTGCTAATGATGAAAATAAATTTTGCAGTAGCCAAAATAAGCTTGGTAGCGTAAAATCTCATTAGGAACGAAAGTAGATGTATGTAGGTATTTCTCTTTGTACTGAACTGTACATGCTTTGTAATTAGGCTACCCAAGCTGTTGACTAGAACCTGAATAAACAGAAAGTGCTGGATTAAGTAAAAATATTGTAGAGTCAGCAAAAACATTCTTTGTCTGCGCTTACATTTAATAAGGCTTGCCAATTAGTTAAATTATCTGGCTAAATTTACACATATTGTATTAACGATAAACAAAACAAAAAAACTGCTTTGTTTGTTCTTATTTTTACTTAAAAACATATTCGTATGTTTGTATAGTTAACAATTCTGCATCCAATAGAAGACGTAACAAAAATCCTCTGCACTTATCTATTCAACAACACATTTTCTCAACATTGGAATTGACTCGTTACAATATGCCTGATTTTTACGCTGGCTATACTATTAAGATTAATATATGAACGAAATGAAACTTGAAATATCAGCTTCGCTCAACGGGTAAATACATACCTTTAGTGTAGAGTGCAAAACTTTTGGACCGCATTTGATTCTCACACCGCACCGATTTGGAAGTTCAGCCTCCTTATTTATTCTAACGTTGCAGATGGATACCCGTTTCATTTCAACAAATCCACAAAAGATTGTTAAACCAAGTAGTTTAAAGAGCTAACCGATTAGTAGGCCTCTAAGACCCGAACGGGCATTAAAAGCTTGATAATAGTACGTATATAATAAATACATTATTCCTCATTGGTCTATTGGTAGCAAGCGCAGCGTTAGGACCGAGAGGTAACCGGTTCGGATCCGGGGTCGGGCAAAATTTGTATGAGTTTTTCTGTAATGAAATTACTCAGCCCGGAGTTAGGAAGTTGGCGGTTGAACGCCCGTGCCTCGGAAAGCACGTTAAGCCGGTGGTCCTGCGCCCGATTACTCATCGATCATGTCGGATTGCCGTCACACCGAATTATGAGAGTAAGGGAATTGAGAGTGCACTTGTGTTTGCGCGCACACTTGTGCACTATAATATGTCCTGCGCACTTGGCTGATCTCAATTGAGATCGGCCGCTATGGCTGAAATCGGTCGGACGCCTTATACATTATTATGTATGTTCGAAATTACCTAACACGACACAGCTTGTCGTGATACAATCGCATGAGTCGCGGAGCATTGATCTCATTCGTTCCGATGTGGGACCAGCGTTGCATGTTCACAAGCTCATAATCGATTTGTACATACATAACTGTGTATTTGGAAAGATTGTTAGTTTTTTTTCTTCTGACAATTACTACTAAGACCTGCCCTCGCTTCGTTTCGGATAAAAATTGAGTAATGCTCCCTAATAAATGTATAGCTTTCCAATGGTGAAAGAATTTTGCCACAGACTTTCCATAGGAAAGTCTTTTTCATGTGTCTATTTGTTTATTAATTTGTGTCTAATTTTTACTTCACGGAGTTTTTTTTAATATGTACGATGAGGCCTTAATCAACCACTCTGGCTAAATGCGGGTTGGTGGACTACACAACCTTAGGATTTCTTCATAGGTATTTTTAATTACCTTAGGTCTCATCCTTGTTTAGAGTAGGTCCACGTCCCATCAGTCGGTACGTATGTATGATGATAATGATGATGATGTACGATGACTGGCTCGGTGGAACAGTGACTGGCTCGGTGGAACAGTGGTTAGTGACCCTGGCTGGCGGTTCCAAGAGTCGTGGGTTCGATTCCCACTCGGGACAAATATTTGTGTGATGAACATCGGTGTTTGTTCCGTGTCTGGGTGATATTATGTATTTATGTATGTATTTAAAAATATATATGTATGTATATCAGTCTCTGACGCCCATAGTACAAGTTCTGCTTAGTTTGGGGTCAGATGACCGTGTGTGGAAATGTCCCAGATATTTATTTCCCAGATATTTATGAAATAGTAGTAATGTTTATAATCACTATTATAGCATAATTGGTTAAACATAAGGATTATCTTTTCCCGGGCTCTAGGCTAAGCCTGTTCTGAAACTCATTTCAATCAGCTCAGAAGTTTAGGAGTACGAGTCGAACAGTCTTATTTCTACATTCATAATACTAACTCGGCATGGCTAGGTTGAAGAAATAGTCTGTTTGAAATTTACTAATTATCAAAGTTCCCAATGCGTTATACACTAGGTAAGTTTTACGTAACTAATAAAAGGTAAAACTGATTGAAAAATATTCTTTAACCACATAAATTCTCTCCAAAGTTGTTTTGATAAAGCTCATATAGTTATGAGGCTACCCTCCTACTGTTTCAACTATTCCAAGTAATACCAGCTTAAACTTAAGTTAGAGCTAACAGCTCTAGCAGAGCAAAGACTGCAAGTTGTTTCATGATATATTGGTATTTTGGCCACTCGTGTGAAACCTTTCGATAAATCTTATACGTCTCAGTTCTATGATGATTTATGTTATTTTTCATGTTATAAATTTAGGAAATCTGCTAATTTAAAAGGCGATTGAATTTCGGACGTACGTTCAAATTTAATAATATAACTACAAATATGTTGAAAAGCATTATTTAAAATTACATTTATCGCCTGAGCCCTATTAAGCCATTGTTTTCATATTGTTTAATCAAAAGTCGTCCGTAATACTTTACTGCAAAACTCATTTGGAACTCATTAATTTTAAAGTCAATATAAAGTCCGGTAGCTACTTCATAAAGCATCCAGACTTAAATGATAAAACAAAACACTTCTAAATGAAATAAGCATTCCCTTACTTACTCGAAAACAAAGGTAACTCAACACGTGGGATTGGGTTCAGTTTAAAACGCTTTGTCGAATAAAATTTACTGCCTCCGTGCTGAGAATGGCTTGTAACATACAAGCTCGATAAATTTAATACTTGCGCGGTGTAAAACTGTCAGATACAGAGATACAATTTAAATAGATAAAACAAAACACTGTGTTAATCGGATCAAAACTTCATTTTCAAGTCATTGTTTTATTATACCTACTTGTGTTTTAGTGGTTTGCAACAGAATGGCTTGTTGCCTGTAGCGGTGATATGAGTGAGAGAGCGGGTATATGGGATTTGATTCAAAAATTGCTAATTGTGCAGCAATTTTTGCTTTATATCATAAAATTTCTAAGATTTTATACTTTCGCGTTCCATTACACTAAATATTAGTCTTAGTATTAGTTCCATTACACTAAATTACAATATAATACTCCAATCATGGTTGCGAGCGACCATTATTGGTGCAACCCAGTCGAAACGTCAGGCAGTAAGTAGCTATGTAATTTGCTACTCCTAATAACGCGTGTAGATCCATAAGACTAATATTTAATAAAATTTCTATATACGGTACGAGTATACTTTTATTATATTTAGAATTTTTTTTAATAGTAACAGAGCCCACGACCAAAATTTTTGTCTCATAGCAATACAGCCAAAACCGCATCAAATCGATAGATAAGATTATTCTGAACTCGAAAATACCAATATCAGACATTTTCCGCGTAGCGTTTGATCTGACCGAATTTTCAAAATTGTCAAAGAATTTTACCGAACTGCATCATAGCAATATGTCTGATTTGCAGACTGTAGTTGAATGATGATTCTGAGATACCGGAAACATATTTTTCAGACGTTAGTGGTGTAGCGCAAACCCGTAAAATCACTTAAAAAGACTAAAAATGAGACAAAAAAATGTCTCATAGCAATACGTCTGAAAATCTTTTTTATTAGTAAACTTTGGTTATTTCATGCGAACAAAACAATTTTCAGACGGAAATGTGGACGCATAAAATTTTGAGACCGTTTTGAAAATGTAAACTAATTTTACCGATCGGTATCATAGCAATATGTCTGAAAATTGTTAGACATGATAGAATAAGTTGTCCACATGTGCAAAAAAATTATATCAGACAAACGAAGTGTAGCATCTTCTCTATCAGACAACTTTTCGATACTCAGATATCATTTAAGAATTGTATTGAGGCATCTTGAATTCTCTGTTACAAACCAATGAATAATAGTATAGTCCGGTCAATTTAGACATTCGAAGTTACATAAATTCCCACCAAGCTGAAAATCGGTAAGATTGCTTAAAATATCATTAAAAACAAAATTTGAAAGTTCCCCATCTTTCCCCTGTAAGGAAAAAATGTTATTCAAGGTCAAAGGTAAAAAAATGAGTTTTTCGCGATTTTTAGCAAAACGGTAAGTTTTATCATAAAAATATGTATGACAAAATTACTTATCATCTAATTATCTATAAAAATTGTCTTTACACTTTGTTCCTAAGATTCACCATTTCAGAGATACAGCGATGCACAAAGTTGAAATGTTGTATTTTCAAATGCTTCCAGGCCCCCGTGCTATTGTGCTAGACAGATAAAATTTTTACGAATGATGGATTTCAGTTGCCTCTATTATCGCTAATACTAAATACAACATAAAACCATCACTTAAGGTGGGCTCTTATACTAACGCTTTTTTTTATTTGCTCGCACTTGGTCGGTTTTATCGTGGTTACCTAAGTAAACCTATTCCACATTAACGTGGTGACCATGGCTTAACGTGGTTACCACGTTAAAAACCGGCAAGTGCGAGCAAATAAAAAAAAGCTTTCGTAGAGAAAAGAAAAAGAGCCCACCTTGAGTGATAGTTTAATGTTGTATTTAGTATTAGATGTTATAGAGCCAACTGAAATACATCATTCGTGAAAATTTTAACTGTCTAGCACAATCGCACGGCGGCCTGGCAGCATTTGAAAATACAACTTTTTCAACTTTGTGCATCGCTTTATCTCTGAAATGGTGAATCTTAGGAATAAAGTGTAAGACAATTTTTATAGATAATTAGGTGATAAGTAATTTTGTCATACATACTTTTATGATAAAACTTACCGTTTTGCTCAAAAGTGCATAAAACTGATATTTGTGACATTTGACCATGAATATTTTTTTTTGCACACGTCGGATCGATGGGGACTTTTGACATATCATTTGTAATGACGTATTCAAGGCCTGCACAAAAATCCAGCTTGTTGGGAATTAATGCAACCTTACCCATAATTTAGATGCTAATTTGACTGGACTAGTAAGAAAGGGACAGGGGCGTAACAAGCGCTGAGGCAGTTGAAATTAAATACTGATTGATTTGATAGTTTTGGTTTTATTTAAAGCACACTTGTTATTTTCGTTTTAGCATATACTCCATATGCTACACTTAAAGTGTCTGAAAACAGGTTTTTGGTAATCATGGCAGCAATACGAAATGTTAAAAAAAAAATTATCCGTATTGCTATGATACAGCTGGGCTAAATTTTTTGACATTTTCAAAAATGCCCTCAGGCTATGTGCTACGCACAAAAATCTATGTACATATTCACTATCAGACGTATTGCTATAATACCGACTGCCTTTTTTTTTTGACACAGCAGAAATGGCCCCCCACGCAGTTGCTACACTTTCGACCGTTACTATATACCTAGTCGGGTTCAGAATCATACAATCTAACGATTTTATAGGGTTTTTGCCGTATTGCTATGAGACATGGTTTTGGTCGTGGGCTCTGTAACTATAACTAGTTATTCTGATGTTTGGTTGGCTGGTCAACTTTTAGTTTATGGTGAAGCATGCAGAGTTTCCCGAAATACATTAGGCAATATTGCTTAATAATTGCTAAAATCATATATTTTAGCTAATATTTGAACTTACACATCAAATATTTGTTAAATCAAGGATAATTTTTAACATTATTCCATAGAAAAGTGTCAGACAAAAATGAAGGCAAACATTAAGTTATGTGGTTGTGCTCGGCTAGGCAAATTAGATTCTACCTACAAGCTGAAAAATCCTGGCTGAGAAGGTAAATTCATATAAAAAAATGTCTATGTCATGAAAAATCCAAATACATAGCGTCATAGGGAGCAGTCGTAGAGCGCGATTGTCTTTTTGCCCCGATTCAACCCTTGTCACTTTGCCATATCTGAACAATTTCGGCAGATATGTTCGGACCGAAACTATTTATTATATATACGACGACATATCACGTGAAAAACTATTACAAAACGTCTTTACAGGCCAAGTTATGGTTTGATTTGCATGAGTATGTACAATTAAACATATCTTATTCTCCTTGCTTTTGAAAAAGGAGGACAGGCAGAATGACGAATATCGTTAGACAGCTCTTTCATTACCATCTTCAACGATATTTTAATGAAATTTATTTTATTTAAAATTTCTCGTTTGGCGATTTTCTGACTTCATACATGAAAGTATATTTAGTCGTTGATGATGAAGAACCTACAAAAATAAACATTTTCTTTTGATATACTCAACAATAACAAAAAATATATATTAATTTAAGTTTAATGGTACCTTTTTTCCACTACGAACTAAGGCCATATTAACAAGAAAATAGTTTCTTACGACATACATCTGGACGTTATTTTTGGTGGGTACTTTTTACCCTTCCTCCTTTTCCACTTAGTTTAAAGTCATTTATCATATTTTACGTAAAAGATAATAACAAAAAGAAAAAAAAGTATTTTGTAAAGCAACTTGTAACTAATGACTTCTTGACTTTAGTTAGTTCCAAGTTTTCACAAGAAACTGTCCAAACGATCAAACATTACTCCTGAGATATTCATAAGGCCTTGTAATACTTTATCAAAGTAGCTCTCACCTAGCGCTTGGGAACAAGAGCCGACAAGTTGTAACAAATCGAGGTGGGAAGTTCCGAAGTACAAAACTGGCTGAAATTAGGTTCTTAATGCCACTTAAGTTGTTCAAGTTCGTAAAGTAGTTAAAGCTTAGTGGTTATGTTAGCGAGAGTCAAGCGGGCGCGGTAGCGGCGAAATTTTTTTTTATTTAATCCTTGATATTGTAAGGTAAATAAGAGCCCAATATTTGACGGGCCTGTTCAATCAATCTTTTAGAATTATCTAGAAGTGACCCATATTCAAAACTATATATTATGGGTCGACTCGCCATAAAAAGAGTAGCAAATACAAACCTACTCACTGTCCGACGTTTCGACTGGATATCGTTTCGAGTGACCTGTATTGTTGAAGAGTTGAGGTGCATGTTTAAAGGGTGAGAGCCATCCGCTCCCAAGCAAGTCCGGTGATGATAACGAGGCTACTCCAAGCCATCATCATTATGTCAGTATGGAAATTTAAAAAAAAGAGATGCCAGTTCGTAGCCGACTCCACACAGGACGTTTCGGTTGTGATACTATCGGTTTCTAAATGTTTCTATGAAAGGCTAGTAAAGTCTCACATAGAACTCATAGAAAATGTAGCAACTGAAACGAAACTTCATTCGATGCCGCTATGTAGCTATCGACTTGTTTAGAATCATATTTTGTCGATAATATCATTAATGGCATGTACCCCTAACTATTTTAGTCAGATTCATATTTAATTCAACATCTTTTTACTGCTCTATTAAATCTCTTGTTCGATCGTAATAAGTGAATATGAGGTCGCGAATGCCTAAGACATTTGTTGAAGGCAACGCTCACATTTAAACTTTACCAGGTATTCCATTTAATATAAATGGCATCTCGTAGCAAACTACAACGCTAAATCTCACAGGTAGGAATATTACGTGCTCACAATCTTCCGGTACAAGAATTCTTTCTTTGCGGTAAAATTCTAGTATAAAAAATAAGATACTAGTATAAGCTATCAATAATAAACACAATGGGTACCGGAAGACGGTTTTCGCCGAAGAGGTAGGCCCAAAAAGATATGGTGCGACGAATACGACGTCCAGCTATCAAGGAATTGGCAAGGCCAAACCTTGAATAGAGAGCTGTGGACAAGTTTGGAGGAGACCTTTGTCCAGCAGTGGGATGACATGGGTTAATAAAAAAAAAAGTAAATGCTTTTGCCGAACTAGGCAACTGGATAGAGATTCATTTTGGATGGTTCTTAAATTTTTAGATCACTCTCTGGTGTTGGGTTCACTACAGACTGCAGACAAACTGTGAGGAAAAATTAAACGTACTGATTGCAAAAAAAAAAAACGCACACACGTTAATTCAAAATAAATATAGGTGAAATATGTGTTCACAATCGGTAGTATAAAAAGTCTGAAATAGGCGGACAGCCTTGAATTGAACTATTAGATGAAAAAAAAAACATGTGCAATTTGCATGTTCTTGCGAACATGCAAATTGTCAACAATGAATGTTTGAGGCAAACAATGATTTTTTAACTTTTAATTCATTTATTCAAATTCTTATTAAAATATTTAATAGATTACATAGCTATATCCCGAAAATGACAAACGGCTGCCTATAAAATGCTGAAAATCGGTGTAAAGCATTACCTACCTATTGGTAGAAGTAAGACCATTAAAATCTCAAAAGGGTTCCAAAGATAATGACACGCAAGAAGTGTGGCCAAATTAATGAATGGCCCGTGACGTCGACTGACTAATAATTAATTATATCTTAAATCGACTTGGTAGGCACTTCGCTGATTGCCTATGAGAGTAGCAACACTGATTTGTAAGTGTTCTCTTAACAAAAAGCTTACCTAAAAGAGCAGTAGCGCTACCATGAGTTTAAAAGTGAGACTCGATATCGCCTACGTAAATCATGTCTATGAAAAACTTGTACAGCGCCCCTGGCGGTTACGCTAAGAACTAAATTCGGTCGTATGAAAAAAACAATTTGATAGGTTTTTAACGTACGTAAGTTTTTGATAGCCAACTGATGTTACCGCTACAGGACTCTCGAGATTGGAAGTATTCGATATTTCTTAAGCTTTCGAGCACTTTGGTAATGGCCATAATGATAATCGGAAATACTTGGAATTATTTCATCGTTATAATGAATACAGATTTATTTATTAATCTGGCGTTAAATAGGAAATAAATCTTCGACTTGCCCATCGGTTTTCGCTTTTTTTTATTAAATTAAAAAGTTGTGTGTAAGGTCCATTGCCATTTAATGCAGGTCAATTGCCATTCTAATTCATGGGCGTACTTAGTAATACATTAATATTTATAACTAGTGGTCCCGGCGAATTTCATACCGCCAATACTGATTCTTTTTCTATATTTTCATTGAAACCTTCCCTGGACTACGGCGAATATTTTAAAACCAAAATTACCTAAATCGGTCCGGGCGTTCTCGAGTTTTAGTCAGACTAACGAACTACAATTCATTTTTATTTATAAGAGAAGATAATAAACATATCGTCCTCACACCCACTCCTGAAAAAAAAATCAAAAGAAACTTCTCTTATAAGTCAGTAGCCCAACCCAACCGGGTTCAACTAGACCCCATAAACTGTGCCATCTGTTTCCCCTATTCATATTATTTGTTTAGTTTTGTGAACTCGGTCAGTCGAACTGCGCCTATTCTCTCCATCCATCGTAAACTGGTGCTAAATTAAAAAAGTTCCCGTATCACTTTCTTTTGTTTCAGCCCATTTCAATTTAACGAGATTTATTTCTCTTAAATAGCTGCGAATTGTCTGTCATGCCGACTGTCAGTGTCTGTAATAAGTCCTATTTGAAAATGGAACACGAATTTTCAGCGTATTTAATTTAAACAGATGGTATTTCATTTAAGAATTAAAACAATTGAAGCTTGACACCTACGTGATTTCGTAATCAAAATGTCTTTTAGGGGTGAGAGCCATCCGAGGTTACTCCAAGCCATTATCGCATGTCAGTAAGAAAAAAAAACTAGTTGTTATTTCATTTGCTGACGCTTCAATCAAGTAATGAGAGAATCTATACTAATATTACTGGCTCGGTGGAACAGTGGTTAGTGACCCAGGTTTACTACCCATAGTTCCAAGAGTCGTGGGTTCGATTCCCACTCGGGACAAATATTTGTGTGACGAACATCGGTGTTTGTTTCGTGTCTGGGTGTGTATTAAGTATATTTGTGTATCCACTGTTGATTCTGATATCTGTAACACAAGTGCTTAAGCTACTTACCACGGGATCAGATCAATGTATGTGATGTTGTGTAATATTTATTATTTATTTTAATATTATAAAGCTGAAGAGTTTGTTTGTTTGTTTGTTTGAACGCGCTAATCTCAGGAACTACTGGTTCGATTTGAAAAAATCTTTTTGCTTTGTATAGACCATTTATCGAGGAAGGCTTTAGACTATGTAACATCACGCTGCGACCAATAGGAGCAAAGATACAGTGGAAAATGTGTAAAAAACGGGAGAAACGCGAACGAAGTCGCTGGCACAGCTAGTACGTAATAATTTTAAATTTAAATGAAACTTTTACCGCAACAGCGCTTACCGTATTTTGGTTTTAAAATAAAATAGACAGCATGAAGCGCGAAATTAAAAACATCCCCAACTTCTTTAAAAACATTACTTGTCACGATCTAAACTCCCAATTTTCAATAACGTTGCACAACCTTCATAGTGCTGATAGACGTTTTAACGAAATAAACATGCAAGAACAAGATTTCTTCCTAAAAATATCGTATAGTACACGTAATCAAGCCATAGCTAAGGCATAAATAGGCAATAAATCATGGCGACTCCCGCAGGAGAGTCCTTGCCGAGTTTGATATAATTTTTTCGTCTGCGTCAGATGCAGCGCGGGCACTTTCGTTCAACCATTCTCGGGTTAGGGCCATGAAATCACATAATTAAATAGACTTTAGTTATAAATCTTCCTCGTTTCTCTATTGGTAGCAAGCGCTGTGTAAACACCAAGAGGTCCCCGGTTCGAGTCCAGAGTATGGAAAACATTGTGTGAGTTTTTCTGTACAGAAATAACTCAGCCCGGAGTTAGGAAGTTGGCAGTTGCACGCCCGTGCCTCGGAAAGCACGTTAATCCGGTGGTCTGTGTCCGATCTCTCATCAGTCATGTCGGATTGCCGTCTCCTCACCGAGATATGAGAGTAAGTGAACATAGAGTGTACGTGTGTAACCATGACAGTTTAAAATTATATATTAGTTAGGTTAGGTAACGTTTTTTCGAATGCAATTTCGACGATATTTCTAATCAATTAGGGCTCCATTTTCCTTAGAAGTCCAACGAAGTATAGTTACGCCAACCCTATGGCCCGTCTTTCATCCAGTTTCACGCCCTCATCCCCTGATTAATAGCGTGCATCGGTGTGACGTCACGAGTGACGTCGAGCTCTTAGCTGGAAACGCCTTTACCTTGTATGCGCCATTTGCATGTAGCCAATAAGATGTTAGTACTTCAGTTTATCTTCGATTTTCAATGTTCGATGGTATTTGCACGAATGAAGAACATTGTATTTAACTTTTTAATATGGACTATTTGCGGGAACTAATATTACAGACGGATCTCGCGTTTAATAAGATTTTAAACAAATAATTTTCATGTCTTGAGCTCTGTAAAGGGTATACTAAAAAACGTTACATTACATACAAACAACCATTACGATTAAAAATAATTAAAATATCGGTATCAATAGTAAACAAAAATAACTTTGTAGTTACAAATGTCGCTTTCTGCCGTAGCAATAAATCGTAAAGAATGAAAATGTAGATACGAAGATAAATGCGTAAAAATATTTTTCAAATCTATCTGCAAATACGCATCCAAGCGTAACACGAATAAAATATAACATCTGTTGAAACGAACAATTTAATGGCAAAAGCAAAAAAACCGCAAGAGCTAATGGCTTGCTGATAGATTTGCTCTTGGCTCTTGCTTCTTCTGCCTTCATTTTAAATTTTAACGAAAATTTATTTCTAAGTAAAAATAGCAATGGTAGACTTCTTGATTGCACATGATAGTAAGGGACACGTTTTATTAAAAACTTTTTGACCACCCTAGATGTTACATGAAATTGTTAGGACAGATTTCTATTTAAGTCATATACACACAAATTTCTGTAAGGATTATTATTTTATTTGTTATATTTTTTTAAGGACCTCATTGAGGAATCAGTATTTATACACCGTGAAATTTGTGTGGTTGATTTCTCGTGGCAGAACGATTTGCCTTTAGTAATACTATCGAATCATGCAAAATTATTCGTTGAAAAAAAAGATTTTTTGTTCGAATTTTCAAAACAATAATTTTCCAACTCGAAAACTAGAGAAGCTATCGGTGTTTTTTAAAAAGTAACTTATTCAGGTACTGCTTGCCGCATGAAATCGATGCTTAAAGTTAAAGAAGCTCTACGCCCTATGTAATAAAGTGGTTCGAACCTACTTTAAAGTTTCGGTTATACCTTTCGTAAAATCGGCATTTTTTGATTTTAATAAAAAATAACTGCACAAATCTATGTTGCTACTAAGGTAGAATCATTTTGCTGCGGGAAAACAACCACTTAAATTTCACGGTGTATATGAGTAAGTTGTAAGTTATGTACGAGTACAATAATGTATACCACAGTTTTTGTAATATCCGTAGCACAATTGCTTAAGAAATCCATGTCGTAGCCTAAACTACGTATGCTATGTTGTGTGATATTATTTATACAGGCAGACAGACGGACAACTAAGTGATTCTATAAGGGTTCCTTTTTTCATTTCAAATAGAGTTACCCAATAATGTTTTTTGTTCATGTAATTCAGCTTTAATTTATATTCGTTTACGGTGACACGAGTCAAGACGCGCGGAGAGCGTGAAATCGGTTTTGGTGTACAACATTATCTTTCTTAACGTCGCCTCTTCTATTACAAGTGTCGATGAGTTTTCTTAATGGTTTTATGTCAGAAGAAATTCTAATCTAACAGCAATTCTGGCATTCTCCCTGGGTATTTAATAAACAAAAATTCGTAAAAAGTCTTATCATTACATAGAACGAATATAAAACAATAACTTTCCATTGGGAAAGTTATTGTTAATAAGGACACACATTGGTGTGTCCTTATTTATGCTTAGATCTATAAAAGTGCAACAAAATTTTATATGGTTTTTAGTAGAGTGATTTAAGGGGAAGTTTTATTTGATGTTTATAGTTTATAGAATATAGAATTTTTCGACAATTTTTTTTTTATTCGGGTACTTGTGTAATGAGAAATGATAATGACAGACAAAACAGAAAGGCAAAATAAACACCGGGCGAAACGTAGAACATTATCTTTCATGACGACAACCAGTTTCATGACGACTTGTTAAATCTTCGGCTGCTCCATGCAAAGTGATCTCTGTCCAGTCTCAATCCGATATCCCAATTTTACTTGACTACATGCGTTTCGTTTAGTGTCCGGACTCATGACAGGAAGCGACATAATATGTATAAATTAATCCACAATGCAGTAGAGAAACACAGATTGCAACCGTGCAAAGCCTGGTTAATGAAAATCTTCATATTCTACTTGCTCGTAGATAGCCAAATCCTGACTGAAACATCACTGTACAGTCCACTTGTCTTTGTATTTTATATTTTTGTCAATAGATGGAATTACCATCGAATCTTGTGGGACGCGTTTGAATCTCGCAAGCGTTTTGTTTTCCAAAGTGTATATAGCTATACCAGAGCCGCTCTAAGTTGGCCGATTTGCTACATGTCAGACTGACTGCACTAGTCTTTGAGTATAAAGCCACTGGAGATGCCTTACACGGGCGACCCCCTCCGGCAAAGTACATTGGTCAACTGTTCAAACACGTTTAATAAAACTACTTGTCGCTGCACCACCGCCATTTTGCATTGATCCCTGTCGCGTGACGTTACTCTTGAAAAATGGTTAGTTGTGCAGTATTCTCATGTAAAAGGCGATCGAGAGCTCAAATTCGCAACAAGAGCGCGTTTAGTATCATATCTAAGTGTTTTTATTAACTTTTAAACGTGTATTTAAGAAGAATTGCCATTTAAATAAAAAGTCGTTGCGATACGTAAACGACAGAAAAAAATAAACAAGAATACAGTGGTACGAGGGCTAGTGATGTCACAAAGTCAAAAAAGCGACTCGACATTTGAATGAATCATTCACTCCCTGCAGTTAGTTGTATAATCCGTTTTTTACTTTAATTTTGAATTAAATAAAAGGTCTAAACATATGTTATATTTAAATCTTGTAAGATGAATTAGAAAAATTACTTTTCTTTCCTCTGGTCATACGATATTGAAATTTAGTCTGAAAATGAAAAGAAATTCTGTGACTCCCTTAGAGATATTTTTAAAGACATAGATATTTTAACCGTATCCTCTCAGTACATTTTGGACTGTATCTTATATGTTTACAAGAACATAAAATCATTTAATATCGGATCCTCACCATTTTAACACCAGTAATAAACATAAGTTTGCCGTTTCAAGGCTCAGGCTTCAAAAGACTGGAAAGTCGTTCTTGGGTTTAAGCACAAAATTGTTTAATAAGATCCCACAAAATGTTATTGAATTACAATAATCAGTACAAGATAGTTCAGTTCATTCACCAAACTGATTTTATTTTATTCTTTGTGTCATCACTATTTTTTCGTATGTGTGTTGCGTAGTTACGTGAAAACTTTGTTTGTGTGCGTGTATTGTTTGAAGTGTTGAACATTTTTGTAGTGTGCGTTTATCGTTACAGCAAAATTTGTGTCTGTTGAGTTATTAATTTTTTGGTGGTGTGCTGTACGTGTTTACCTCGCCCACCGCTAAAAGTGGCGAAAAAATTTGTTAGAAGCGTTGACGTTATGGCATCTCCAGTGGCTTTATACTCAAAGGCACTAGTGAGGGACAACGGTAAAATTGCCGAAGTATATAAGTAACAGTTATTTCCACTTTATAACCAAGCAAGGTCTAATTATAACAAATTTTTATTAAAAACATTAATTCACATCCAAAAGATTGAATTTAAGTTAAGTTAAAGTTATTTATAAATATATTTATTTTTAAAATACAATACTTATTAAATCCTTCATCCTATTTTTAAAAATACCTGGTGAGTATTACCCACTACGTCACTATGAAAACGTGTCAAACGGCGTAACCTTGTAAAAGCGTAATACAGAGTGGAAATTTTACGTTTTCTTTTTATAATTCAATTATTTTAGGTAATAAAAGACAAATAACTAGATAATTATACCGGAGCCGTTCTTAGAAGACTGATTTGACACTTTTTATTTTATATTTTGCATTTATCCTTGTTAAGAGGAACATATTTACGCGAATCATAAAGAACAACTTTTAAAAATAATACGTTATTTCAAAATTTCAAATGCACATAATTATATAATTATTTGTCTTTTATTACCTAAAATAATTGAATTATAAAAAGAAAACGTAAAATTTCCACTCTGTATTACGCTTTTACAAGGTTACGCCGTTTGACACGTTTTCATAGTGACGTAGTGGGTAATACTCACCAGGTATTTTTTTAAAATAGGTTGAAGGATTTAATAAGTATTGTATTTTAAAAATAAATATATTTATAAATAAGGAACTTAAATTCAATCTTTTGGATGTGAATTAATGTTTTTAATAAAAATTTGTTATAATTAGACCTTGCTTGGTTATAAAGTGGAAATAACTGTTACTTATATACTTCGGCAATTTTACCGTTGTCCCTCACTAGTGCAGTCAGTCTGACATGTAGCAAATCGGCCAACTTAGAGCGGCTTTGGTATAGAAGGAATTTCGAAATAAAAAAACTTAAACCCAGAACACAAGACGACCAGTGTTTCATTCATTGGTCTTCGAGATCGGATATTTGAATTTGGAACCAACCGTCGCGGATAGTGGACCGCTATTGCAAACGCGACGGAAAAGTTTGGTAGCTGTACCAAGTGACAGCTACTCAGCGACGTGACGCTGAAGGAAGAGAGAAAGAGGTTGCAGTCCAGTTTGACTGCGGTGTGGAGTTTCTGCATTTTGGCGGCAAGCAGAGGTGGTGCCATAAGTTTGATGTGGCTTCTATTGGAATCATTGCTTCGAGGTCGTGAGTTGCTGAACAAATTTGAGCTTTATTTCTTCTGAAGTTTTAACTTTTGAAAATAGTGTGAGTGATAGTGAATTTCGTGTGCTTGAAGATTTGCCAGAACAATTTGAACTTTAAATGTATAGAAGATTTTAACTTTGTAATTTTAGCTGTAGTTTAGGACTTAGCCTAGTTTTCTCGAAAAAACGAAGGTACGGGGAACCTATGCCCGATTTTGGTGCGATTTATTAAGTTCAAAAACTTAGAAAATTTTGTATCAATTAGGACTTAGAATAATTTGAAAATTTGGACTTCGAGATTTTTTTGAAATTTTGTATAGATATAACTTGTGTTTGATTTAATTGCTTTAGTTGGTTTTTTCTTGAACTGCAAAAATGGAATCCTTAATTAACAGCCAGGAAAGCCAATTTAACATCTTGGCAAGGGCTAAAGCTAACTTTAAGAAATGTCCCAAAGAGAGACTTACGATGTTGTATATTGAAGGTAGGCTTGAGCTCTTAGAGCAAATGTGGTCAGAGTTTGTACTGGGCCACAGGAACTTGATGCATGGTATAACACCTGCTCAAATTAGCCAAGTTAAAACAAAATATTTCAAAGAGGAATATTATGAGCAAGCACAAGAAATATATTTTGAATATAAGATGGAGCTAAAACATATGTACAGTTTATTAAGTCCTAAATTAGAAGAAGCTCCCCACAATGTAAATAATTCTAGTAGTCATAAAAATAGTTCTAAATGTAATGTAAAGTTACCTAAAATGAGCATACCAACGTTCACTGGCAAATATTCGGAATGGTGTACTTTCAGGAATCTATTCACTTCATTAATTCACACTAACCAGGATCTAGATAATGTTCAAAAGCTTTTGTACTTAAAGGGTTATGTCAAAGGTGAAGCGGAACAATTGTTGTCAAATATTCCGACTACTGACAGTAACTATTCGCGATGTTGGAAGTTGTTAGAGGATAGATTTGATAATAAACGGTATATTAGTCATCACCTTTTGAAGCGTTTATTAAGTCAAAAGAACATCTCATATGAGTCAGCTAGCAGTCTGAAAGAGTTGATGGATACCACCAACGATTGTTTAGCTGCACTGTCTAACATCGGTGTTAATGTAACTAGCTGGGATATAATCATAATTCACATTTTGACACTAAAGTTAGATCCAGAGTCGAGGAGGCAGTGGGAGTTCAGTGCTTCTGATTGCAATTCTTCAGATGAACTACCCACATATAAGCAATTCGAACATTTTATAACCAAACGGTATCGTGCAATCGAATTCCTCGATTCCAAATCTAGTAATGTAAATAAATTTCAACCTGTAAATAAAACTAAGTCAATGCATACTGCCAACGTGTCATGTGCATTCTGTTCTGGTGATCATAGGCTCAATTTTTGTAAAAAGTTTATAAACGAATCAGTAGACTCGAGGCGTGATTTTGTGCAAACGCACAATGTTTGTTTCTGTTGCTTAGGTAACAACCACTCTGCCAGGAACTGCCATAGTTCGGGTAAATGCCGTGTATGCAGGAAAAAACACCATGTTCTACTACATCCTACTGTTAAACCTTATGCAGATCGGGATGTAGGTAGGTCGTCAGAGTGTCCTGGGACATCCTCTAGTGTAGAGAATGTGGAACCTGTAGTTTCGTGCTTTTCTTCTGGACAGTATAAGGTCCAACAGGTTCTGCTGCCTACTGCGCTAGTAGAAACCTTTAGTAACTGTGGGCAAAGGTACATGATCCGCGCTTTAGTAGATCAAGGATCAGAAACATCATTTGTAACTGAGTCCACAGTACAACGTTTAGGCTTAAATAAAACCTTTAAGAAATGTTTTATTTCAGGGGTAGGTGGAGAGAGGAGTATCTCCAAGGCATTTGTTGAAATTAAAATAAAATCCCGTATAGACCCCAAAAATGTAATAATTGTAAAAGCGTATGTATTAAAATCCATCACAACTCTTTTGCCAACTGGCTGACTGGCTCGGTGGAACAGTGGTTAGTGACCCTGGCTGGCGGTTCCAAGAGTCGTGGGTTCGATTCCCACTCGGGACAAATATTTGTGTGATGAACATCGGTGTTTGTTCCGTGTCTGGGTGTGAATGGTGGCTGGTGTGATTATATATTTAAGTATGTATTTAAAAATATCTATGTATGTATATCAGTCTCTGACGCCCATAGTACAAGCTCTGCTTAGTTTGGGGTCAGATGACCGTGTGTGGAAATGTCCCAGATATTTATTATTTATTTATTATTATTATAACTAATAGAGTACAATTGGTAGAATGGAAGGAACTCAAAGAAGTTGAACTTGCTGATCCTGGATATGACACGACAAGTCGTGTTGATTTATTGTTGGGTTCTGAGGTGTACAGCACGATTCTTCAAGATGGTGTGAAGAAGGATCCGTCAGGAACATTGGTTGCTCAATCGACTTCACTTGGCTGGATAGTTTCCGGAACTGTGAAGATGACAGCTGGTGATTCTGGAAAAATAAATACATTACATTGTCAAGTTGTTGATAATGATGATGATCAGCTGCTCAGGAAGTTTTGGGAAATTAAAGGATGTGTCCAAAGGCCTATAGAAAAGTTGTGTAGCGAAGATGAAAAACCGTGCGTAAAGTTTTCTGCTGAAACAACCAGTAGCGACAAAAAAGGAAGATATATGGTGCGTCTACCTTTTAAGTCAGAAAATCCTGAGGTGACTAATTCCAAGGTGATAGCAGAGAGGAGAATTACTTCGTTGGAACGGCATCTGAAAAGAAAGAAAGTTACTGGTAGATACAATGAGGTAATCAAGCAATATTTATCTTTGGATCACATAAAACTGGAACCTAATGAAGAAGCTATGAACATGCGTATATTGAAATGTCAGCGGGAGAGTTTTAAGGATGATATAGTTGTAAAAAGGAAAAGGAAGAACTTACCGAAGCGGAACAGCCTGAGAACACTGGGTTTGTTTCTTGATGATGATGGCATTGTGAGGGTTGGCGGTCGTCTGGAAAATACTCTGTGGAACCGAGAACGTAAGCATCCTATCCTGATTCCGAAAAAATCTCGTTTGACTGGAGTTATTTGTTGATGATGCTCACAAACTCGTGCAATTCACTTGAAGGTGGTATCAGACCTCACAAGTGAAGGCTTTTTGCAGGCCTTTAAAAGGTTTGTAGCAAGAAGAGGTTACTGCACCGATATATGAAGCGATAATGCTACTAATTTCATCGGAGCAGATTGTTAACTAAAGCGGTTGTTCACTAATGAAAAAGGGGTCCATGGCATTAGAAGTAGCTGAGGCTCTAGCCACTAATGGTTGTACTTGGCACTTTATTCCAGCTCGCTCTCCCAATTTTGGAGATTTGTGGTAGGCTGGAGTGAAGTCGCTTAAGTATCATTGAATAGGGTCATAGGGCAAAGTACCTTGACATTTGAAGAGTTGACAACAGTTCTGGCCCAAATTGAAGCTTGTTTGAATTCTAGACCATTGTCTGTAATCACTGAAAACGATGACGCTACTGTACTAACACCAGGACATTTTTTGGTTGGAGAGGCTTTGGTTACTCCACCCGGTGTTGATTATCAGTCTTCTAACGTCTCTTCTTTGCGTAGGTGGCAATACACTCAGAGGATGCTCCAAGACTTTTGGCGCCAGTGGTCACGCCAGTATTTAAACAAATTCTTCCAAAGGTATCGGTGGTCAGAACAAAGCCCTAATGTTAAGATTGGTGATATTGTCATTGTTAAAGAGGATAACTTACCTGCTTGCCGTTGGTTGTATGGCAGAGTGGTTGATACTCATCATGGTCAGGACAATATTACTAGGGTTGTCACTTTAAATATTAAGAATGGTATTATTAAGAGATCCATTTCAAAAAATTGTTTATTGTCCTATTTCCTAAGTAGTAAATAGTTGTTTATTGTTTGTTAATTTGAGTTGTAATTTTATTGTGTTATGTTGGCCCAAGGTGGGCGATATTTTTGTATCGCGATTTATTTTTAGTTAAAGACAAAAACAGTTTGTCTTTGATGGGCGATTATGTACAGTCCACTTGTCTTTGTATTTTATATTTTTGTCAATAGATGGAATTACCATCGAATCTTGTGGGACGCGTTTGAATCTCGCAAGCGTTTTGTTTTCCAAAGTGTATATAGCTAGAAGGAATTTCGAAATAAAAAAACTTATACCCAGAACACAAGACGACCAGTGTTTCATTCAATCACTATGTAGGGACAGAACACTTTGCTAAAATCTGTGTAGCATGAAAGTTACATACATACCCACTTCCTTACACATACGGCTATGTCGAGTCGGGCACTAATATTTCACAGCTCCCGTTTTCCGTTTTACAGGCCAAGACAGGTTCAGTAGCGAAATAATACTCGCGCGGGATTTATCTTCATTTTTATTCGACGCTCACGCCTTGTAAAATTCATGAAAGCATATTTTAATGCAAACGTTAGTCCGGCGGGAACCGTTCGTCTTTTTCAATATTTCTGTTGGGTGAGGATATTATGGGGAACCCTTAATCATTTTGGGCGAGTTTTAGTCGTCGAGTTATCAATAAGTCTAATGACAGTTGGTTTGAGTTGTGGCGTGCATTTGGAGAGGCCTATGTCCAGCAGTGGACAGGAATGGGCTGATGATGATGATTATGATGAATGACAGTTGTAGAATACTGAATTCTATTTTCATGTATTCTTAATAGGTAAGTACATTAACAGTAAAGCATTATAGAAAATCGTATTTAAACTGTCGGGTCTGTAAAAATATTTTTGTATAGAAAATAACGATACTAAAGAATCTGAAATATTATATTTTAAACATTATTAATGTTTAAAATAAACAAAAATCTAATTGTACATATTCATGACAGTAATCTGTTAACGGTTTAATATAAGAAATTTCAACCCAAGAGCAACTAATTTTAGAAAGTGAAAATGCATTACTCAGGTCTTATAATTACAGATTTTTTTTATTACGACTTCTATAAGCGACTAGTTTTTAAAATTAATTGAGCATACATTTTCTTGAAATTCTGTAAACCTAGAAAATAAGAATTGTCATAATGTTTAATTTTTTTTTATTTAAGAATAATGCATGTTATGTAACACAAGTGCTTAAGCTACTTACCACGGGATCAGATCGATGTATGTGATATTGTGAAATATTTATTTATATTTATATTTAGGTAATCTCTTGCCCTAATGTTGCAGTGCCTTTAAAGGGCAGCTAAGTTATTAAGCTCATATTACTGGTAAGACCTATAATGTACACTTAGTTTGGACTAAATGCTTTGACTTTGTCGACCGCAAAATATTACACCTTCATTCTCATTTTAATTTGAACTGTAATTCAAGTAAAAGACCAATCTGCAAACACATTTACCGAGATCGCAAAGGGGTGTTGGGTCGTAAATAAAGCGAATTTTGATCTCGTCGCCTTTTATGTTTTACTGCTAAGAATTTCTGAGCAAATTCCACTTTATCACAATTTGTTCGGCTAGTAAATACTAGGACGCCAGGCTTGTGCCAAGCGGCCTATACCGTTCAAAGAAAGGCACGGATGAGGTAGGTACTTATCGCCAACGCTACGAGAATACGTAATTTATGTGACAGAGTACATACCTATTACATAGGAGGCGAGAACACCTGAGAAGACTTTTTTATAAATGTCACGTCGTTGTTCAATATCTTTTTTTTACTTACGATAGAAATAATTGCCGACAGTAAAGGTAAGCTATTAACTTAACTCCTTTTTGCTGTTAACTTCCTCAATAAATAATGAAATACCTAATCACCGAGCATTATTGTGTCTATGACGTCTGAAAGTAGGGATGTCCTCTGCAATTTCAGTATCTGCAATTTAAGTAATAAAGAGTCTGACCAATTTCGGCTCTTCGGCCATTGCGGCTGATCTCAATTGAGATTGCAGTACCAATGAAAAGTGTAAACTTGTGACTTAATTACGGGATTTATTCTTTTATTTTAAAAATGCACTAGACATTAGATGGTGAGGAGTGCATTTTAAATCGTGGGAAAAAAAACGATTGCCGTGGGAATTCAACAAGGACGAAGCCACGGGTACCCACTAGTTTTACACTAGTGTCTTATAATTGCCATCCATAAATCCCGAAAAACCAAGGCAAAGTAAAGGTGTGTATACGTAATTGGTGAAACAATTTAGGATAGGTACACATCTCTTGGAGGCTTTATCGCGTAAGTAATCGCCGCTTATTCGCTAATGACGGTATTTTGTGAAATTTTCACGTAGAATCTAGATAAGAGCGAATTGTTACGATGGCCGGGAATGGAGATGTGACTAAACTTAGAATTACGTCATTAGTTGTTTGGAGGGTGGCTAATAATGTCTGTTTAGGGAGCTTCCATACTTGAGCTTTGTGTAATGAGTGTGTTATAAAGGTTTATCGTTATCCCTGTTAGGTGTAAGTATGTGGTTTTCTTACTTGTCTTTAGAAGATTCAGTAGGCACGGTAGGTGGGTAGACTTAGTAGGTAGCCATTTTGATTACTTACGTTTGAAAGATGATAACATTGTTTTTGTGTAATCCCATCGCAAGGCAAGGAGGAAAGTTTTACAATATTTCTTAAGTATAAGGATAAATCCTAATGCGTGTATAGAAAAGTGTCGTTCCATAATAATTAAGAAAAATACTTTGGACTTTACTTTTCATACTTTGATTTGCTGTCAAAAGAAGCAAATTAATGAGCCAAGTTATCGCTTTTGGTTTTTTAATAAAATTACCATGAAGCCAATTAAGAAGATATCGACTTTGGACTGTGACACTGTGACTGTGAAGTCGGTTAACTTTTAATTAAATAAAACGCCTAACTTTAGTTTTAAAAACTTGTTGAAGCAGAAAATGTTGTTAAATGAACGACTCTTCGAACGAACGATTTCCAAATCATTGCTGTTTGCTGAAAATGTATTGAACTTGTAATATGATTTAATCAATCGAGATGAGCAAAATGTTTCCTGAAACATAAATTTGATACCTACTGTTTCTAAGCACCATTTATTTTAGGGTAGCACTAGTTTGAATGTTTTAATAGGAATGATCTTTCTGTATCAATAATCCATTTAAAGAATTATCTTTTATTTGTGCGAACTCTACACATTTGATAATAAACCAATTTTTAGGATTAAACTTGCGTGCATTGTTATTCTAAACATATTATTTAGAAGAGTCATGGGCAAGACTCATACGTAAGACTCAAGTCTCTCAAGTCTCTCTCTCAAGACTCAAGACTTTAAATAATTATGTTTGGAATTTGATCCTTTACGTGAGATTAATCCTTTAATTTTAGTTCAAACATCTAAAGAATTCATCACGATTGTCATTGCAGAAATAATTAAGAATAGGTACATCCTGACTCAGGATTCCTGAGTAAGTACAACAAATGAGCAATATGACTCGAAACTGAAGTGTGTTCTTCATGAACAAAAGGAGCCCTATTTTTGTACCTTTTGTAACAGTTACAACCTTCAAAAGCGCATTTTAACCAAAAAAAAGTCAAACTAGAACGAAATAAAACGTAAAGTAGGTATTTAACGTGAATTCTGTTTTTGTAACTAAATTCTTCCGATTCTCAATCGAGCCAAAGAGGTAGACTGCCAATCGTTGCACGCTAAGGTACCTAACTAAAAGAAGGAACTAACTTTGAGCTAACCAACTTTCAGCGCTCATATAAAAAAAATCGCCTTATGAACTTAGCGATTATTTCTCTCGTACAAAATACAAATAAGCTGCTGGAATGATATTCCTAAATTCTTATAATCTGACTGATCGCACTCATATGACTTGTTGACATGAAATATAAGCTCAAAAAACTTCTAAAATAATCCCGCTATGAAATAAAGAAAATGCAGTACTATAAAAAGGATGCGTTGAAAAATGGGGTTCTTTCTGGTTCCCACGAGTCAAAGGCATATAATATATGTCGTCAATTTATAACGCCTCTCAAGATATAGTGTTCGATCATAGCTAAGAAGAAAAAGGGAACATCATAAAGCCTCGATTTCTCTTAAAATTTTGCCGTTTAGTTTTAACGTTTGAACTGCACACATATAACTCTTGATTTATTTATAAGTTAACTAATCTTTTTTCCTTTGATGGATTGTATTACAAAATATTTTCTGTTTACAAGCTTTAATTTCGGTACCAACTTTTACTACCCCGTGGCGTGTAATCAAATTTAGTAACATATTAAAACGTAGTAGTAAGATATACTAGAGGTATATTCTTGTATTATGCAATGAAATTAAAAATAACCCATAGATATAATCGTGAAGACAACAGCTGTGCTTTTGTAGAGGTAAAGAAGTCTGCAAGTTTGCTATAAGAGCGGACTAAGAAAGATCTTGTTTTTCTTTTAATTAATCCCCCAATAAGCTGAAGGCATAAATAAATTAGTCAATTAAGTGAGTACGTGCCCAGATCGGCCCAGACAAGGATTGCGAGGCCGCAAGTAAACCGGGGTCGCGCTAATCTCGTCCTAAACACGGACGTTTATTAACGACGATTCGATGTCGTTACGATTTGTTATCGATTAAATTTTAAGTAACAATATCAAAACGATAACGAAGTTCGAAAAGACATTAGACGCGATAAATCACTTGGTCAATCTAATGACAATCCCATACATTTTATTCTTTTCGAACTTCGTTATCGTTATGATATTGTTACTTTGTCTACAGGCCCTGTATCGCAATCGGGAGCAATGAGTAATAGATGAGGCTTACGTCCAGTGGTGAACGGAAAGGCTGACGATTTATCGTAATCGGAACCGATGGTTGTTGGGTTGGGATGACAGAAAGGTTTTAGGTTTGAAGTGTAGACAGACCCGGTACAAAGTGGACTCACGATCCAGTTAAAATCTCAGAGCTAGGTACATTGGTCTGTTGTACCTGTCACGTTTATGGTTTCCATGATATTCTAGTTCATAAACTTCGCTGGCATAGTAAATTCATTTCCTATTAATAGCATTATTATCTTTAACTAATACCAAGTTCCGAGAAGAATAGGAATTGCTGCTCCACCGACAAGAGTAGAGCTCTGAAATACTAAAAAAAAATATCTAAATCCTTAATACCCACTCCACCAACGTTATGGCGAACACATTCAAAGTTTATCGCTATGACATAAACGTAACCATCAAAAGGTCGAGTAAGTAATAAACCAGGAAGCTTTTACTTACTGTTCCAAATAAAATCCTGGTACCTAAATGTCCTACTAAAAAGGTATCCATGAAATTTTTAAGCTTTTCCAAAATTACGACTAGATTTTTCCATGATGACCTGCAAAATAATACTTCTCGCTTGTATGTATAATATGTTAATATGCAATAAACGAATGCTTAAAAGTGTTTCCCAATCAAAAAACAGTTATATCGAAATATTTTTTTTTCTAAACGTAAAGTTATTGTGTTTCAAAATTATTTGAATTTCATTATTCAATCTAATTTATTTAACATTATTCAATACATCACACAGTGTAAATGCAAAACGGGCAAATCCTACTAATTCTTAATTAATGTCTCCAAAAAACACGCAATTTTTCCCCTCGACGCCTCAGAACTTCCCCTGATAAAGGGCGCGATTAAACTAAGGGCCATCTGCGATTGCCAGCCTCGCTCCTTAGAGCTACATACCGCCGGAGTGGAGTTCCTACCGTTTTGTTATGTGTGCGTTTTACACAGTCTAAACGGAAGCACTTGTTGTTCGAAGATTTATGAGATCGATATATTGTTAACCTTTTTTCTTGTCTTAGGCAAACTAAGTGGCAAACCACTTAGTTTGCCTAAGACAAGAAAAAAGGCTCGTAACATCTGAGAACTTACAAAACTCTGTTCGGATTAAGTTTATATCACCTTCGTGCCAACTGAATACTGAGTTCGGTTGTTGTTTCATTTTGCATTGGAAAAAAAAAATTAGATGATGGCCTATACAAATTCAGCAGTGCCCTTCGGGAGTAAGAGTAGACATTGAACATTTTATAATGTTTAAGGTGTCAATCTTATTTCAATCCCTACTACTCCAGTGTGATTTATCTCTAACACCATTTTTATTTCACTTCACGGAGAAATTATATCTGAAGAAGCGTCGTATCTTTTAACGTTGCATTACATTTTATGTTCCGAGGCGTCGGGCAGTAACGCTAAGTTATAATACTCAGAATGGGGCAAATAAAACGATCTATAAAACTGTTTAATTAGACCTGTAACATAGTTACGACCCACTCAATACAATGTGTAGCTTCTGGTTTTATTTTTGATAAAACTTTATGGATTGTCTACAACAAATACCTAATATAATGCTTTATTGCCCAATAAAGATCATTGCGATACCTAACATACTACCTACTTCGTCAATTATAATTATCCTGTTATAAAGTTTAGGGTGGTCAATATAATATTCTAGATTCAGTTACACCATTTCTAGAAGTGCAATGTGTGACAATCATTCTTGCATGCCTTACGTACGCTGTTTTTACTTTTATACAAAGTATATAATAACAGTCGCAATAATTTATATTTAAAGACTACACTGTGTTCATTACAGGTAAAATACATGCCAATATCAACACATTGTGTAATCATCTCACAAAGACCTACTTTACTACCGATTGTTCGAGATAGGTAAGTCCCGAAGTTATCTGATACTCGTAAATTCACTAATTCTATGGAAATTACACCTTTGAATTACGGCGTTGTACACATTGTCGGTATGTTTATGGAAAGCATTGTAAACGTACATAGTTTACGCGTGATACGGATCTTGATTTGTGATTTTGGTTCAGGTGGCACCTAGGTCCCAAAAGTCGGACGCTTTATTATGCCTACATACCACACCCTTAACACTTGGCGATAGTTTATTTTTTGTGAATAAATACTATAGGGTAAAATATGTAAATGCAATCGTAATTATATTACGTAATCCATAGTTAAATTTATAATACTTCGATCAGTTTTAAAATACAATCGAATTCGTTAAAAAAAAGTAGAATTTAATTTAAGCTATACCTACCTAATTAAGTCATTAAACTTTTACACACTGAAGTAAGTAACACAGTGTTATTTTTCACGTTTGACCCGAATGGACCAAAAAATTATACACATACTCTTAGCTACAACACCTTTTTTTTCTTAACTGTCATTTGATGATGGCTTGGTGTAGCCTCGTCTTCATCACCGGACTTGCGGGGGAGCGGATGGCTCTCACCTTTATCTAAAACACCGTTTTTCATATATTTGTTAGAGGACTATGCTCCACGGTCTACATTTAGCAATTTGTGTAAAATTCTTACAATTTATGACATAAAAAGCACAGAAAAGAAACTTCGGTAGTTAAAATTTCCGATTCGCTTTGCGAATAGAAGTCGGCGACTTCCCGATATCACAAAAGGTTTGTTGAAATAAATTCTCGATTGTAGTTCGGGTTTCGATAGAAGTTAGTCCCGCGGTTTCTGGTTTCACTAATCTCTTTGTGAAACTTTACCGAATAATGTTGTTCTCCTTGTAGACTGGATCTTTAAAAGGCTGGTAAAAATAAACTGGAAGCTGATTGGTGAAACAAGGGAAAACATTAGGAGCTAAACAAAAAATAGTTATCTATTTTTCATGTAGAGACATGTTCGTATGTTATATTTTGCAACTGTGAGCGTTATTATTTCTTTACGACTTGTTTTCCTATCAAAAGCATAATAGCTTTTTCCATATCTTCAGATAATAAGTTCTATTTGTATCTATACTAGATACTACTAGAACTTATCTATAATAGTCTTTATTGCGTTAAAAATCATAAGCAGCTCGGAACCCACACTGAATTTCAGGTTTTAATGAACTTATTTTTAAAAACTGCACTTATTAAGACACTTTACTGCAATTCAGCTTAGAAATTAATGTAACAAAAAAGAGTGTCATAGAGTCGGTATCTATAGACTGCAACACAATTCATAACTAAATGCAGCCATTATCTAACACTTTAGTTCTTGTACTTATCAACATTACAATAATATAAATAATTATATAGTTTAATCAGCAATCAATACAACAGAGTAATTGTTATTTAATAGGGATAATCTCTTGCTGAGTAGGTATTCAGACGGAAACCCCACGGTTGTGCCAACAACCCGTTCGGGCTAACCCTGTTCCGCAGCTTGCATAATTCATAAGCGATGCAGTCGTAAATCTAGGTTCTTGTCACGTCTCACCCCAAATTGTAGGCGCGTTCATTTTTAATTTTCCTCCGTGTAAGCGTTCTGTTATTTCTGCAAGCATTTTAGGTGTGATATAATACACCGTGAAATTTGAGAGGTTGTTGTCTCGTAAATCGTAGAACGATTTACCTTTAGTAGTACTATCGAATCATGCTAGTTATTCCTTGAATAAAGAAAAATCATTTAGAGGAAGATCCCAGAGCTGCCAGACGTCACTTATTTTCTAATGGACAAAATATATACTAGTGAGTAGTAGTGGGGTGTACTATGATCATATGACTAGTTGCTACCTTGACCAAACGGCCATTTTTCAGGTATCAATTAATCAAGGTACATAGAAACACTGTTCACCTCACTTAAATTCTGATGGCTGACTTTAACATATATTTCACACAATATCATTTAAAATCAGGATTCATTATTCCCAGACACCTGCGGTCGGCGGTTTTACCTTACAGACGCTTTAAAGCTATGAAAAAAATTAATTAAGGTTACATATTTTCTGATGCTTGATTTTTATATACTTATGTAGCAAACAAAACAAAGCAGCCATTCTTAATCGCAAAAAAGAAGATGGCATAACGAACACAAAAGGTACCTACAGTTAAAATGTGTTGCAATATTTAAAACAAAATGTAAGCAGAAATTCCACATACATTAATCCGTTGCATCCAAATTATTCACACAAAATAAATCCAACCGTGTCCCGCGTTCAAGAATAAATTCCAAAATAAATCCGCTTTTTAATAAAATGAAATATGCGCTTTTTGGTGGCGCTCTGTTTGCGGAGCTGATTGGCGCGTACAGTAAAATTGTGAATCTTTTGACGAGACCAACGTGAATCCGTTTTTGCGGCTACAAAATTGTACATGCATATTGTAGTAATCTGGAAAGCTTCCATTTGAACTGCGGCGGTAATATTGTTGTCCAATCGATTCTTGATTTCGATTTGCGGTCAATCTCAACGAAGGTCGGCATACTACGTAGACTATAGAGTTAATAGTGATTAAGTATATGTGAAAATACTTCTGGGGGCTTAGACAAAGTAACAATATCAAAACGATAACGAAGTTCAAAAAGAATAAAATGGATGGAATTGACATTATACGCGACCAATTTATTATTTTCGAACTTCGTTATCGTTTTGGTATTGTTACTTTGTCTAAGCCCCTTGTTACTTTATTTTGATATCTTCAAAGACGGAAATTCTACACGGCATGGCAAAAGCAAGACACTTTACCAAAATCGCAATAAAAAATGACATAAATTTTTAAGCATCGTCATAACTCGCTCAATCAATAAGTAATTGATTATAGATGTAAGTTTAATTACAAGCTTTTACTTACTCTACTCGCGCCCGTAAAGATGAAAATGTTCCATCGGAAACAAACCACTATTTAAACGACTTCAAAAAAAGGACGAAGTTCTCAATTCGTCCACTTATTTGTTGGAAAAAAAAGCGTCGCAGCGTCTTTGGTTTTCCCCAAAGAATGTTCTCAACGACTATTCCAAATTCGAAATGAAAATAACTGAAGATCGGTTTGCCAATCTCAAATCCACCCCGCTCGGGTAGACAATGATACAAATCATGTCGAGGGCCATTCGTCCCTATGCGCCTTGGGGCTAAGAGATTGGCCCTCGAAAACGGTGAAGGCTCTGACGGGACTGTCACACAAACGCACCCAACTTATTCGGAGACAATCTGATCGGTTGCTCTTTATAGGACGCAATAATAATTGAATTGTCTCAGAAATATCGAAATAGTTACAAATTGGTTTGTGACAAAGGTGTCTTGTCTGTCAGTTTACGTCTTACAGCTTATATGAATAAATTGGTCTGGCCGAGACACTGAAAGTGTAGCTTTTTCCTGCGCCACGAATCCAAAAATTTTTTTTTTTATTTTCTTATAAAACGTGAAAATTTCAAATCATTCTAACATGTTTGACTGGCTCGGTGGACAATGATCAGTGAATAAGAAAATTAAGTAACTCAGTTTCTTTCTCATCTAAACCTACTTTATCTTATTAAGCTTATTTTAAATAAGCTTACTGGTAAAATATCGATTTAGCCCCTTAGACTTATAGTTACAGAGCCCACGACTAAAATTTTTGTCTCATAGCAATACAGCCAAAACCGCATCAAATCGATAGATAAGATTATTCTGAACTCGAAAATACCAATATCAGACATTTTCCGCGTAGCGTTTGATCTGACCGAATTTTCAAAATTGTCAAAAAATTTTACCGAACTGCATCATAGCAATATGTCTGATTTGCAGACTGTAGTTGAATGATGATTCTGAGATACCGGAAACATATTTTTCAGACGTTAGTGGTGTAGCGCAAACCCGTAAAATCACTTTAAAAGATTAAAAATGAGACAAAAAAAATGTCTAATAGCAATACGTCTGAAAATCTTTTTTATTAGTAAATTTTGGTTATTTGATGCGAACAAAACAATTTTCAGACGGAAATGTGGACGCATAAAATTTTGAGACCGTTTTGAAAATGTTAACAAATTTTACCGATCGGTATCATAGCAATATGTCTGAAAATTGCTAGACATGATAGAATAAGTTGTCCACATGTGCAAAAAATTTATATCAGACAAATGAAGTGTAGCATCTTCTCTATCAGACAACTTTTCGATACTCAGATATCATTTTAAGAATCGTATTGAGGCATCTTGAATTCTCTGTTACAAACCAATGAATAATAGTAAGAAAGGGGCAGGGGCGTAACAAGCGCTGAGGCAGTTGAAATTAAATAGTGATTGATTTGATAGTTTTGGTTTTATTTAAGCACACTTGTTATTTTGGTTTTGGGAGTATATGCTACACTTAAAGTGTCTGAAAACAGGTTTTTGGTAATCATGGCAGCAAAACGAAAAGTTAAAAAAAATAATTATCCATATTGCTATGACACAGGTCGGCTAAATTTTTTGACATTTTCACAAATGCGCTCATGCTATGTGCTACGCACAAAATGTCTGAAAACAAAATTTTTCTTAATACAATTATAAAATCTATGTACATTTTCCTTATCAGACGTATTGCTATAATACCGACTGCCTTATTTTTTTGACACAGCAGAAATGGCCTCCCACGCAGTTGCTACACTTTCGACCGTTACTATATACCTAGTCGGGTTCAGAATCATACGTAATGTATGTATGTATGAGACATGGTTTTGGTCGTGGGCTCTGTAACTATAAGTGGAACTTTTCTTAAATCAAATTCAAATACTATTTGCTAATTGCATAAATCGTTTTGGCTTTTGAAACAGTCACCGTAGTCTAAATCTTAACTGTTCAGTAGCGCTACCATGAGTTTAAAAGTGATAGACTCGATATCGCCTATGTAAAGAATGTCTGTGAAAAAATGTAGAGCGCCCCTAGCGGTAACGTTAAGAACTTAAATCGGTAGTATGAGTTAACAATCGATAGGTTTCTGTTAACGTATGTAAGTTTTCGATGGCTAACTCATGGTAGCCCTACAGCATAATAACATAACCTTATACATAGCCTTTATTACATGTAGTTCACTTAGTTTTTCCGACGTTTAAAACTTTTCTTTATTATTTTTGTTCTCTATGTATCTTAGGTAGGTATTGACTATCGGAAACTGTACAATTTTAGACTTTCGCATTCCATTACACTAAATTTTACTCTTTACACGCGATATTAATTGCTACTCCTAACATCGCGTGAAGACCCATAAAGACTAATATTTAGGGAAAGTGTACAGTTTCGATATAATCAATTAATTAAGCCAACAGTTCCACAAAGATAAAGACACGTCCATTTAATAGAATACCCAGGAGACGTCTACGAACGGAATACTAGAACCAGATTGAAAGCGAAACCCGATTACTTGCATTTGGTTGATTAATACGGTTTTCATTTCAATGTTTACCTATTTTCAAAATGCTGGGTTAAGTTATGTGTTGGTTGATACAATTTTAGGGTGTATTATTTATGTTTTATGCTCGATTTAAGATAGCTCCAAGACTTTACTAGGTAAATTTATGGTATGACATCATTGAAATTTGATATGAATTCAGTTTTATATGTATTTATTAAAATAACTGTATTTCTTTCAAAGATAAACTCATTGAAAAGCTCCTTATTTGATTGGTGTTGACTCACATCTATCTATCTATCTATACTATAATAAAAACGTAGAGGTAAAAATTCTTGTACTTTTTTGAAAAAAGCAAAAAAAACCAGTCAGGGATATGTTTTGAGAGTAGCAGAACACATCCCCATACTTAAAAAAAATTGTGTCTCTGTCTGTTTGTTTGTTTGTTTCGACTGACCTCCTAAACGGCTGAACCAATTTAAATGAAAGTTTACACGAAGGTATTTTAAATTCCGGAAAAATGCATAGGATACTTTGAATCACTGACAGTTAACTGGTTCCCGTGGGATATTCAAAAAACATAAATTTAATGACTGATCTCTGAAACTATTACACCGATTTAAATGAAATTTTGCACGGTGGTACCATACATCCCCGGTCAAGATCTTAAATACTTTTAGTCACAGAAATTCCTGTAGGATAGTTAAAAATCTAACTTTATTAGATCACGTACAAAAATAGTAAAAGTATATCGACCAAAATGAACCTTCTGACTAGGACAATACGGACTACTTTATTGAGCAAAATGTCATAGTTGGGGAGGTAAATGGCTAGATTTGCAGTTACTCGAACGACATGGAATCGGAATAGAAAGATAACGAAAAGTATATTACACTTTCTTTATAAGTGGGGGGACAGCGATTAATGCAGGAGGGCTACCTGGTAACAAGCTGTTGAAAAAAAGAAGTTATTTGACCGTGTCAGTCATTCAAAGTGCATGTTAAATAATCCCTAAAAAGTGACATTGTAACGATTTGGACCACAAAGTTATAATTAATCTTTGTGTCTGTTGAAAAATCCATAATCTTGAGATACTTCAGCGCGTTACATTTTTATGCAGGAGGTTCAAGTTGATATCAAAGTCCTGCTGTATAATAATCTGTAATTTTTTTTCTTAACCTGTATCACCTCACTGCTGGGCAAAGATCCTTCAAACTCATCTACTGCTCTCTGTCCAATGCTAGGACTTGCCAGTTCTTTGATACATGGACCAGATCGTCATACCACCTTTTCTCAGGTCTTCTTCAGCGAAAATCGTCTTCAGGCACGCGATTTGTTACCAGGTAGCCCTCCTGCATTAATCGCTGTCCCCCCACTTATAAAGAAAGTGTAATATACTTTTCGTTATCTTTCTATTCCGATTCCATGTCGTTCGAGTAACTGCAAATCTAGCCATTTACCTACCTCCCATTCATGGACCAGAAGCTTTTCCAGGCGTTGTCTGCTCTACGGATTATTTCTTTGTCCTGCCTGTCTTCGAAGGAGACTGCCTAGCTCAAGTATGCTCCTCTACATATTGCTTCAATTGCCTGTTGACTGCAATCCACCAAATCAGTGATGCTGTTGGTCATGACCTTGGTTTTGGATCTATTCATCGTCAGTCTAACGTCAACGCTTTCTGCACTCAGTTGTTCGAGCATTTATTCAATTTCTGTCGATGTATACGTATTTCGTCTAGGAAAATGTCATCTGCAAAGCGAAAGTTTGTCAGTCGCCTATCCTCTACACCAATTCCTTTTGTTTCCTAAGAATATCATAGTGACCTGAAGACTTCTTGGAGCGTGCTACTGAAAGCTTTGGTGATAGGGAGTCAGCCTGTTTAAAACTCTTTTTTGTATTTTGAATGTCAGGCCTTCAGTGTGCAGTTTGATATCGGCTGTGCTTTGTTGTTAAATGATTTGGAGAAGTTTTTCTATATGTGGGTTCGATGTTTTGCTGTAGAAGAGAAAGCTAAATGGGTTGATGTGGGTGATACCGTCGAAACCTTTGAATAATCCACAAAGGCCAGGTTCAAAGGTTTATTGAATTCGCTACATTTCTCTATTACCTGGTTTTCGGTATGGAGGTGGTCAGTTGTCCGATATTTGCTTGCTGGCTTACATTGGTGGGTTGTGTTGTTCCAATTGATAGACTGTTCGATATTATCTGAATGTTTATATACATAGAGGGATATCGCTATTCTAAGCAAATAAAGGGAAATTTATAAACATTCACGTAAAAATGTTGGACATTATAAAATTAAAGAAAGTTATCGTATAAACAGATCGTTACAAATAAAATCACATAGATCATTAGAAAACTGGTCAAGTGCCCCTTGGATCTTTGTTGTGTCAAAGGTTTTAGTAATTGTTGTTATAGGCGCCTATAGAGATTATTAGTTCTTCATAATTCTGCCCAATTCTTTTAACAGTGTCTTTGTAATTAGCATCAGCAGTTATCCTATTTACGATCACGCACCCCTTCCCTCCCGTATGAAGTGTACATACACGGCAGAGGTACATGAAAGGGTGCAAGGAGTCTCCCATTTAAAAACCTTACAAGACAGAGTCTGAGTCTGATCAATACTCCAAAAACTCCCGTTGGGCTCCCCAACTATCACATTCTTAGCTGGCAAGTCATGTCAAATGCTGTCATATTAGTCCAGTCATTTAAGCTTAAAATAGGTAAGAATCTCGGAATTCGAGATACCCAGCTGTAAGTCTGTAAATACTTAGATATTGACACCCTAAAGGTGGTCTCAAAACCTACATATGGTAGGGTGTACGCAACTATTAAATTTTCAAGGTCAAATGTCACAAATATCAGTTTTATGCACTTTTGAGCGAAACGGGCAGTTTTATCATAAAAGTGTGTAGGAGAAAATTACTTATGATCTAATTATCTATAAAAATTGTCTATACGCTTTATTCCTAAGATTCACCATTTCAGAGATACAGCGATGCTAATAGTTGAAAAGTTGTATTTTCAAAAGTTTCCAGGCCCTCGTGCGATTGTGCTAGACAGCTACAATTTTCACGAATGATGTATTTCAGTAGCCTCTATAACTTCTTATACTAGAAACAGCATAAAAATAATGTTTAAGTGGGTTCTCATACAAAAACTATGATTTTAATGATCACACTTGGCCGGTTTCTTAACGTAGTTACCCCAGTAAATCTGTTCCAGGTGACACCTTTAATTCATAAAGAACACGTTGGTCATATGGGAGCCTAGTTAAATAATTGTTTTGTGTTGTTTTCAGTATTCAGAAGATTTAAGATTTCTGCGTTTCATTAAATTATGCAAATTTGGTTAATATGGATCTTCATTTTGGACATCATGGACGTTCATAATAGAGTTAGATGGGCAGTTAACATTTTTAATTTTTTTTTTCAGTTATACGTCAAACAGAAATTCTAATAATTGGTTATTTCGTACTTTTTGACCCATATTAAGCAGTTTTAATGTACTAAAACGCGAAAGACTTATACAGCCTAAAAGTTGTCTCAAAACCTACATATGGTAGGGTGTACGCAACTATTAAATTTCAAGGTCAAAGGTCACAAAAATCGTTTCTTTGCGCTTTTTTTGTAAGTATCTAATTTCCTATAGGTTTTTTGCCATTTGTATTTCTGTCATTATTGTAGAATACAAAATTCTCTACAAATTTTGTATTCTGGAATTACATGGGCAGGTAAGTGTTGTTAAATAAATTAATACTGAATAAATAGTGGATATGTTAG
Organism: Maruca vitrata; assembly: GCA_039566165.1. Taxonomy (NCBI): domain Eukaryota; kingdom Metazoa; phylum Arthropoda; class Insecta; order Lepidoptera; family Crambidae; genus Maruca; species Maruca vitrata. The sequence continues at coordinate 12,385,416 of CM076921.1, forward strand.
GAAATATGATAGTTTATAAAAATTGACAAATATTCTCGTGATCGTTCATCAACTATATATATGGCGCGTTTTTGACCGTAAGCACCGGTTTACCTGAAATGATGAGCGCGCTCTCCGCCCTCTATCTCGAAAACGGTTCACCCTTGAATTTTTTTTAAACAAAATTTGTAGAGAATTTTGTATTCTACAATAATGACAAAAATACAAATGGCAAAAAACCCATAGGAAATTAGATACTTACAAAAAAAGCGCAAAGAAACGATTTTTGTGACCTTTGACCTTGAAATTTAATAGTTGCGTACACCCTACCATATGTAGGTTTTGAGACAACTTTTAGGCTGTATAAGTCTTTCGCGTTTTAGTACATTAAAACTGCTTAATATGGGTCAAAAAGTACGAAATAACCAATTATTAGAATTTCTGTTTGACGTATAACTGAAAAAAAAAATTAAAAATGTTAACTGCCCATCTAACTCTATTATGAACGTCCATGATGTCCAAAATGAAGATCCATATTAACCAAATTTGCATAATTTAATGAAACGCAGAAATCTTAAATCTTCTGAATACTGAAAACAACACAAAACAATTATTTAACTAGGCTCCCATATGACCAACGTGTTCTTTATGAATTAAAGGTGTCACCTGGAACAGATTTACTGGGGTAACTACGTTAAGAAACCGGCCAAGTGTGATCATTAAAATCATAGTTTTTGTATGAGAACCCACTTAAACATTATTTTTATGCTGTTTCTAGTATAAGAAGTTATAGAGGCTACTGAAATACATCATTCGTGAAAATTGTAGCTGTCTAGCACAATCGCACGGGGGCCTGGAAGCTTTTGAAAATACAACTTTTTCAACTATTAGCATCGCTGTATCTCTGAAATGGTGAATCTTCGGAATAAAGCGTAAAGACAATTTTCATAGATAATTAGATCATAAGTAATTTTCTCCTACACACTTTTATGATAAAACTTCCCGTTTCGCTCAAAAGTGTATAAAACTGATATTTGTGACATTTGACCTTGAAAATTTAATAGTTGCGTACACCCTACCATATGCAGGTTTTGAGACCACCTTTAGGGTGTCAATATCTAAGTATTTACAGACTTACAGCTGGGTATCTCGAATTCCGAGATTTTTTCCTAATTTGACTGGACTATATTTGATATGACGTGATGAGTGTTTAGTTCTTGGTTAGTTAAAGAGATGTCACTATGCTCTATTATTTCGCAATATTGTTTCAAATACAAAAAGTAATTCATAAGTTATATTTTATTGCGCTTTACGTTATTATCTCAGTGTTTTATTACGAATACAATACAATCTACGAGAAATATACAAAAACAACGCGCAAAAGTGGCACAAAACAAAGTAGCAAAGCAAATACTGATAAATTCGTCACATGGCGACACACATTCTCTATAGATATTTTGAGACAGTGGATCGGTAGTTTTGTATTTTTACCTTTTGAAGTTATCCTGATATCAAACATCACTACATAGGTACAGTATGCTGTTTGCAACCATTGAACCCTGTTCCTGTGAAATAAATTAAAGTTTTTATCGTGGCTTTAGTACTAAAATGCGTAAAATTATTTTGTGAGTCCTAGCTACCACTTTCCTCTCAGGCTAGATTATTGCTTAGACAAAAAAAATGTATTGTGCGAGTGAATTTTATCTTTTAGTTGGCCGATTTGTAATGAAAAATGTGATATGTATGTTGTTTATCACCTATTAATCTGTAAACAATTTCAGGTTCTTTAATGGATATTTATCAAATCAATGACAAAGTTTAATTATATTTTATTTTGTAATAGTTTTTATAATTTTTGTATCTTTATTTATTTTTCCTGTAATTTCTTAAAAAAAATCTTCCTGAAATTAAAAATGCAGGCAAAAGTTACTATTCTACGCAGACGAAGTTGCGGGCACAGCTAGTGTAATACTAAACATATTGAATTAAAACTGTATCTTGGCAATTATTTATTTCTCTGCTGTTCCCTGTAACCAATTGTAATATTAATATTATTTGCAACCTAATTAGTTAAATTTCGGAACTATTTTGTGTTTTTTTGTATGTCTAGATTTAAAGTAAAATTACTATTGTTATGACTGTATGTGCCAAAATGAATTAAAAAAAAGTATGTAATAGGTGGCGGTACGTATGGATAGAATCAGAATATCTGACTGTGTTTCACGTTAGAATAATATAGCGGTATAAGTATTCGGTTTAATTGAATTACTTGAATTTATAAGAAAGTGGTTCCTTCTCGAGCAATTTCGGATAATGGCATTTCTTGAGCTTTTTAATAAGCTAGAACGGCTCAATTTGACTTTAGACTTCTCCTCAGACTAAGCACTCAAACCGGATCATTTATTAAAAAAAGTCGTCCTCTTTAGATTGAGGATTTAAACTAGACAATTTGAAAAGGAGACATTTGGCCCTGAAGGCGTATTTCGACCTAATAATTCCAGTTCCAGTTAAATTAATGGCATTCCTAGCTTTATGATGAAGAGCTGTTATAACTATAGTTTTTTTTCAAATTTACATAGACGATGGAAAAAAGCGTTGATGACCGAGTGGCTAAGGTCGTTGCTTGCCATGCGAGGAAAAGGTCGCCAGTTCAAACCCTGCCTGGTACCAATGTGTTTTTCGAATTTGAAATTCATATGTACCATCATTCAACGCTTTAACGGTGAAGAAAAACATCGTGAAGAAACCTACACACCTAAGAAAAAATTCTAAGGCTGTGTAGACCACCAACCCGCATTTGGCCAGCGTGGTCGACTAAGGCCTTATCGCCCTAGTTTAGGGTAGGCAGTGGCGACGTATATGGGCTGATGATGATGATGAGGATAGACGATGGAGGGGTTATATCAGTCTGTATGATTCCATAACCATAGCGCAAAACTAAGTGTGCCAGAAACACGAATTTAGTCGCTGCCGTTCATTAAACTGACTGGAACTAAGAGCTCGTAATACGCCTCCTGCACTTTATACCAAACTCGGCATCTGTTCTGTTATCCAACTGGTCGGGCTCATCGCTGTAGCCTTCAACTCCGTTACTTGTACAAGTCTTTTGTTAATGAGGAATCCTTCGGGCTTGCCTCGAGATGTGAGCGGGAGCGAATGAGATCATTATTTTAACGCATAACAAACAAACTTAACCTTGTTAACGTGCAACATAATATTAAAAACAAACCATAACTTTTTCAAATAATATTACGTTTAATACTTGAGATTTTCGACATAAAGTTTAATGCTTTTATATTCCCAATAATTTATTAAGAATTAAACAAAATACTATCTAGTTATTACAGTAATATTTCGGAGACCAAAGCTCAATATGGATCGAAGTGTTATCTTAATAAGTATTAAACCACTTTTTTTTCATTATTCTCCAACACTGGGCATTTACGTCGCATTATTTCTTCACATTTAATAGTTTGCAGCTAAAAGTTTTTTTTTTAAATAGGCTAACAAGATGACCTCTATCGCACTCACCCATTTCATATTTTTATTATTTCTAAATTTTTGAAAACATATGAAATAATGTATAATTAATTATTTGAGTATATATTATTTCATAAAAACATTTAAACAGGCCTTCAGCTTGCTTAAATGCCGATTCACACCCCGCCTGAAGAACAAAAAAAATTCCAAAAATGGTACTTATTAAAAATAAAAGGTACCTAATCTTCTTTCGTGACTTAAAGGCCTCAAAACAGGGCAGAATTTGAGTTCAACGTCCGTTTACACTCAACGATAAATGCGTTGTAGTTATTTTAAACTTGCGCAATAAAACTGTCCATAACTCGATTATTTTAGAAGGCATTGGATGCAAGTAATTATTACTGACCATAATATCTTTGGATCCAATGAGCCCTCGTAAAATACAATGTTATCTTCTCAATAAAAGCTAAATTAGCGGAATTCACTGCATATGATAATGAGGTTTTATTCGGAGGCTAAATTAAATGCTTTCTGAAATAATATTATTTTCAAGTACGCTTCCGCTCTATGGCTTACGGTAAGCTTATTGTCATATACATATACCTACTGGTCGTATGGGTTATTGTGTTTTATACACTTTTTTTTTATAAAAAATCTTTCAGAGTGCCCTCATGTATGGTAAGTGGCCGTGATTGTCCACATATACGGTCAACAGGCACAATAGACCCTATTGACACTTCCATAATTTGATAAATATGCAGTAAAATGTTCATTAACATGGCCATATTTTTTTATTATACTAGACTCGCTCGGTGGAACAGAGGTTAGTGCCCCAGTTTCACTACCCGCGGTTCCAAGAGTCGTGGGATCGATTCTCACTCGAGACAAATATCTGTGTGACGAACATCGGTGTTTGTTCCGTGGTTGGGCGTGTTATTAATACAAATGCTTAAGCTACTTACCACGGGACCAGGTCAATGTATGTGATTTTGTTTAATATTTCTTTATTTTATTTACATATTGCGTGAAAATAAATAAATAAAAAAGACTAACAAACATCCATCCATCCATACTCAAAAACTTAAACGTTTATAATATAAGTAAGGAAGTACAATACATACTAAAGGGATAATGGCCATAGACATAACTTTTTTATTTGAACCGGAGCTAGCTCGCTTATCCGTACTGTGTAAATGGCCTGAAACTTCATGATACTTGAATCCTAAGTTGAGAAGGCCCGGAATAAATAGATAAGGGCTCAGTGACACAATAAGAGACTTAAGATAATTTATCAGCAAACATCATAAGGTACTTTTTGAGATTGTAAATGTAATAAGTTTGGAAGTGATATCTGCCTACCCCTCTGGGAAAAGGCCTGATTTTATGTATGTATGTAAATGTAATAAGTATTTTGAGTAATTAAGGGAAGGAAATGTTTACTCTTTTTTTTTAATACTGGACATAAATACCCACCATAACAAAAGGATGTTCACATTGTTTTTAAATAAAATACTGGACAGCTGCTTAATTTTTTTATTCCTAACTGACACACGATGATGGCTTGGAGTAGCCTCATCGTCACCGGACTTGCAGGGGGGCGGATGGCTTTTACTCAACCCTAAGCTCACATTAAAAGATACCCATAACAAAACGGAATGTTGTTCAGTTAGATATAAAACTATTATTTTTTACGTCACATCTTATAAAAGAACGATAGCTTCTCTCGTTTTCGAGTTGAAAAATTTTAATTTGAAAATAAAAAAAAAATCCAGAAATAATTTGGTATTTTCAGGTACGGCGGTCAGACCAAAATCGTATAGGTAAAGAAAGAAAAAGAAAGAAAGAAAAACATTTATTGACCACGACATAGAAATTACAAATACAATGAGACATAAATACACAAGACACAAAAACTCAAACAAAGAAATAACACACATAGACAAGGACTATAAAGTGGTCAACGAGGTACGGGCCTCAGCATATGCCACATTAACCCGAAAGCCACTGCAGCGCTGGTATTCTGGCCGTATAGGATAGGTGACATAGCATTTAAACTAGCAAGCCTTTGCCAATACCTAACGAGACATTCAGACAACAAAGACACCGAAAGTCCAGCAGAAAGCATAACACAACTGTGCCCGATCTTTTATAAATATTGATAGAAGCAATATCTGTGAACACTGTTTATGTAAACTACGAACGAATCGCCACAATCGTTTGCATTCATAACATTTTCTTTGAAAACGGACTATAGGAACAGTATTTTATTATTTTATTTCTCAGTAAAGGAGACAGTACACGTACTGAGTACTACATTCCGATTTATAAAATAACGCGATTAAGATACATATTGTTTTGAAAACATGGGGCATAAACGGGTGCATGCAAAAGCTTAGTGGAAAAAGTATTTAAGTAGCAATTTGTTTTTTTTTTACTTGCGATAACAGTAAAATAAGCAAACAATTTCCTGGTGATTTCTAGAAGACTGTGAGGACTGCAGGTTTATACAATATTCAATAAAAGTACAATTTTTTTTTGTTATTGCCTATTCCATTTAAGTAAGTACCTACTCGAAAATATTGATTCATCAAAGGTATAGGTATTTTTAAGTCTTAGCAAGGAGCGTCATAACATCTAAAATGAATAGGTATGTCATATCATAACACGACTAAAACGTAGTATTTGAAAGCAAAACCAACTATTTAATCATTTAATATTACATAGGTATTTGAGATTTTCGATATTTCGATAAAGTTTCATCCATTTATATTTTTGAAAGTCAAAATCTGTGTGTTACCGAGTTCCTTGACTGTTTCGCAAGCCGTGCGCATGGGCAGAGCCACGTCAACCAGTGCCTACGTGACTTTTTACTTTTTTCTGCGTGGATTAAATTTGACAATAGAAGTACTTTATAATGATAAACCTATTTAGCTGAAAACTTTTTCGTAACACATGGTCAGATTATGGTCAATAAAATCAAAAGCTTTTATGTTTATGTGCACAAATATGCTCTTATTCGTCTGCATGTGCCCCGATGACCGATGATGATTTTCTGTGTATTAGCGACGGTACGCCAAATGATTTTTTTTAGTATCTACGATTTATATTAAGGTTCTTCTCTCGCCTATACTTAGTAGATAATACATTTTGAAAGTCAAAATCTGTATATTACCGAGTTCCTTGACTGTTTCTTAAACCGTGCGCATGGGCAGAGCCACGTCAACCAGTGCCTACGTGACTTTTTACTTTTTCGGCGAGAATTTGACAATAGAAGTATTTTTATACAGATATATTATATAGCTTAAAACTTTTTGGTAGATCCGTCTGTCGAGTACAGAACTGGCCAGAAAATAAAGAAAAAAAGTTATAAACTTTTTTATGCGTAGGTACGTGCGGTCACTCGCGTTCATTTGCACCGACTTGACATTTTAGTCGTCTACCAGTTCACTGGGCATGACACCAAAGTAGAGTTTAAAAAAAATAGTGGTACAGTGCGTCATTTGGTAAACCAAAACTATAGTCCTCATTGAAACGTAGACGAAGACCTTAACCTCCTTTATGTAAGTGCCTTAGTGTTTATCAATGTTCAGGATTCTCAAATAATGAACTCCAAAATGTGTAATAATATATTTATATGGAATATAACAAAAAAAACACATGCATGATAAAATTTATCTAAAGTAGATTATAGCAAATGGTTATAGGAACCAACATTTGCACACACAAACTCACTTAAATAGACCATTTAAACACACCCAGACTCGAAATGCTCGTTACAAACAGTTATCCTATCCGTATAATAACGGCCCAGACGGGTTTTGAACCCAAAAACTCCGATGATGCTGTCCAATGACTGGCTCAGTGGAACAGTGGTAAGTGCCCCAGGTTCACTACCAACGGTTTCAATAGTCGTGAGTTCGATTCCCACCCGGGACATTTAAAAAATTGTTTTGTATTGTTTTGTTTAAATCTTTATTTTAATTTAAGTTCACTCAGTTGTTTATTTCAATTTAATTTCATTACAAATAAATAATTTCTTTCTTTCTTTCAAATATTTATGTTACGAACATGGGTGTTTGTTTCGTGCCTTTATATATATTAAATAAAAGCGTCGATGGCCGAGTGGTTAAGGTCGTTGCTTGCCATGCGAGAGGTCGCCAGTTCAAACCCTGCCAGGTACCAATGTGTTTTTCAAATTTGAAATTCATAAGTACCATCATTCGACGCTTTAACGGTGAAGGAAAACATCGTGAGGAAACCAGCACACCTGAGAGATTTTTCAACGGTGTGTGAAGCCATGTCAGAGGCCTACGGGCGGCTTAAAAACTCTGACACCAGGTTGTTCATCAACCATACGATAAGAAGAAGAAGATATATATTAAATAACACACCCAGATTATATTTGTGTATCCACTGTTGATTCTGATATCCGTAACACAAATGCTTAAGCTATAGCTAACCACAGGACTAAGTCAATGTATCTGATTTTAAAAATATACTTCTCCAAGCCGCCACCTAGTCAGGTAAGAAAAACAAAGATGGCGCATAAAACAATAACAACTAGATTATGAACCCTTGCGCAACGACGCAATCAGACAATTCCCGTTACACAGTGCCAATTGCGTCCTTGGGGACCATTCGTAGGACGGGTGTAAACAAAGATTGGGTGCAAAGTTCAGCCGCTAGGGATGCGACTTGCCGGGACAGTTTGTTTACATGTCGATAGATAGTTTACTAAATATTAGTCTTTATGGGTCTACACGCGATATTAGAAGTAGCAATTACATAGCTACTTACTGGCCTACGTTTCGACTGGGTTACACCAATCATAGTCGCGAGCGAACTCGATAGATAGTTTACTGTTGATACGAATTTTTTGATATGTTTGTATAATATGCAAGTGATTAGTATCGATATTTTAGCCCACGTAACCTATATTTCTTTTTACACCTTAAAAGAAATGGGTGTAGCTGAAAATCAGCACTATCTAGGATCCTCAATCCTAGACAAAAGATCCTCAAACTGAGCTACCTCCTGGTATACTCACTGTTTTTTTTTTGTAATGTGTATGATAGTGAAGCAATAAATGAATTTTATTGTTATTATATTACTACTTACTTGTATACTTATATGTTTCAACATGCTTACTGATTTATCGATATGTAGGTAAAAGTTATTAGTATTGATATTAGTAAGAAGTTTTAAATGTTATTACAATACAAACTCAATGAAGTAATAGTTGGTGTACTTAAAACAACAGTATAAGTTGCAAGCGGAACCTAATTAGCATAAATTATTTACGGTTCATTGCAGTCTAATAACATTTCGTAATTTGTGATGTTTACAGTAAATAACTGTATATCAAGATTGAGATCATTCATAGCAATGACCTCATTTCGATTGACATTAACTATGAAGCTAATTTATTAATGATTCTTTAACACATACCTCTTTGTAATAAATCTAAATAAAAATAATAAGTTATCTATTCTAATGACTAACTTACATATATTCAATAAGATGGCATCATACCTAAAGATCTTAAATTATTCCAAACATGCACTACCTGAAAACACTATATAAAAAAACCTTTTTTATGTGGAAACCTTATTGACGTAATGCATTGTTTTATAAGTCGTAAAGACATTTTACACCGTTTTTTTATAGTATTTTCTATAATAAACGAGAACATTAATCGATTACTAATAGAAGATAAATTATGACATTAATAGTCTTACAAGATTATTTACAATAGAATAGTTACCCAATGACGTCAATATTAGATCTCAACAAAAAAAAGTTTATTAATAGTAAAAATGGAAGGATAATCATTATATTGTTTTATTAATTTAAAACAAACATTAACGTTATTACTTAGCTAATTATCGATATGATGCACGTTCAGTACGTACACATCACTAGCTGTTGCTTGTCGATAGTACCGCATACGAGCCGGTTACTATAAATGAATGCATTATTGACTCGCTCGAGCTTACGACAAGTCGGCAGAAAGGTGGAATAAAAACTTTTTACTCAAACCTTTTTAAATTTATAAGAAAAAAAATAAGAATAAATTGATTTCTTAAAAAGTTGACTGTCTCTGTGTGAAAGTGTAGTGTTTTGTTTTGTTTTGTGTTAGTTTTAAAAAAGTTTTGATAGTGAACAAAAAATAATACAAATATTTTGTAAACATGGCAAAATCATCAATTATAGTTCGGCAATCTTTGTAAGTAATTTTATTTTGTTATTGAAATTTGTTTATTATTGTTTGGTGAACGGAGTTTTTGTTTATGTTATACCATTTTATCGTCCGACTATTTGTGAAACTTAATATTTATTGGTAAATCAATTTCATTTATAATGCTAATTGATTTTAACGTCACATTACATAAGTATATTTTTTTTGTATGGTTCTCTAATTGTTTTAATTTAGGTTTTGTAATTCATTCGTCTACATTCATATTAGTTAAGAAATCGTAAAGTTTTAAGAAAATTGATAATTATTATAATAATTTAAAATATCTTTTATAAACATAATAATTTCCCTAAAAACACTATAACTTACTAATTAACACCAAATTTACAAACAATTTAGTAAATAGGTATGTATATGAAATTTAACAGCAAACAGAGTAAATAGATTAAATTCTACTTCATCGTAACGCTAGTAAATACGCGAAAACATCTGAATCGTTTGTGAATTTCTAAAATAAACACGCAACCATATAAATGATATCCACATTCTGGCACACTTTATTTAATTCGCAGTAAAACACTCTAATTAGCGTTAGAAATAACTACGTAGGTAGATAATCGACTTCAAATAGATATAGCATGAAAAACTTTCACCAATCTTACCACGGTCTACTTGCATCCATTGAGATTACAATAGTTTACTAATTTAGTTATATAAATCCTTCTTTTCTGTAGTAACAGTGCAGTTATGTCCATTATCTACCCAATTATTGTCCGTAATTTGGACTTCAAATTAATTTAACTTTGATACATACAGAGATATTTATTTATAAATACATAATCACACCCAGACACGGAACAAACACCAATGTTTATCACACAAATATTTGTCCCGAGTGGGAATCGAACCCAAGACTCTTAGAACCGCCAGCCAGGGTCACTAACCACTGTTACACTAATCCAGTCTAACCGAGAATAAAGCTTATCCAAATTCCTGTTCAAAAAAAGCGATTTCGATAAACTTAAACTATGCTATTCATTTCAAGATAAATCAGATTACCTCATGTACCTGTACTACATGGTTAACAGAATTAAATATTACCCCATCCCAAGACCACTAAGATAATTGTTAGCGACACTGAGCTAAACATTGCGGTTTCCGATACTCCAACGATCATTCAACCCACGCTAAACGCTCAATGTACTGCAAGAATCAACTATGCAATGATATCGTTGCATTGTTGCGTCAACCTTGAACTTGGTACCTGGAATATGCGTGTAAGCCTCGCATATATTATCCCGACCACATTCTTACTGCGCATATAGTCCACAGATGCATTATGTAACATGTAACACTGCAAAATCACTCTTAATTGGAATTAGTTAGGGTTAATGTTGGTACGGAGAAGAAATTGCAAGGTAGACCGGACGCCGAAATTATAAAAGTTGATAAGAACTGGTTTCGAGTTATGGGATCCCGCTTAGTATTACGTTGCAAATGATTTTGTTACATCCGCAGCTTTTCGAAGAATCCACTTTGATGTGATTGCGAGAGGGGAAATATCGCCAAATTATTGGGAGGTCTCATTTAAAATATCGATGTTGAACGTTTCATCAGGAAACGCTTTCTTGTTCTGTAATGAACATTATTTGATTTATATTTTACTAGCTTTCCTTTATATATAAATCACTTACAGTGAAGTCAGTTGAAAAGTAGTCTATGTGCATTAACAGTCACTCCACTACCTTTGTACCACTTTACAATTTCATTAATATTTAAGAGTGCCATTATCCGCGAGATGCTACATAAATCATCTATTTAGATGTAAAGGCCTGTATACAGGGTGTCCCAAAAAGTAGTGTCAAGCGGAAGTCCTGAGATAGAACACCCTGTGGGGCATCCGAAACACCCCCATGTATGTTCCGCGATTTTTTATAGTTTTGGCGTTATGATTATTTTTCTAAAATTTTGAGAACAACTGACCTAACCGACTAAAATTATTGTAGAGAAAAAAGTGTTTGACTTTTTTGAGAAATTCTTTTTGCAAATAAATTTTCATGATTTTTTCTTTAATGCCTAAAATATTTGTCTCCATAACTTATATGGAAATTATCAAAATTATGATACAAACTGAAAAGTTACGTTCTGTAAATAAAGTCTTACAATTTCAACGTTAAATTTAAAAAATTAGGAGGTAGCTGCGTGGCTCCTAAGTAACTTTAAAAACTGAGTTAGACTCTCAGCTTTCATAATCATTAATAAAAACTGGTACTTAATGGGCTACTTTTGCTAAAATCGGACTTCAAAGACAGAGAGGTGGAAAAATCATAAAATTAGCCATTTGATGAACAAGCATTATTTGGACATTTTTATTATTCCGAAAGTTAGTCAGTTTGGTAACAAACCTAAATTTAATGCAGGTGCACTCAGATGCAAACATTTGGATGCTTTTTTTTGTTTAATTTAAGTTTCATTGCGCTAACACTGTTTCACATGCAATACCTTTGTTACGACGAACTTGACGAACTTTGCTTTCTTTACGGACTTTAATAAACTTTTACTTATAATCTTTTTACAAAAAATAATCAAAAACGATAATTTTTCTTTTCAATAAAGTTCCCATTTTTAAACTTAATTAATTTTTTAAGTATCGCAAATTAAACTTTCAAGTGGTTATTTCTTAGCATTTCTGGTATAATTTTCATTGTTAACAGTCTTATTAACTTTAGAAATAATAAAATGTCCAAATAATACTTCGTATTCAAATGGCAAATTTTATGATGTTTCCACCTCTCTGTCTTTGAAGTCCGATTTTAGCAAAAGTAGCCCATTAAGTACCAGTTTTTATTAATGATTATGAAAGCTGAGAGTGTAACTCAGTTTTTAAAGTTACTTAGGAGCCACGCAGCTACCTCCTATTTTTTTAAATTTAACGTTGAAATTGTAAGACTTTATTTACAGAACGTAACTCTTCAGTTTGTACCATAATTTTGATAATTTCCATATAAGTTATGGAGACAAATATTTTAGGCATTAAAGAAAAACTCATGAAAATTTATTTGCAAAAAGAATTACTCAAAAAAGTCAAATACTTTTTTCTCTACAATATTTTTAGTCGGTTAGGTCAGTTGTTCTCAAAATTTTAGAAAAATAATCATAACTCGTAAACTATAAAAAATCGCGGAACATACATGGGGGTGTTTCGGATGCCCCACAGGATGTTCTATCTCAGGACGTCCGCTTGACACTACTTTTTGGGACACCCTGTATATATCCCCAACAAGGTGACAACGGTTTGGCGATATTTTTTTATTTATTATAACAATGTAATTTTCTGAGAACAAATTATTAAAAATCTCAAATCAGTTCAATAGTTTGTACACGTGGGATAAACAAAGTACTTTCGTATAAAGTGTAGGAAATCCTTCTTACCAACACAAAAGCTGGATGACAATGAAAAGGAAAAGAAGTGGTCTTTTGCTTTTCATTGTCATCCAGCTTTTGTTGCATAACAATCCAATCATATATCCGTTTTACTCTTGAACAGCACCTAACCCTACCATCTTCTCTCCAGGTTCTCCCGGCCATGCCGACGGCAGATCACCACCTCATCATCAGGCAAGTCCTCAACGTCGCCACAGCGGTTGAAGCCAGCTACCGCACCCGCCCTAGCTGTGACCCTCAAGCCTTTCGCAGAGATACCCGGCCCTATCGCCCTGCCCATGCTGAGGCACTCTGCACATGTTTTGCCAAGGATTGGTAAGTTTACTTTTACCTCAGTAAGCCCAGTGTGTCTCCGATCCCAATTATTTTTTTTATATGTCTTCATATGCTAAATTGTACCTCTACTTACGCAAATTTGACTTACGTATGATCTTTGCTTTCGCGTTCCATTACACTAAATATTAGTCTTAGTAAGTAGCTACGTATTTGCTACTCCTAATATCGCGTACCCATAAAGACTAATATTCGACTTACGTACGCGGATATCACTTGGTCCCATCTATAAGTTCATGGTATTACTGTACATAGTAGTTGAAGGTGCCTTTAAACTTTTAAAGTAATGTACATAAGTAGTGTACGTTCCAGTAAATAAAATTAACTCGGCCAACTACCAACATTACGCAAAGTTCTAAGTAAAATACGGTGTTGCACACAGGAAATAATTCCAGAATCGTAGAAAGCGTATAAATAAAACTAGAACCAGAACAGAAGTGTATAAATAGGTGCAAACCAGAAAGTCCACTTTCGATCTAGACCCACACTCAGTTGCTAGCTTTTGTCACAGCTAACATTGCTTTTATATTTTTTTTAAGAAGCAATCGAAAGCGAATAATGTTTTCTGCACGAGTCGGCTTTGATATAATAAATAATAAACATATGTAAATACATTTTCACAAAGTAAATATTTATTTACCAAGGAAATAGTGATGAAGAAATTACTCTATTTTCAAAGAGGATTGCAATCAATAGGTACTTTTAATGAAATAATTCTTGTAATTTCAGAAGTTTAGTGTGAATGACAATAATACTAGTCTCCTTTCTTCTTACCGTAGCCACGGCAACATACTAAATATATATTAGGCCTCGTTTACTTAGGATGTAGACTTGATGATTCAGGACTAAAACACAGCACAGTTAAGCCGTCCCCAACTTGTTCCGTGGTCACACCTACGTTAACCATACCTATTGGTCGTATAGCCTGTAGCGATTCCATGAGTTGGCTATCAAAAACTTACGTACGTTAAAAACCTATCGAGTTATTTTTCATACGACCGATTTCAGTTCTTAGCGTAAACACCAGGGGCGCTGCACAAGTTTTTCATAAACATTTACGTAGGCGATATCGAGTCCGTAACTTTTAAACTCATGGTAGCGCTACTGGTCTCTCTATTTGAAATTAAACTAATTTAACGAATTAAACTCGCGTGTATTGTTATTCTAAACATATTATTTCGAGATCCGTCGTTTCGAGCTCTTTACTACGCTAGTGCTTACGGGTAAGACTGAAGGTGGCAGTTGTCTTTATAAGTCCTTAAGGTTCTTACGAAGACTGTCAACTTCAGTCTTAGAATAACAATATATGTGTAGTATTCCCGCAAATAATAGACAATACTCTGATCTCTCTAGTTTAGAGTAGACCTGTGACCTTACAGTGGGGACGTATATAGGCCGATTATGATGTACTCTTCTGTCCTGCTCCTTCTAATCTATTTGAGTCGTAGTCGAATCGGTTCCTCGTGTCAAACGAATCGCGTCATATGAAGAAGCTCCCATTAGACACTCAATAAGCAGGTTGTCGTACATGCGGGACAAGACATCAAATGGCACATGGACTGTGGCATGAAACCGCATTCGCAGGCCAGATCTATTGCGTCAGTGAATCCCCATCTAAGCCTATTGTTCTGTTACCCAGGTAACTTCCATCACACAGTGGGCCTAGGTCTTCTGGAAGGTCTGCGAGACCGGTACGGGGACCTGGTGCGATTGGCCAAGGCATCCAGGACAAGGCCGGTTCTCTACGTTTTCGATCCTGAGCTGATGAGGGAGGTGAGTTCGATCATCGATGGCAAGATTTAACTAGATTCAAATAGCTTTACCTACATGCTAACAACAAAGGAACAAACATAAAAAAGACGTGTAGACTGCCGCGGTAAAGCTATTGCATAGCATCGTCCGATTTCGGTGCAGCTCGTCTTGATAACGGTTGGAAATATTGGATGTTCATAAAATCATTCTGTAACGCCGTGTCGAAGACTGCCGAACTGAAACATAAAAAGCGTGAGAATTTTTTCGTTCCCCACTACATCAAATTCTCTACGCCTACGCCTGTTTACAGTAGGAGAATTTGATGTAGTGGGGATCGAATGAGCATTCGCTCGTTTGATGTAAATGCACCCTAAGATGATTTAGAATCCTTTACAATCCTACATCAGTAAACAGATACATTTATTAATTTTAGCATTTATACCACTTTTTTAACTTCATGGTTAAATAAAACGTTATTAACGGATATTTTTTCATAAAATTCAAGCACAGGCACACATCTATAATTTATACCTATGTATGTATTAGTTTAATAACTTACAACATTTTTATTTGGGTACCCTTTTCTTCTCTCCCATATCACTTAGGATCAATTTTCAAAAATCAAATCAGGCGAGCATACGACAATGTAAAAAATAAGTTTTCAAAAATTATTAGATTTAGAAAGTACACTCTCGTTATTGTATCATGTTAGTCCGCTGTATTTCGGCTACCGTACCGCACAACTTATTCACTTTCAAATCTGATCTAGATCTTAATCTAGATAGTTCTAAACTACCAAAGAGCTAGCAGGTACATCAAACTTTATGTAAATGTACATATGGGTTGGAAAAATTTCTATTAAATAGTACCTACTAATTCAAATGGTAGTTAACTATTCGGAAATAAGTAAGTGATATTAAAATGTGGGGAAAAGGCGTGATTTTTATGTATGTACGTTATAATGTTAACATCACTACCTGTATATTAAATAAATCAATGGTGCAATAGCAACATAAACATAAATAAACTTGAGCGATTGATTAATGTACTTACCAATAAAATTAAAACTTAAATGTGTG
Organism: Maruca vitrata; assembly: GCA_039566165.1. Lineage (NCBI taxonomy): Eukaryota > Metazoa > Arthropoda > Insecta > Lepidoptera > Crambidae > Maruca > Maruca vitrata. Next base: position 12,401,679 of record CM076921.1, read on the forward strand.
TAATTGAAATCATTTACTTAATTCATAATTTGAATTGCACATGACTGACTATATCACCAAGAGAAATTGATTTACACTCTAATGATAACTTCTTGACATCGTCGAAAGCTTTCGTTATTCATTAATCAGACGGCCGCAGACACCTTATACTTAGTTCAACCAAGTGACTAATATTTGTTCAGACATTTACATTAACCAATAATGTACACATTAAAGCAAAACTTCACTGAATTTAATAAATACCTAATAGTTTTAAACGTCAAGTGAGATGTAAAATCAAGTTTTAGATTAGCAGCTACAAAGTGAAATAAATTTAAAAAAATCTAACCGAAGTATTTTTGTTTATGACAAATATTATAGTTAGTAAGTGAAAATGTGTTTTTATTATAAGTGAAGAATCAGGCTGAATAAGTTGTATTATGACGTAATAACGAATCGCTAGTGTTGTGATACCTATGTCTGGACTATAATATCAATCTACTTATTTATTAACTTACAGAAAAAGCTTTCGATAACTTTGATAACTAAGAAGTTTAACCAACACTAAAAGTCTAAAAATAAAACCGTTTGGGTGAGTAACCATATAAGAAGCAATGCGAAATATGTTGTTTACTATATTCGTTCGCATCGTAGTAAAAACTTGAAACACGCAACGCTACCCACCTAAGGATAGTATGTGCGGTTTTACACGCCGCAATATTCGTAGAATACCTATTTTATTTGTACCTATAGTAAAAAAATCTTAACGTAACGAAAACAACTTGACATTAAAATTAACATACATTTTATCGATTCCTAGCTTATGAACGTGTCTGAGGTATATGCGAAACAATAGTGGTATAATCTAATACATAAAAGGAACATATATAATGAGTACTTTAAATATATTTTTTAATTAAATAATTCCGGAAGTTGGCGGAAGCACGCCCACGTCTAAGAAAACACGTTTAACTTGTGGTTCTTTTTTTTATATAAAAGGTAAAACAAGATGACCTCACTCCACCTGATGGTAAGCGGTAGTGAGATCCAAATATGAGGTTCTGAGCCTAAACTGTCTTGTAGTTGTCTGATCTCCTTCGAGATTGGGTGCAATAGTGGTAATCGGTTGCACACCTATCATATGTTTACATCGAATGGTGTAAATGCCCCCGGCGCCAGTCTCGCCGCGCGTCTGGTTAGAGCCAACAAAACCAGTTGAGCTACTTTTTTTGCGACTAATTGAAAGTGAGCTTCCATCTTGTTGATATTTCTAGCGATATGTGTGAATTCGATGCGAGTCATCGCTTAATTGGGTCAATAATGTTTTGGTTATACGAACTTTCACATAACACGTAATAGATAAGATATCGCTACAAATATTATGTTATCTTAATAGAGCTAGCACCGAATGTGGTGATCATATACACATTTATTCATAAGTTTTTTAGTGCTGCGTTTGCAATTATTCAGCAACTTTTCAAAAGCACAGGGAAAATCATAATATTCGTCCCTACCTACTACTTTGCTGGGGGACCGGAACTACCCTAAACTAGGGCAATAAGGCCTAGTCGAACAAGGAAAATATACGTTTGAAATCGCTTCTTACGCCTCATTTCTTTTTTTGACTTAGGTGATCTGTTGTTAAAGTACCTACTATTACGAAAATTTAAAATGCTCAGACATTTAGCAATTAAGAATTACCTACATTTTAAATGCCGAGTACCATTTGTAGGTACCGTACTCACTCATATAAATATATTTGTTATTCAAACTAGTGATTACTCGTTAATCTAGAAAAAAAATATCCCAATGCTAAATGTCTAATTCAGAAGATAAAAAAATTCAATAGGTGTAAAAGCATATTACACCGATATTAGTATTCCGATACGTTTGCTATCATGTGACTACGATTACATACATAAATGTTAAGAACTGCATAGCAATTATCTGTTTATAGGAATAGATATGTTTACCACACACCTGACACAATTGTGATCAACTTTATTACGATACAAATTAATGTATGCAAACGTGTAACAAGAAAATCTTGTTGATTCATTTACTCATTCACATTATTATATCAAATAGATAAATAAATAGTACCTAAAATTGATCGCGACGATAGTATTAATGTATGTATGATTCCCTTGGTATTAATGTAATAATCACAGAAGAAAATATAATTTTGGAAAAAATGAAAATATAACATCTTAAATCTATAGATAAGAAAATAAAATGTTGGAATTTTAACAGTATATGAGATACTAGCTTTCCGCCCGCGACTTTGTCCGCGTAGAGACGTTTAACGGGTAAAACATTACTTCTTCATAGCGCAGTCGGTTAAAAAGTAGCCTATAACCTTTCCTAGGCTCTGGACTATATCTGTACCAAATTTCATTTAAATCGGTTCAGTACTCTATGCGTAAAAGCGTAACAGACAGACAGACAAACAGACAGAGTTACTTTCGCATTTATAATATTAGTAAGGATAAATGCAGTTTATTATTACACTTAAAGTTCTGTTAAGGCTAATGATTAAGTATTATTGTATTTTTAGTTTTCTGTGACCGTTTAAATACTCTAATAATGCAATGACGGCAGCAAGCTTAGTTTACGAAGCCGGTCAAATCTCCTTATCAGTCTGTGACGTACGAAGAGTTCAAAACCTACGATTTTAATATTTATAGGAATCGTATGATATATTGTTTATATTTTCGTATGCACTCGTCAAGTGTTTAAAGAACAAACTCTAACATCGAGTAGGTTTGCTTGAATAAATAGTTCAATGCGATATGAATGGAAGCCTTGCCATCTCCTTCTATAATTATAATAAAAATGTACAAAGATCAATTCAGTACATTAATATTTATTAAAAATTCATATTGATGCCAAAAACGCCACTATCTTGCTACTAAGACTACCACCAATTTTATGGTTTTATAACAGACTTTTCTTCAAAACATTTAGTAATAATCTTGATTTAGAATGTCTTCTACTTTTGTTTTCTGTGATTTGACATTGCTTTTGGTTGGTATAGCCAACCAAAAGCAATGTCAGCAGCAAGTAAAAATTGGAATAAAATTACCCAAGCTTAAAATATACCTTAAATAGATATTAATCGGTATTCGTTTAAATAACATTAGCAAAACGTATCATCGTGTACAGCGCTCGATTGAATAATTCACTATAGGTAGTCATTCTATTTGTTACGCCTGTGCACCAATGATGCTGAAGTGCTCATGGTCAATTATTCAATTGAGAACTCGATACAGTATTATCGAATGCCGTACCAACAAAGCCGAGTTAGATTCTTAGAGACATTGCCAGCATTAGTGTTCTCTACCGTCTGTATAATGAGGAATGCTCTGAGAGTTTTATTTCAACTAGTCCCTCCCTCCCCTTTCCACTGCCTAACATCATGTGCTGGACAGCGCTACTATCTATACGTATACCATTCAGACAGAGGTATATGCAAACCTTCATGATGAGGGTGCTGTAGACCTCATTATGTAGATCTCATAGCTGCTTACACATCAGATGGAGTAAGGTTATTATAAAAAATCCCAAACCAAAATACAAATGGGTCTTTAGGCTCTTTAGGCTCTGTAGGCTCTTTATTCATTAGTATAATACAGAATTTAGAACGAAGGTCGTTTAACTAATACTCTTCCTACTTCCAGGTACGATTAGATACTTCTCACGGCAACAGCCAAAAAAAATCATTATGATACACTTAAAATAATGTGCGGTTTTTTAACTACATAGATAAAATGCAAATCTTTGTTTGAATAGAGGCAACATTTTTTTTTAGAATTAATATATTCTTACAGTCTATCTGTTATCCTTAAACACATCTCAGTTGAATTATGTATATTTTCATACAGAATGTGGGTCCTATGTAATGTTGACATCACCTTTATTTGTTATAACCTTGCACACCATTAATATCATTATGAAATACCATGGAAGCCACCATAACCTACGCTACTAAAGACAAAAGCCTGTTATGTATGCATTAGCGCTAATAACCATAGTGACATTATCTCACATTAGATTGTAATTTCTCCGCATTACAATCTTATGTCGCTAAGTGCTCTTGGTTTCTGTTACCTCAAAGATCTACTCAGAACATATTTGCTAGAACGGTTATGCTTAAGAGTTCTTCTTCTTATAGAGGAAGATCCCAAAGCCGCCAGACATCACTTATTTTCTAATGGACAAAATATATACGATTGAGTAGTGGTGGGGTGTACTATCATCATATGACTAGTTGCTACCTTGACCAGGCGGCCATTTTTCAGATATCAACCAATCAAGGTACATAGAAACACCGCTCACCCCACTTAAATTCTGATGGCTGATTTTAACATATATTTCATACAATATCATTAAAAATCAGCAGTTTTATTACTCCCAGACACATGCGGTCGGCGGTTTTACCTTACAGACGCTTTAAAGCTATGAAAAAAATTTTACTTTTACTTAATTTTACTTATTTTGTGATGCTTGATTTTTATATATGTTATTCAAACAACTATTTTAAAACGTTTTGCAAACGGACAGACCGATCCAAGGGGCCAAACATTCACCAGACCCAACTGATTTTGATTTTTTTTTTAAATCGAATTTAGTTAAGTTTTTCTAATAAAATAGTTTGTAAGGTACAATTCTATAATTATTGCGGTCAGATGAGCACTTTTTAGTTGTTTGAATAACATAATATAAAAATCAAGCATCAGAAAATAAGTAAAAGTAAAATTTTTTTCATAGCTTTAAAGCGTCTGTAAGGTAAAACCGCCGACCGCATGTGTCTGGGAGTAATGAATCCTGATTTTTAATGATATTGTGTGAAATATATGTTAAAATCAGCCATCAGAATTTAAGTGAAGTGAGCAGTGTTTCTATGTACCTTGCTTGGTTGATATCTGAAAAATGGCCGTCTGGTCAAGGTAGCAACTAGTCATATGATGATAGTACACCCCAACACTACTCAATCGTATATATTTTGTCCATTAGAAAATAAGTGATGTCTGGCAGCTCTGGGATCTTGGACCATTATCGTATGGTTGATGAACAACCTGGTGTCAGAGTTTTTAAACCGCCCGTAGGCCTCTGACATGGCTTCACACACCGTTGAAAAATTTCTCATGAGTGCTGGTTTCCTCACGATGTTTTCCTTCACCGTTCAAGCGTCGAATAACGGTACATATGAATTTCAAATTTTAAAAACACATTGGCTTAAGAGTTAGTATGACTTCATTCCCCTGCCTTAAAAAAGTCTAGCTAGTCTATGGACTAAATATGGTTGTACCTAGTATCTTATAGATATATCTATAAGAACAAATAAAGATGGATTACTTATATGTCGTTTGTAACGCCAAAATTTTGTTTTTCATAAAGATATTTCTGCCCCGTGCCATTAAGGCATGGAATGCTCTTCCAGCTCATGTTTTCCCTCCCTCCTATGATCCCGGGCTCTTCAGGCTTGGCGTGAAACGGCATTTAAGCAGGCCTTCAGGGTGAGTGCGACAGACTCAATACGATCTATTGTGCCTGTCGACCACATATTTGGATCTCACTACCGCTTACCATCAGGTGGAGTGAGGTCATCTTGTTAGCCTTTTATAAAAAAAAATAAAAAAAGATATCAAATAGCCACTCTGAAGCTAATCGATTTATTGCTTTTATGTTCAAGTATTTTAATATGCATGCAGGTATTGTACGCCAGGAATGCACTAGAATCTTATTTAGAATTCAGTCAATTTATTATAATATCAATCTTAACATAATTAAAAGAAATACTAAATAATATTGTTGTATGAATCACTTCGATCGAAAGTACGCTTCAATAGCAAACAAATACAGCTGTTTATTTGTCGTAAGTAGTGATAACAACTAGTTGTATAGTCTAAGTAAATAAACATAAGTATTCCTGACCTGCGCAAACAAATCGATTATGACTAAATACTTAGTTGTTTATTCGTTTAATAATCCTATCACGTGATTTCTCTCGTACAACTACAAACTTTAATGTACCTAATATCGGAGACGCATATCGGTTTCGCATTTTATAGTTCACTATTTAGATCAAAGTTCAATGACATAGATATTATGTTGTGCCTATTCGCCCATAAATCGTTTAAGAGTTCAACATCGCTACTTCTTTAGTGACTCCGATCACACAGTATTCAATTATATGGCATATGGTTAATACGAGAATAGGATCGAATGGACTTTAGAAAATGTAACAAATAAGAAACCTTATATCTAGTTGAACCTACTCTAACTTAATACAGTAACGGCCCGAAAAAGTAGGTAATAAATAGTTGATAATTAATTAGATATTTATTTGATAATAATAATTCATTTAACTTCAAAGTTTATAAGGATGTTATGATTTTGGAAACTACGTGTATACTTCTGCAAATCGGCGCTCCAATATCAATAATTGTTGTAATACAGCGAAGTAGAATTATCAATATAGCTTCTAGGCCAACAATGAGACATATAATAATATTAGCATACATGAAGTGTTATATGTTTGCAAAAAGTTAACAAAACTCGTTATATTTGCTAAACATCCGTGACATTTAACCTTTAGACTGTTGTATTTTGAGTTAACAGTTTATATACGTAGTGAGTCGTAAATTACCGAATTATCTATATTGTTGTTTAAACATAATAAATATGCCGCGATTATACTGAACCATGCGTTAGGTGCATGCAATTTTAGCTCCTACACTTTACACTAAAAAAAATATTACATGGATCTATTTTTGTGGCTTCAATGCACACTGGGGGAAAAAAACTTTCTATATTCTTTCTTTAAAATTGGTATAATTTTTTTTAGTATACGCGTGCGAGTCAAATGAAGCAACGTTGACTTTCAAAATGAACTGTTATTAAACAAACATAACAGCTGTTCAGACAGCACCGATTTAAATTTGGGAACAATTTCACCGTGTTAGTTTTGTTACTTTAACCTCCATCAGCTAGAAACTATTAGCATTTATAATACAAACTCCTTAAGTATCGCTTTTGTTACAAACCGGTGTGAATGCAGCCAGCCACGCGCTATCCACGTGCCATCATTGTCTACAAATTATTTATATAACAATCAACACAACCGCGGCTGTCTCATTAACATATTGTATAAGCAATTAAGTGGGTAAAAGCATCATGCGGTTATACAATCAATACATTTAGTTAGGTAGATGATACTTTTAGTAGGTAGTAAAAATTTAAGATTTGTGAGTGAGTTATCTTTATGATGAGTGTTTTCTACCTCAACCATTATACATTTAAAAAAACAGTTTAATAAAACGCTTATTATAAGTTGCTTAGGAAAACTCGAACACTAATGTAAATTTCAACGTCCGCAGGGACATTACAAATTTTGAAACAAAGTATAAAAATACTATTGAAGAAGAAAGGAAAGATTTACATAGAGGGTTGTTCATTAGTTGTGCCAATTATCTTGCAAAAGCTTCAGAAGGAAACCTTGTATTTTTAACAGACTTCCAGAAAAAGATGAGGTTTCTAAGTTCGAAAGTATATATGCTTTTTTATTGTTAGCATAATACTCGTATGACAAACCACATCCACATGATGTCATCAAAAATGTACATATTCAATTCGAGTAATTGAAACAAACAAACTCAATTGCTATCTATCAGTCATACTGATACCGGTTTTAGGGTAATCTGGTTCAATTTGCGTGGATCAGTTGTGGATTTGGGAAAAGTCAGCTGTCTGTTACACAAATATGTTTCAGAAGCTTTATTGGATCATAAAAAAGATAATAGGAACAAAATACATTGTGACGTAACGTGACAGTTTTGATTTAAAGAGTTTGTTTACAGAGTTGATAACAAAAATGTATGATCAACGTGTGTGGAGGAGAATTTTATACTTAAGTGATTGACATTGCGTAAGAGGTTGTACAAATATGTATGTTATTTGTGACTTTCAACCCTAATGTAATCTACAACAACTTAATAAAGTTGAATTACAAACGCATTAGTATATCTCATTTCCCCTGTCATAGAGAATTTATGAACAATTACACATTATTATGCTTACATTTAGTACTAAGTATCTATTCTTTTTAAAGTTGCTAAAAATTCACTTAGTTGACGACTGTTTCTAATCTTTTGACTAGTTGAAATCGTCAACAACATTGCCGAAATATTGTGTGCTCATTAAAATAAAACAACATGGTAAATATTTCGGACCTATTCAGCTTTCGGAGTAAAGTTACTAATTCAAAGTACCTAATTCTGAATATTTTATTCTTTCAGGTATACGAGAGTGGTGTGACAGACAGTCCTACCTGGAACAAGTCTCCTCTGAGTCACCATAGAAAAATCACGGGAGGAGCATGCCCTTTTCATGGGTAGGTCTCACAGACAAGGCCAAGAAGAACATAAATGCCTAAAGGAGGGGATGTGATATGGAACATTATGACTTGTCCAGATATTATAATAATAATGTTTATTTATATTATGATATGAGAGCTATTCTCTTAACTCGGCAATGAAGTTTCTTAGTATACTGTACCTATGTCGTAATCACGTAAAAATACTCTTAAAACACAGTTCGGTAAATAAGTATACCTTTGTGCTTTCACAGACTATCTCTGATTCAAATTTCATCGGTTCATTAGTTTCCTCATGAAAGCGTCACAGACGGAGTGAAATCTAATGATGACGGGCGACAATTATTCTCTTCAAACTCCTACTGCATAGTTGGAGCAAGTTTGTGCAAGGAGCAAAATGAAACGCATTAGATCGAGTCGTGAGACGACTGTGTGAGGATACACCGATCCATACTGCACATTGAAGTAGACGCGGCAAACAAATGTCACAAAATTATTGAATACATTAAAAACCTCTTAAATAACGATGTTCGTTATCTTAAGTAACGGTTGCTGAAGAAAATCGTTAGAAGCAATCCTACATTCGATCATTAGAGATCCCATTAATGCAAACAAAAATAAATAAATTATCTTAATATACCATACAAATCTGTGTGCTTTTCAACTCTTTGTTAATATGCCTGACTATGATTTTAATACGAATATACATGTGTCAAAAACCGCACTATTAGGTATTCACACGTCTTAGGTAACCCAAATGTCAAGGATCTGTTCTGAACCTTGTTCGTTCTTGGTCATCAATACTACTACTAGACTACGCAGTTGAGTTACAAAATTGACATTAATCAGTCCAATACGACCGTGATCAATAGCTCATAGTACCTGTTTGATCAAAGTCCACGATTGCGACAGTATACAGTAGATCGCCGATTATCCGAATTAATTCGGAATGCGAGTCGATTCGAATTTTCGGACATAATTATATGCTGGTTGAAAGAAAAACGGCCTTCAGGGTGAGGTCGACAAGCTCCTTCCATAGGGTTCATGCCTGTGCCTGACGACCTCATAATGTGGACCACACGATCGCTTACCATCAGGGATCATACTAGGAGTCAATCTCATAAAAAATGTTGGCAATTCGGTTAATCGGCGTTGTACACTGTGCCTATGGGGCTTGGTAATAAGACATCCATACTTTAGTAGATCGAAGGTGTAAGGTAAAGAATTTGTCTTCGTTTAAGTTCACAAGTGGACTCACGTACGTGTGTCCGGCTTGATTAAAAATAACGTCTCGAGATTGAACAAGAAATTGAATTCTCTAATTGGATAGGAGAGTAGACTAATTTAATCCAGGGTTCATACTGATTTATTTTATGGAATTTTGTGTGGCAGGATCAAATAATAAAGCATATAATGTTCATAAAATTTAAATGGTAAACTAATAATTGACGATATTTAAACGTACAGACGAAGTAGATGGACGTTTAATGGATTGCCATGATTTGATGAAAGAAATAATAATAATGCTGGGACAAAATTAATGACTGAACCTGTGTAATTTTTATTTATTACACAGGTCATTTTTTGAGCAGTGAAACCGTAGTTTAGATTTCTTATGTTAGTATCTTAACTGATGGTATCTGTACAGATATTACTACCTTTTCTAGACCGCATAGATTTCAGAGATATTCGCTAAACTGCGACACAAAGGGTAAATTGTTTGGTGTATTGATAATTCAGAGAATCAAACATCACATACATCGGTCAGATCTTGTGATAAGTATCATAAGCACATGTGCAACTGATATGTTTGAGCCGAGTGAGAATCGAACCCACGACTCTTGGAACTGCCAGCCAGGGTCACTCACCACCGTTCCACTGAGCCAGTATATGTTTATCAAAGATCTTGTAAAGTCAACCAAGTCGTACGTGCCCTAGGTTGGGGGGACATATATGGGCTAATAAATAATTAGTTCAGTATCACTCCGTTAATGTACTTAAGAGTACTGCAGTGATACTGGTAAGAACGTACCTTAGAAAATAATATATTTGTATTGTTTAGAGACGAGAGCAAAGCCATCTGGACGGCCGTCCGCGCGCTGTTGCAAGACGGTGCGATTCTCCGTTGCTACGACAGTATATTCGACGACATCGCTACTGATGCTACGAGAAGGTTTGTCACCATTTATTTCATTATGAATTTAAGTCATCAACATCAGTCTACTGCTGGACATGGGCCTCCCCAAATGCACGCCACTTCGTTCTTCGGCCACTCGCATACAACTCCCACCAGCGGTTCTACACAAATCGTCACTCCACCTGGCCTGAGGGCGTCATTCACTACGTTTGCCGATACGCGGTCTCCATTCTAGAACTCGTCTATTATTCTTACTATTCTTTATTGTAGGGTAAATAATAGGCTTAGCTTAGGTCAGGGACTGGGATGGAGCTGTAAGAACATACAATGTTTTCAATATCAATCAATTCACGATTTCGATGAATCTCAATTGGTCACGGTCTATTTAGTCCGCAGAATAGTGTTCACTAAACACGCATTTATGTGAAGAGCTGGCAAAGAAGGAAGCTATAAAACTTACCTATTGTCCATTTAAGAGAGCCCGTTTGATTTTAATAGTAAATATTAATAGACTTACTGTTGTATCATATTACAGCATGCAACGTAACTATAGATAAGATAAGATATAGAAATTAGCGTAACTGTAGATCATAAAAACGTTTAGGTACGTTTTAGCTATAGTAACGCTTATTTACAATTAATTCTCGTTTTCATATGGCAATGTTATTAGTATATACTATCATTTTCATTCATCATCATCTCAGCGTTTTCCGGTTGCATCTTTGCGGAGCCCGGGGTCCGCTTTCCTACTCCTAACTCTCCACTTCGCACGGTCTTCGGCATACTATCATTTTCATTATATTGGTTTTAGGGCACTCGTCCGTTTCACGCTTCACCGAATTTCTATTATATCTAGCTGTGGTGCTCACTGATGCACGGCAATTATTCATCAACAGATACAATCGGGATATACGATCACTCAGATCATCAAGCCTCATTTGCATCCATACACGTGGTATACATCTACGCAGTTTGTTATTTATAGTCTAATAAACCTTCTCATATTTCCCTTATTGACTGAGCCCACGTACTGCGTAAGTCATGACCAAGGTCATTCATAAAACAGCGAAAAAAATTTGTGTCTAGTTTTTTAGTAATCTGATAGTCTTTAAGCAAAATATTTATTGCTTTTCCAATGTACAAAAGATGTTGCTTATTCAATTATTGACCCTGTCGGGCACAGCAAATTTACTCATCATCATCATCAGCCCATATACGTCCCCACTGCTGGGGCACGGGCCTACCCTAAACTAGGGCGATAAGGCCTTAGTCGACCACGCTGGCCAAGTGCGGGTTGGTCGACTACACAACACCAGAATTTCTTCGTAGGTGTGCAGGTTTCCTCACGATGTTTTCCTTCACCGTTAAAGCGTCGAATGATGGTACATATGAATTTCAAATTTGAAAAACACATTGGTACCTGGCGGGGTTTGAACTGGCGACCTCTCGCATGGCAAGCAACGACCTTAACCACTCGGCCATCGACGCTTTTAATTTACTAGGAGATTTACTAGGAGAATTTACTAGGAGAGAGGAAGAACATTAAGAAATAGAAATATATAATCTCCAAATAGACTGTGTGTGTGTGGGGGGCTCCCATGACCAAGGCAGCACATAAAGATGACGGATCCTGTAATAGTCATAAAATTAACTATCCTACTCCATTTGTTTATTTACTTCAGGCATAATATACCATTCTCTAAATATTCTGGGCAAATACTAGTGAATTGAGACTAATAATCACTTTTATGAAGATTCGACATAGGTAGTTCAATATGATATTCATTTCTGATTTTCATTTCTTATTAACTGTGATGCAAGGTATTGTATAATTGCTATTGAACGATTAACCTGTAAATCCGTCGTCAAACCAGACCGTCCAGTCTCCATAAATAGAAACAATTAATTCAGATTACGTATCTAAAGTACATCACACAGCACAAGTTTAATTATTCTAATTCGTGAACGCAGCGTTTTATGGAGCTGCAGCCACTCTCGGATGCATTTTATTTGCATACGAATGCACCCTCGTGAGACTGGAATGAATTAAATGCATAATTACATTTGCAATAATAGTGATGGGGCAATAAAACATCGGACGTCTGTCTGGTTGAGTGTGGGTATTAATGAGAACACAGTCTATGAAAGGATTCAAGTAAAACCTGTTCTGTTTAAAATTATTTTTGAAAGAGCTTTGCTCGTGTTGATTATTTTTTTCAAATTAACATACATACATAAAATCACGCCTTTTTCCTAGAGGGGTAGGCGGAGATCACTTCCAGCGATCCACTTTTCACCTCTGTGGGAAACGTGACGTGACGGGTTGTGGACCACGTCGCCGCCATTCTGCCTTGTGCATTGTTTTAACAAGGTCATTGCGTTCCCACGAGTAGCAAGGATATATGACGGGGGAAGGAAAAGGGGAGGAAGGATACTATCGCCTCGGACGATTTGGACTGAGTCGATAGTAGCTCAAGGAGCCGGGGTCGCTTACCCGTATACCGTTCACCAACCACCGGACAGATAGTTGTGACTGGTATCCCCTTGACTTAAATTTTCGTTCAAATTAAATATCTTCATAAATAATCTCAACGCTTAGATATTAATTTCATAAACAAACTTCTACACTCCACACTACTTGATATTTTTTATTTTATAGCTAGCCCTTGCTGTCCTACTGCTGGGCAAAGGTCTCCCCCATTTCACTCCAAAGCTGTCAATCTGCGACCAAGGCCACCAGATACTGTCATGGGCCTTCCTCTTTGGCGACGCCCATCGCGCGTTTGCCATTGAGTGACCATTTTAACCCACCTTTCCGGATTCATCCGACAGACGTGGCCCGCCCAACTTGACTTAATTTGGAAGCCTTTTCTGCAACTTCGATTAATCCGGTTATGGTGCGGACTGTTGTATTTCTTATCCTGTCTGTCCTTTTTACGCCTAGAATACTTTGCTCCATAGGTCGTTGGCAAACTCCAAGCATATTTGATTTTCGGTCAAAGACCGATATTATACCTTAAAATTTCCCAAGACTCGTACTATTTTTGCACCATAAAACCTTAATCGTTTTAGCAATTTTTGAGTTATTTGTCAAAACTTTCCAAAAATCCTTTGCCCTTTGTACTTACTTTGTATTATTAAATGTACATCAAATGTTTCAAATAATAAAAGATATAAGTAAGACATTACGACATCCCAGTTAATTAATCCTAATCAACACATCAAGGGCTTCCATCAAAAGGTACTCAGATAATGTATACGCGATTTATTCCACAAGTTAATAAGCCTCCTTTATTCGTATCCAGCGCTCAGATTTCATTTTGTTGTTTCCCATACTCTTATTAATCCCAAAGGTACCGTTTGAGGAAGATTAAATTTTCCATATACCCAATTCCAACGTTTGGTCATGTAAAAGAGACGACGAGGTATTAAGGTGTACGTTCCTTTTGCGGTTTAAATATTATCTTCATTGTGTTTAATATTGGCATCGGTTAATCGTGTCTTTAACTTAATATTTAAAACGGTAATGTTTAATGTGTCTGTAAGGATGTTCTTACATCCCAATTTATAGAAATTGTTTGTTTCATCATTCAGTATTTTTTTTTAAATGAACAAAAAGGACGCATTTCAAAAAACTTAGGTAATATTGTATTTTCGACCAGACATTATTATAACTGAACTGAGCAAGACACCGCGCCGTTTATGACGTATATCTCAGGCATTGCGAGAACAACAAGCTACTTCTTTCAAAGGCTTGACACATACTATCATTTAACATTACAACAATATGTCAAAACTATCTGAAAATTAAGGTATTAAGAACATTATACACACGTATACACTGTGTTTGTTTTCCAGTAGCAGATCGATTTTCCTTCAGTAGCACAATCGAACCATGCTTGCTTAACCAGCATGAAATAAAATAAAAAAAAAATTCGAAAATTATATACCTATATTTTATTATTGATTTGAATAAAAAAACCGAAACAAATCTATGTTACTACTAAGATAGAATCATTTTATTTGCGGAAAACAACCATTTAAAATTCACATTGTATATTCTAAACATATCCCCAATATCCTCCACCAGGTTACGAGACCTGCGCCACGCAGAGAACGCGCTGAACGAGGAGTTGGAGACAGAGGTGTACCGCTGGGCTCTGGAGACAGTCGGAGCCGTGGTCTTCGGAGTCCGGCTAGGCTGTCTGGATGGAGAGGTGCACGTGCCCACTCCTGAGAACAGGTACACCAAGGTCAATAATAAAACATGATCAGGGCAGGAGTTAGGGCGAGGCGCGGTTTGACGATTGCCTAGGGCCCTCGCTACTGAGAGCAAGCGCATTAAATGAGTGTCTATTTTTAGCGTCTGATGGTCTTTAAGCTAAAAGAAATGCAAAGGGCTCCCATTCCCGCAGCACATAAAGAGAAAGAGAACAGGTACCATATTTTCGTGTCTTCGCTGGTATTCTCTCTTCAGTGTCTTGGTTGGTTAACTTAAGCCGGTTTCTTGTCACTGGAAGTTATATACCAAGCGTTTATCGCGTGAAGACCCATAAAGACCAATATTTTAGAGCCTGGAAGTTATAGTCAGAAGGAGTTTGACATACTGCAATAGAGCAACTTCGTGGGATAAACTTAGGCCATCTATCAAAAATTGCTACTAAACAAACAATATGATTTAAACTCTTTGGTATAAGATTACTTAAAATTTGCAATCCTACATAACTTATGATTTGTGTAACTCAGTCGAAACGTCGGGCAGTAAGTAGCTATGTATTTGCTACTCCTAATATCGCGTGTGGTCTACACATAAAGAATTAAGGACTAATATTAAGTGTAATGGAACACGAAAGTCAAAAATCTTACCAAAATGATTGACTTGTCATTAAGATTACCCAAGCTACGAGTATGCATTCCAAGATAACTGTTCTTCTACAGGTCTCCAGAGAAGACCTCGCTTGAAGACCACGACACCCCCACCCTATGTTCTCTCTCCAAGCGCAGTTTCGAAGAGCTGAACCTAGCAGAAAGGCTGGTCAGATGCTCCAGAGAGATCGCAGACCACAACTATCTGGTCCGCAGCGAAAACACTCTGAAGACGGACTCGCAGGTCTTCAATAATGCTTTGAAGGCATTTAATAGGCATTACAGGTAATTAGAACAGCCAGCCAGATTGTCATGATTTTACAAAAGAACACACTCGAGAGAACATTCATTTCCAAAACATAAACTTAAACTAACAGATTTTAAACACCTAGGAAATATAGAAAGATCATATGATGAAAATATTTAACGCTTGAAAAATATTTGTAAAAAAATTACAGTAAATTTCCAGCAAATAATTCGTAATTGTTATACATTTCAGTATCATCGAACAGTTTTTAACAGAAGCATTGACGAAATTGAACAACAGCGATGAATTGAGGCCAGAACAAGTATTACTAGACAAACTAAAGCCGTTGGACAAAAGGATACTGCCTTTGGCATCAGACGCCTTCTTAGCAGGAGTCGAGCCGGTAAGATAAATAATGTAGAGTAGTTCAATAACAAATACGAAAGTACTAGTAAAGAACGAACCACGAGCATGCATTTGTTAGGTGTAGGTATGTAAAGAATAAAGGAAAAGGAAAACTGAAGCAAGCAAGTTTTCCTTTATTCTTTACATACCTAGGTACTCTAACAGGCCACTATCATAACGTCTTGAAATCTAATTTTAAATTCTTCTGGTTTCCCAATTGTGCTATAACTTAATTTTCTATCGTTGATCAACACAAGGCAACATCGGCAAGAAAAACACAGCATCCTTAATCAAAAATAAAAAGCTCAATAAAAATAATTGATTGTTGGTAACTGAACATTTTGTTCAAGAAAAACGATGAAATCTCATTGCAGCATCAACTGATGACAGACTTATAAGAAAACTTGAAAAGTACATTATATTTACGAGTTTCTTTATTATATCGAGTTCCCGATATATTGACACTGATCCAAGAGCCATGATTATGGATCAATTGACTCTTTTCTAATGTGTGTGGGTAATCATGATAGTTCAAATATATATATCAATGACAGACTTACTTACTTACTAGTCTAATACTTATTCCAGCTAGCGCAAACAGCTTTAAGCATGTTCTACCAGCTATCGCTCCACGCCGCCCAACAGCAGAGGGCCCACGACCAGGTCCTATGGGCTAAAGAGTCCAGGGAGGCTGGCTTGGAGATCAACGAGCTCCCATATATTCAGGCTTGTGCTAAAGAAGCCTTGAGGATACACCCAGCTACTGGAGGCGTGGTGAGGAGAAGCAGGGAAGAATTGGCTGTTGGAGGATATGAAATTCCTGCTGGGGTAAGGACTTTTTCTGGATCTGACTCTTCAAAATCACGTGGAGGCTTGATCTATTTTCGAGAGCGCTTAATTTGATACACCCAAGTTACTTCAGAGTGGTTGAAGCTACAAAGATTTTACTTGGCACATTACATAGTAACTTTAACTTTTCAGCATTTGTTCATAATGATGCTTTTTTTTTTTCCTAACTGACTAACGATGATGGCTTGGAGGAGCCTTGTCATCATCACCGGGCTTGCGGGGGAGCGGATGGCTCTCACCCCTAACATAATGATGCTTAATAAAAACTCTAACTTGAGCAATATTTTAAAATGCAGCAAGCAAAAAAAATCCCAACATTTTCGTACGAATTTCGCAACTTTCTGATTATTGATATTATAAATGAATTTTAATTTGTTCGAGCTACGTTGATTATATACCAACTGTAGTTACACATAATATTTATTATGTACAAGAGTTTGCTTAAAAATGTTCCTTATCCCTTCCAGGTCGACATAGTCCTAGCACACGGAGTGACAAGCAAATCTGAGAAGCAATGGGGCAGATCCAACGCGTTCATCCCAGAACGCTGGTGTCCCGAAGGTTGGGAGCCTCTAAAGGCTTCCAGGGCCCATCCACTCGCATCTATGCCCTTCGGAGACGCTTGCCCAGCCACTGGAATTGTCGCCAAGATGATGACGTCATTAGCCACCAGAGTACTAGAGAAATACAGGCTTGAGTGGCACGGACCTCCCCCCAAGGTCATCACTACTGGAGTCAATAAGATTCAACCGCCATATTACTTTGTGCTTCAAAACGCTGCGTGAAGCGATTTTAGTATTGTAAGACTACTTTGTGGGATTTTATTTATTTTTAAATTTAGTTTTTTGTGTTAGTTCGTTTTTGTGATGTTCATTTGTCTATCTTAATTACTATGAAATAATTTTATTATCCTCCATCTAGGAAAATATGAACCTATTTTCTCTCAACTAGTTTTTATAATGTTTCGATGTAATGTTATGTCGTCCTTTTGAACTTATGTTTACTTTCATGTAACTTTCTTGGTCTGTCTGAACAAAAAAGGAATTTCATAATCATTAAACTGCTTATTTCTATTTCTCAAGCAAGCAGAAACAAAGTCGATTTACCAATAAGTATTACAGATTGTTGCTAGTGTTAGCTAATATATAATAAGGAAAATGTTAAACAACATCCTTAGGTACTTTATACGTGTACAATACACTTTCGCAATAAAATTACTAATTAATTTATCCAATTAATTATTTTCTCCCATATGTTAACCTAAAACTGTTTGTTAGTGTGTTTATAACTTAACATACTCGTCTTAGCAGCCAAATAGGTATAACCAAATGCTAAGAGCTAAAATTGCTACGAGTACCTATGGTAAAGTAATTATGGTACAAATTATTTGTTGCCATAAAGTAAAATATTGGCAGTATTTATCCTTAGGCTGAAAATAAGGAGGTAATTTTAGCTATCTCTGATCAGGAGGTTTTTCACAGTCTCAAAGATAATTCTGGCTCCTCTTATCTGATGTCCTGGAAAAGAGCTATGTCTAGAGATTTCGGGCCAAGATTTGATATGCCAGAGCGTATCAAAGGCTGAAGCAAGACTTTATGAACTTGTAACCTTTTGAAGTATTAAATAAACATAAACGATTTAGGTATACCTACATACACACCAAATTTAGTTTCAAGGCTCAAATATTTCAAATGTCAAGACATTAAACAAACGACGGTTTCCTAAAATAGCTGTGTGTGTCATTTCCCGCCACCCACGCAAACTTCATGATATCTTTCTTTAAGATAGGTCTAGTACATAAAATATATATCAGCAAACAATGGAGAAAGATTTATAGAGAGCAATAGAGTGTGGAGACATATTTTTCTTACTTCTAGCACGGAAAAAGATCCAACACTGCACACGAGTACCCACAAATAACCTAACCTAAACGACTTTTTAAGTAATCTCTATCTCGGAAATTTCGCTTTGAATTCTTAAACGTTATCTTAGTTAAGAAATTTCCCCGTGCAAAGAAAATCAAACTAATTTACCGTCTCGACAGTTAAGGGACCGATGTGTTTGAATAAAAATCAGCTGCGACTCGTATCTATCCATTATCGACGCCATTCATCAATCGGCCTCCGTCTGAGAACGCGTTAATCTCAGTTAGGGAACGGGAGTATGGATGAGGCATGAGTATGCGGGTTTTGTTTTAACACTGTTACATTTTCAAGAGCTTAGCTACCGGTGTATCAGCCGTATCAAGTATGTCGTAGCACAAATTTTAACTCGGAAAGGGATCGTCATCATTTAGCTACGCGTCTCAAGGCGTGAAGATTACATTACGATTCCGATTAGTGTGCGTTGCAATAGGAAGTTTCATACGAAAAATACTGAAAGCCAGAGTTAATATGTGTGCTAGGACTTTTATGGGCTTTCTGATGTCTTTAGTATTAAATTTGAGGTATTTATTTGGGCCCTCAACTTATTTTGACACCCTATCTACCTACTTAAGGCACTGTACGCCACTGACTTTAGCCCACTGTTTTGAAGTAGTGATACAGATTCAATAACTTGTACAACCAGGATAAAGCCTCCTCATAAAACCTTTTTTTCATTTGTTACTTGCCTTTTACGGATGCTTAAATTATAACTTCAAATTCGAGTTCATTATACTTACTTGCTACCATCGTACGACGCATGATTAAAGACAAAGATGAATTAAGCCTTAAGTTTAATTGAAATAGATTGCTTCAAGTCACTGGAAGATTAATAGTAGATTCCAAGAAAGAGCATCCATATATATTTATGTACTTTAGAAAACAAACATGTCTTCGAAATTATAACTTTCTCCTTTTTTGGAGTCAGTTAATAATGATACCGTTTTTTACGACAAACCGTCACTAAAAATATATTATTAAAACATCTGCTTATCAAAAACATTGCCATGCCAAATACGCGTATCAGTCAAAACGTCAAGCTGTATGTACCAATGTTTTTGCTAATCTTATACCTAATCATAAGAAAGACCCATTGAATATTATTCAGTGTAATGAAACGCGATCTATCTAAAACAATTACCTTACCGGTAACTTAGTAACATTGCGTATTCCGCAGTACTTTCATAAGCCTTCCCGTTATACTCCATCGCTGACGTTGAGATATGAGTGCCTCGGCTCTACCGAGTGGTTTGTAAATACTGGCTAACTCGCTTAATGCCTCTTTTAGGGTGGCCGTGCTACTAACAAAAGTAATACTAAAAATTACTTCCTCACCATCATAAGTCAACCACGGTGGCCAGGTGCGGGTTGGTCGATTACACAACCTTATAATTTCTTCATAATAGGTGTGCAGGTTTTCCAGAATGTTAAAAAACTTCCTCATATGTAACATCTGATAGTTAAGGCAGTCAAACGGCATTTCTGCTGACCTTCAAGGTCGACAATCCCAATAGGTTACCATTATATGGACTGAGATCATTCTGGATGCACAATATTAAAAGGAATTTTGGAGAAGACATAAAGAGACATTGAGGCTAGCAATGCTGTTTTTTTCATCTGTAGAAGTTAAACCTAATTTCAAAAGAAGCCCTAAGGGGACGTAATACAAAAGATCAAACGAATTGTGCAAACGAATATTTTTGCGTGGTTTTTCTTAGGGAAATAATAATACACCGTTCACAAATGAATGAAAGGTAGGTACTTGAGAAAATAAGCCCAATTCTGAATCAATCTTATTTTCATCAGACGAGTGGTTTCTATAAAAGACAAGTAGCAACAAAAATTAACAAAAGTCCCATTTCTTTAATAAAACCTGGTCACCTTATTCATGCAAATGAAATTCTTGAAGAGGGCTTTCCAATATAATACTCAATTTAAATGTTTGCCGAGGAAACAGGACTTTTTTATTGCTGGTAAGTTGGAGCTTTTTAATAATCGACGTTTCGATCTTTTTAATTTAGGCACTCCAATCTGGAATATTGAATAATAGCTGTTTGTTCAATTATAGATTGAAGGTTCTTTGTTCCATTAGATTTAATTATAACAATGGATTTATGGGTTATTATTAGTTACGATAGTATAAACAATACAAATAAAATATCATTTCACACAATAATAGTGGGTACGTCGCCATTATATTATCTATATTCACTATGACTTTTTAATTAAAACTAGAACTTACTAACCTCTAATATGAACTCAATGCCCTCACAAACGCCAATACTAGTATTAATGGGAGTAACTATAATGTAATATCGTCTGTAATAAGTAGCACAAGGCTAATATGCCACGATCCCATAGGAGAGCAATATCCAACGAATCCCGTTGTTCTTATTACTTTCATCTGCTAAGGGACTTCATTATAATGGTATCTGTCCCCTATGTTCTTTGGACATGCAGGGCGGTCATACACGTCTGACCTTTTATGAGTTTGTATGTTGGCAAAGCAACGCGTATGATGGAACGCACTGCCGTCCTTTAGCTATAATGCCGTTATGTGACAAAACCGCATTCGGAGAAAAACGGGTTTAAAGAGCGCGAAAGAAAAAAAAATCGCTAAACGAAAAGGAAAAGGTTTATATACAAGTGATATATATCATTACACAGGTATTTACAAGAGCTTTAATATGCTCAAACTCTCATAATTCTATGTGTTATATATTTTAAAATATTTTAATTTAAACGTTTTAAATCAGGATTGCTTTAGATTTACTTAATAGAAAACATAGCTAAAATGCCGCTATAGATACCTTAACGGCATTTAAGTGTTTGATTTTGAATAACTTTGATAAATTTGTAAAATGAGTTTCTTTCTAATATATTTACTTAACTAAAATGCCGTTAAATAGATTAACGGCGTTTTAGCTCGGTAATCTTATTCTTGTGTCTTGTGCATTACTTACCAATAGTGCAGCTAACTGTTCATAACGGCATTTAAGTCGAGCATTTCCAACATAAATTACATAAGTTTTACTATGCATCTTTTACTAATGTTTATTACTAGACTAAAATGCAGCTAAAATCAAAACCTTTTGCCGTAACGGCATTTTAACTAAGCATTCATAAGTTGATAATTTAGAAATTACAATGTAGTGCATTTATGTAATAAGTAATAAAACCGTTTTAAATCACTATTTAATTTAAAAATCAACTGTTTCACATTTTTAAAATAAATTGAGATCAATTTGTATCAATTAATCATCAATTTAACTGAGACTGAAACGATTTCATTCAATCTTGGGCCGTAAAAAATTATAACTTGTAATAAGACGAAATCGGTATTAATCGATAGGCAGGATACCTTATCAGCTTTAAGAGAAAATTTTGCAAGTATTGACATACGAGAAATGAGATAATGGAATCGGAAAACACGAAAAGAGTGAGCTAATTCCACCGGCCGGCACAACGCCCGTCAACTGTCAATGTCAGTTATAAAGACAGTCGGGTAAATAGACCATAGATCCATTTATTGGAATTGAAATCAATTAATTATATTATCATCATTGTACCGATATTATTGTTTTTTTGCAATTGATACGACACATCACTATGTTTGAACTGTGTTGTGTAACTTTTAACGTGCATTTACTCACAATTTGGGTTTACTTTCTATTGCAAAATACTTTTTTCCTGTAAATAAATCGATTAATATGAGTAATCGTTTTTTTTACGAAAAGTAGAATCTTTTTCAAATTTCTCAGCACGCAGAAACTAATTTTTTAGACCATATACCAATCCATTACAATTGCGGCCCACCATTTTCAGTCTCCTTTAAAAGGTTATCAATATAAAAAGCCAATTTTTATTCTGAGAACTGCAATTATCTAACCATAAATGTATATTTGGAACATCTCAATGGAAGAGAAGCAAAAAATTATAGAAAGCTGACTATATAATTTTGTTTTTTTTACAGCAATTGCGTCGTGCCAAATAACTGTCAATAGTTTAAAGTGAGAAGTGGTTTTCCCAACAGGAACAAAAGTTTCATTAAAAACAGTAAACAGTAAAAGGATATATTTAAAGGTTTCCATTTTATGGTAACATTATGGCTTTTCAAGATTTACACTAAAATATTTCTCATAATCATTGTTGATTGATTTGTGTTCATTGTACACGTACAGTTCCCTTGCTTTTTTATATTTTTCGCGTTGTTTAGCCCAGTCAACACAAACAGCACATTCATAAACAATACATTATAAAATTTAGCATCATGTTTGGATTACTTTTTTGTACCCTATAGGCTTCGCACAATTCACTCTCTTCGTTCCTGAGCTGAGTTAGACTTATTTTCATATTTTTTAACGTGTTTTCTATTAGATTCATAAGATACTTTTTATCTGGGTAAGTTTAAATAAAATGCAAATGCATGAGTTTTACATTAAAATCGTTCTGTAAACAGCGTGGTTGATGTTCGTTGGCGTCTGTAATGAGGTGCCAATGGGTTAAATGTTACTATATATTTTATGATTAAACGAACTTACCTGTACGTGAAGTTCTATCATAATTATACGAAGGCTTCGTCCGAAGGGATTAGCAAATAACACTTGTAGTACCGCCCAGTAGTTCGCCTTTGTCACACTATATTTGAGGAAGAAAAAAAAAAAAAATATCTTTGACGTTTGGTCTGTCACTCACCCGCTTCATTAAGTTTAGAGTACGAGTATAGCTGAAAATATTTCATTAAAAAGGGGGAAAGCTTTCGCAGGGAGGGAGGGTTGCTAATCCCTTCGGACGAAGCCTTCGTATAATTATGATAGAACTTCACGTACAGGTAAGTTCGTTTAATCATAAATTATACTTCGGCTTCGTCCTCGGGATTAGCAAATAACACTTGTAGACTTTGAGAGAAAAATAATGAAATATTGTGTTTATATCTAATTATATAAATCAGCATAATCTATTGGAACAATTCAAGCATCTGGTTTGATTCATTGGGTTCCATTAACAATCGTTCTTGTAAAAGAAGTGTCTTCATCAGCATTTAAATAACTTGTGGTTCTATTATAGAACCGATAGAATGTATTCTAGGAGCCGCTCCATCCAGCGGTTCGTCTAATTTGTTCTAGACTGAGCCTAAGCGATGAGCCGCGGGTGTGGCAGCGTGCCTCGAGCTGTGCGCGGTGAATACGTCTACATCGATACTACTATCGTGCAACATCTCGTTAATCCGCCGACTTAAGGTCTGGAAGCCTACAGCTTTAAATAGCTTTCTTAAAGCGATGAATTAATGTTTAACACCTTATTATGTAACCGTGTTTCTTGCTAATAAACAAATTATTATTATTATTATAATTATAATTATAAGAGAGAGTCAATATCCTTCCTTATAAGGTTTGTTCTTTCTAAATAAACAAGTAAAGCTCTTGCCGGGCATATTTCGGGCCTCTCGAAAAATGGCAATACTAAAATCAGGAATCTTTATATTTATTTTGGTAGAGAAAATCTCAATATTCTTTGTACTAATATTATCAAAAAAGCTGGGAGTGTTATGAGTTGTTTCGAAAGTTTTTAATATCTAATGTTTCATTTAGGTAAAATTGGCTAGCATAATTAAGTACTATGGAAGTATCCCATGTTATGGGATACTTAGGTAATGGAGGTCGAAACCGAAATATCCTTTTGAAAAAACCATTTGACTCTGTCACCTCCTAAATTATTTACAACACAAAAAATTTATCCAGCGCCGTAAATAAACTACATATTGTTTATAGGAATTTTTGGATATTGATGCCAAAATAACATAAATTGCTGACGGGGGAACACTCCTCCTTAACCACGCTGTCCGCATAAGAGCCCTGCCACCAGGGTAAGCTTGGTGTGTATGTCGTGATCGCTAGAATTAGAGGATAAAATTGAATGTTTACTAGCTTTAAAATTATTTTTTCAGATAACAAGAGACTGTTAAAAAGTGGGTACCAGGGCTGTGTAGGCCACAGAGGTACTAAGCCGACTTGGGGTTCCCCGAACTTCAAGATTATTTCCTGGTATACACGCCTAGATTCTGCGTTGGCCGTAATGTTATCTGACTAACTTATGTAACATGCCATAACTTAAAGTCCGCGATATTCACACCATTGCCAAAACAGTTTTGGAATATCTATGAGGTGCGGAACCTGAATACCTACGCTTCGGTTTACGTAAGACATGGCTGTCGTGTTGTCAATGCGTAGTAAAATTTGGCGGTTAGTCAAATTTTTGGCAAACTTTTTTAACCCGAAAAAAGCGGCTTGAATCTCTAGATAGCTGATATGTTGCGTTTTCTCTTGAGTTCTCCACAACCCGCCAGCCGTTTCTCTCCCATGGGCAGCCCCCCACCCCGTATTTGAGACATCCGAGAAAATTTCCAAGTCATGTTTATCCTCTTTAATCCTACAAAATGGTTTTTGTATTGCACTTTTCCTCCAGGCTCCAGCAGGTAAGTTCATAATATATTTATCGTAGTTGTTATATATAATTTTAAACCTATATATTTAATCCGCTCAAAAAATTAAATATTGTAAATAGCCAGCTGTATTCCACAGCAGGACAAACAGAAACTAATAATTCAATCTTAAGTGCAATTCACTTTCAATGAAATTTGTGAAAGGAAAAAAAAAATAAATAAATCGGAAATTGATTATATATATAGGCAATGTGACATGGAAATTTTCTGAATGTAGAAAACCTAAAAAGGTACATGAATTGGTTAATGTCCTAAGACTTTTCCCTTTGTTTATTATAAAACCAATAGAAGTGGTTTGTGTTGTATTAAACAAACATTGTTCGCTATTAGCCAAAAAATATTTAAGTAATTTGTTGATATTAGTCCGGCAGAGCGCAACAAACGGGCTTCATTCATTTCACACGGTTTCATTACCTTAGTGAAAATATATGGCGCTGTACCCAAACCAAATAGTTTAACATTAAATTCATATATATTTTGGTCAAATTGGAATCATTAATACTTTCTGGAATTAGGATGACTTTTTATTAATTAGTAAGCGTCTTTTAAGTCGACTATAGTCATGTAGCATATTCTTGTAATTAATTTTAGCTGTACGTAGATTTTCAATCTTGAATGATCTGCTATTATAAATTTATGAAATGTTTTTATTCCAAAATGAAACAGTGTTTACCATTTGGCTTGGGCACTAAAAATATACTTGACAAAAAAACTGTCTTTTTATTGGCTGTTACCCGGATATGGCTCCAGTAGATATTACGTTATCTATTGCCTCTGTCAAGTTGAGCTTTCTGTATAAGAAAGATTTTTTCTTGTTGGGACAGATGTTTGTGTAACTGGACAAGTAAACGGGATTTTATAACCTTTATTACAAGAAAGGACTGATTGACTGTTGGACGTTGGCGATTAGGGTCCATTAATCAATAAGGCAATCTGCCTGTATTTTACCTCGTCTAGCGCCGGCCGCGCGACGGCTGATGCTCCGAGGGCCTCGATGAGTTCGATGGCCTGGTCCTATTCGGAGGGGGTCCATCAATAGCTTCACCAAATCTGGTTCTGCATCAGCTTTAGTAATGAGAGAATTTATTGCACGACTTGACATGATAACGCATGCGGCAGTAGCGATTTGATTCTACCTAATTTCGATACTTTTATCGCGTTCAGTATTAACTTCGGAGGTAGCCGCCTTTATTTCTGCGTTTAATACAGGCATTGATAAGCCTGCAGTTACAAGGCAGTAAATTTTTCTCATTGAAATCTTTTTGGAGTACTTTAGAAATTCCATGCTCCAATCTGACCGCTAGGTCTTTATGAATTTCCGCGCCCTAGGTTATGGACACATTTGGGTCGTCTACTAATATTTCGAGGTTGGTCTGGTCCAGCACTGCATTGTTGGACTCTCAATCCTCCTCAGTAGGTAACGCAGTGGTGGAGTGGGATGTGGCGGCGGAGGAAGCGCCAGGGCCGCCGTCAGTCAAAGGCAGAGCCTTGGACCCGCGCTCGCGCCGCGCATGACCTCGCATTCTGCTGAGGACGCAGCGTCGCGGCTGACGTGCGCCTCGGGCTCGGGCGCAGCGACCCCATCAAGCGTTATTATGTTCTTGCTCTGAATATGATTGTTAGTTAAGAAACAGACCAAAGTACTGTTCGCAAAATTAAGTTGCTGGGTAGTACAGCTCCAAAGAGAAGTACGCAAACCCGTATTTTATAAAACACATCACACTGTTATGAATAAGTACAGTGTACATAATTAGTTAAAAAACAGCCCAAAGTACTGTCCGCAAAAACTAACTTGCTGGGTAGTACAGCTCCAAAGAGAAGTACGCAAACCCGTATTTCATAACACACATCACACTGTAATTATTAAATACAGTGTACATAATTAGTTAAAAAACAGCCCAAAGTACTGTCCGCAAAAAAACTAACTTGCTGGGTAGTACAGCTCCAAAGAGAAGTACGCAAACCCGTACTTTATAATACACATCACACTATTATGATTGAATACAGTGTACATAATTAGCTAAGAAACAGCCCAAAGTACTGTTCGCAAAACTAACTTGATGGGTAGTACAGCTCTAAAGAGAAGTACGCAAACCCTTATTTTACAAACACATCACATTGTAATGATTAAATACAGTGTACATATTAGCTAAGAAATAACCTAAAGTATTGTTCGCAATAATAACTCGTTAGGTAGTACAGCTCCAAAAAGAAGTACGCAAACCCACATTACAGGTAAGTACATATGTATAACATGACTTACTTACCCGGAATAACCCACAAAAACACATATCCCGGACAAAACGTCGTCAAACTTTTCTTAAGTGTGATGTCACTTTTGTTAAAAACGACTTCTCGGATTAATAATGCATTATGTAATGTAATGAATAAATACAGTGTACATAATTTGCTAAGAAATAGCTCAAAGTAAATATTGTTCGCAAAAACTAACTTGTTGGGTAGTACAGCTCCAAAGAGAAGTACGCAAACCCATAAAACAGGCAAGTATATATAAAACGACTTACTTTCCCGGAAATATCCTTAAAAACACATTTCCCTCACAAAACGTCGTCAAACTTTTCATAAGTGTGTAGTCAGTCTTGTAAACAAAGACCTCTCGGATTAATAATGCATTGTGTAATGTAATGAATAAATACAGTGTACATAATTTGCTAAGAAATAGCTCAAAGTACCTACTGTTTGCAAAAAACTAACTTGTTGGGTAGTACAGCTCCAAAGAGAAGTACGCAAACCCACATAACAGGTAAGTATATAATATAACACTACTTACTTCCCGGAAATATCCTATAAAACACATTTCCCCTACAAAACGTCGTCGAACTTTTCATAAAAATGTCGTCATTTTTGTAAACAACATCCTCTCGTTGTGTACTACATAATTATAATCATTTAAACCGAGTACATAATTAGCTAAGAGACAGTCCAAAGTTTTGTACGCAAAACTAACTCTTTGGGTAGTATAGCTCCAAAGAGAAATACGCAAACCCACATAACAGATAAAAACCATATCTAACACGACGTTTTCACATTTACTTATTAAAACATTATGAATGCGTGCTTAATATTCTTGATATTAAAATACGATTTGCTTACTAATTAGAGAAAATCTTCCAATAATATTCTTGTAAAATTGGTTTATTGGTAAACCCAGCATATAATTGAAAATAAGGTTAAAATATAACGATAAAATTAACATTTAAGTTGATACGACTGACCTTGAGACTCCGAGCCGGACCGGTTATCCGATGATTTAGATCTAGGTACTCCGACAATAACATTCTCGCTGAACTTTCTATTCTAATTTCGTATTTATCCTCACTTTTTTAGCTAAGGCATTGTGAAAAATCACTTTTAATGAAGACACTACGTGTGATCGTTGGCGACACTAAAAAGCGAATGAAGCGGGTGAGTGACAGACCAAACGTCAAAGATATTTTTGTTTTTTTTTTCTTCCTCAAATATAGTGTGACAAAGGCGAACTACTGGGCGGTACTACAAGTGTTATTTGCTAATCCCGAGGACGAAGCCGAAGTATAATTGTTAATAAATCCCGGTCAAATGGAAGCGATGTTTGATGCTTGCTGCGCTAATCTTTCGATTTTTCGGTAAAATTATCATGCAAAGGTTTGTCATTCGTTTTTTCACAGACTGAAGATGTTTGTTATTTCTTTAGGCATTTTCTTGATAATTTTACAGAAAAATCGAAAGACGCGGCAAGCATCAACAATCCGGGATTTATTAACGCACATATAGAAACATTTCACCCATTGGCACCTCATTACAGAGGCGAACATGATCCATTGCGACGCTGTTTACAGAACGATATTTACCAACCCCCAACTTACCCTGATAAAAAAGTATCTTTTTAAACTTATAGAAATCACGTAAAAATATGAATCTAAAAGGGAGTGAATTGTGCGAAGCCTGGGTTACATAAAAAGTAATCCAAACATGATGCTAACCTTAATACTGTTCATGAATGCGCTGTTTGTGTTGACTGGGCTAAACAACGCAAAAAATATAAAAAAGCAAGGGCACTGTACAATGAACACAAAACAATTTAAAATGATTGAGAAATATTTTAATGTCGATCTTGCAAAAGTCATAATCTATAATATAAAAATGAATCGCAAAATGTGTTGGTAAGCGCATAACTCAACAACGCATGAACCAATTTGGCCAATTCTTTTTTTTAAATGTTCGTTGAAGTCCAAGGATGGTTCTTACGGCGAGAAAAAATTTAATAATTGCCGGGAAAACCCTAGAAACAGCCCTTTTCTTTTTCTCATTTTTTGACAGGACGAATTCTGTTGGGTCAGCTAGTTTTACCATAAAATGGAAACCTTTAAATCTATCATAATATTATGTCAACGACTTGCTGTTTAAATGAAACGTTTGCTCCTGTTGGGAAAATCACCTCTCACTTTAAACCATTGATAGTTATTTGGCACGACGCAATAAAATTGCTGTAAGAAAACAAAATGATATATATGTAGTTAGCTTATTATAATTTTTTTCTTCTCATCCGTAGCATCTCCACGTACTTCCATATTTATATTTATGGTTAAAGAATTGCTGTTCCCACAATAAAATTAGGTTTGGTTTCATAAAAAAGAATCCGAAAATATGATGCTAAACTTTATATCGTTCATGAATGTGCTGTTTGCATCACAAGTTTTGCGAGTTCATGTGCTCTGTGATACATCCTCTCTTTCATGCCCTTGGACTGAGACTGCGACTTCTTTCAACGTTTGGTACATAGTCGCATTATAGTTAAGTAATGTGGGTTAACCGCATTTAAGTCGTGCAAATTGAATGACAGCAAATTTATTAAACAAATTTAAAACGCCGTTATTGGACTTTAACGGCGTTTTTTGTTTAATAATTTTACTTAACGGCGTTTTAGTCTTGAAATGCCATATAAACGCTTTCCGAAGAACAGCAAAACAATATTGCCGTTAAAGTACTTTAACGGCCTTATTGAGAAGGAAATTCAAATAACGGCAATTTAGTTATGTAATTTCAGTAAATTTTTAAGATTTTCAGAAGTTAAAATCCTTTAACCGCGTTTTAGTTAAGAATCTTAAGGTAACTGCATTATAGCTATGTAACCTCGCAAAAACGGGGCACTCACTCGTACTTAACGGCATACTATCTCAGAAACTACTCAAGATATAAAAAATTGGGAAAGATGGTTAGATTCCGCATATTTTTCTTATTCGGATAGTATTCAAAAGTCAAAAATGACCAAATGTTAGTTAACGGCATTATAGCTAGAGGACGGCAGCGCAGTATTAGTAAACGGATTTTGTGCTTTTCCCTACCTACATTTATAGTAAGTATTTTCAATTAAAAAAATAATATTACGGTAAATTATTATTTGTGTAGTACATTTAAGTAAATTTAAAAACAAATATAAAACAAAGTCGCTTTCTGTGTCTCTATACGCTTAAATCTTTAAAATTACGTTCAATGCACTATTTTTAGTAGATCGATGGTTTCAAGAGGAAGTTTTGATGTTAAATTCATCCGAAGCAATGAGAGAGCGGGTCAATAGTCTTCATCAAAGTAGAAAACTCTTTGATAAATACAACATTTATAAATATTAATTTAAATACACCGCATTCTCACCAATGCATCTATATCTAACTATAGACAAACTCGGACTAATGCCCTCCCCAAAAAAGTAAATGATGTCATCCATTACTCATGCCCCTTGGGGACAAAAGTTCTTTGTGCCCTTTAAGATGGATAGTTGATTACGAAGATCAAATCCGCGTGTCATCTATTAGCCAGCAGTTTTCATTGTGTAGGGAAAATTATATATCAATAAAAAAACGTTTAACTCCCAGGGCTATTCTTGCACTGATTTCGTTTACCACAAATGGGTAGCTAGTAGTTTAAAAGATGCAGGTAGGTAGGCTCTGTACATTAAGATTTTTTCTATGTATAAGTGTTTTATGTGGTTCTCTATTTCATCTCATAAAATTTTTATCCATAATTTTACATCTCATAATGTTTTATGTCCGAATCATCATTTGCCCGAATGATCATTATCCCTAACTACATTTATCATAATATCACTTGCCCTAAAATCGAAATCCCTAAATATTATTTACCCTAAAATCTTTTGCCATAAATATCACAATCTATAAAGTTTAAAAGACATAAAGGCTTTTCCATAAACGTCATAAGTCCGAAAGTACTAAAGGTCCTAAAATGTTTTGCTATAAATATTACAATCCATAATATGTGAAATGCACAAATCTATTCTATAATTTGTTACATATCCTAAATATTCATTTGGCAAACGAGACATTTAACAACAGTACCATCTTACAAAAACTGACTTATTATGTGTGACGAACATCGGTATATATAAATATATTTATTTTTATTTGTGTATCCACTGTTACATAGAAATTAAACAGTAGTAAATATTTTCTGGCGCTTCGCCGGCCGCTGCCGCGGCACGCTCGCTTCGCTCGCTCGGCTCGCGCGTTTTATGGTCACCAGTTCTAACCTAACCTAACCAAAATTCTAACCTTACCTAACCATCATCATCATCATCATCAGCCCATATACGTCCCCACTGCTGGGGCACGGGCCTACCCTAAACTAGGGCGATAAGGCCTTAGTCGACCACGCTGGCCAAGTGCGTGTTCGTCGACTACACAACCTTAGAATTTCTTCTTTGGTGTGCAGGTTTCCTCACGATGTTTTCCTTCACCGTTAAAGCGTCGAATGATGGTACATAAGAATTTCAAATTTGAAAAACACATTGGTACCTGGCGGGGTTTGAACTGGCGACCTCTCGCATGGCAAGCAACGACCTTAACCACTCGGCCATCGACGCTTTAGCCTTACCTAACCAAATTTATCAAAATAATGATTTTCCAAATATTGTGTTTTAATTTGACCCGTACCATATCTATTATCAGATCGATTAATAAAAGAAACATTTGTCAAATAAAACATTTTATCAAACTTTTTAGACCAATAGTAGTTTGGTATGATAACTCAGTTGTTAAATATTTCATTTTGCAAAATAATTATTTGTAAAATGAAAATTTAACTGTTGATCATTTGGTCAAAAAGTAAGTCATTTATAAAATGATGATTTGACGAAACCATTTTTTGGCCAAACATTTTTTGAATAAAACAAAATTATAAATAATCATTCATAATTCGGACTAATATATTATGATAAAACTCCATTCGTAGTAACGAACATTATACTATGTAACACTTCGGGCATTTAACTTTATAGCAAGTAATTTTAGGAAATTTGATTATTATAGAACTCGATATTATGACAAAAAATGATTAGAATTAAAGACAATTAGGGATTATGAAATTTCGTACATTCGAACATTATGGATTTTGATGATTATAGCAAACGTGTTAGGGATTTTGATTTTCGGACAAACGATTTTCGGATAAGAAACAGACTCCCGTTTTATGTTTATTGTGTCTACCTAAAAGGGAGTTCCCACATCTAATTTGTAATAGACGAAGTTACTGTAATAAATATTTGTATTTGTATTTGTGTCTGTAAGGTAATGGAAATCTCTTTTAAATTGGATTAGGTACTTACACGAGCGGTACCGAAACCAGGTATTTATTTATTTATCTTGACATCCAGTGGCTTTTACATTTTAATTATAAGTAACATGAACATTTGAAATAATGTGGTACAATGCAAAGCTATCCAATCAAAGGAGGTATTTTATCACATGTCTTATAAAGATCGCACAACGATCCCACTGTCATGTTAAATTTTAGATAGATGGAATGATAAGAATAGTTTTCATAGTCGACCTGCTTAATTACTTCTTAAAGTTTTTAATTTGACTATTAAAGACGTAGATAAAACTAATGCCAGCCCATTTAAACTACGTATAAGTTTTAACTATAAAAGTTTGAGTTTCTAAATCATCATTACGCCCTTTGTGAGAAATGAAACATCACACACAATGACTACTAATGGCACCTATCTGACTAGTATTAACCCCGGCTTTGAAGGGAGAGACCTAATGATGAGGCTAATAAAAGTACATTCAGGTTTACTCACGTGAACAAAATTTAGGTATACTTATTTCCTCAAAGAGAGCGACAATGTAATGCAGATTATAATAAGAGACATTTTCATTTTAAAATGGGTAGGATTTGCATATCGGTAACTAAACTTCTTTTCTTTAAGTAAGTCCATATGTGAAGAATTCCTGAGCCAATGTACCAATGTAACCATACGCTCTATTATACCTAAGTGTATAGCAATAGATCAATAAGATAGCTAGTTAAGGTACATATTTATGGAATATTGGTGTCATATATTGTGTGGGCTCTACATTACTGACTGTTCTATCGCTGTAAGATTAAGGTCATCAACCCGGAACGTGTAATTTAATTATTTGGGACAGTGTTGTAGGTTACAAATGAAGGACCGTAGTCCATCTCTCTCCTGGATGCGAGTAAGATAGACAGAAGTGGCGAGCATTTGAGGAGGCCAATGTCCAGGAGAGGACAGAAATGGGCTGATGATGATGATTATCATGAGTCCATCTCCCATGCCGAGAGTGTTCAACTCATTGAAGTGTGTGTGTTTTCTTATTTCATAAACATGCCTAGATTCAATAACGGTGCAAGGCTCATTGATATCTAAGTATGTTTGTATTATTCATGTCAATCAAGATTTTTACTTCACTATCTTAGTGAAAAAAAAAACCAACTTAGTATCACATATTTTGTAACCGAAATTATTTTTGGCTAAGTTTGCTATGCTGCATAACATGCATCTTAGGGCGTATGTTATCAAAAATATGAGAGGCAGGACAAGTAAAAATGTGAATGATATTACCGAGGAGTATATTTTCCTACATGATGAGCACGAACACTTTTCTACGATTTTACTATGAGCTTTCCTCCGCGCGCCCGTCTAAGCGAATTCAGCACACCTGTTTTGTTCCCATTTGTTTGATCCTGTCCGGAATTTTATTACGAACCGTCTGTACTGGAGCTAGAAAGAAAGTTAGGCTCAATTTAATTTAGACAGTTCATAGAAAATTACGAGTACTTTATATTTTTTGTTAAGTTACTTCTACGTGTCGGTGAACTAGGCTAAGTTTGTTTTTTTGATTTTTAATTTACTGGAAAACTGAATTATATATTTTAGCCAATTAAATTTTCGGATCATATCCCCAGTGGAATATAATAAGGAATACAGAGACTACCAGCATACCAAAACTACGAGAGCCATCCGCTCCCCCGAAAGTCCGGTCATGATGACGAGGCTACTCCAAGCCACCATCGTAAGTCAGTTAGGAAAAAAAAAGAAAACACAATCCATACTTTATTTTTCCCCTAGATCAAAATTGTACCTAATCTGATTACGTTTTGGTACATACCTTTAAAACAGATTATGGGCATACCTACGCAGGTACCTACCCTGTACGGTAGATTTAAAAGTACAACTGAGTCAGAATTATCAAAATTTTCGTTTGGGATGAAGAAACAGGTAACATCTCCTCGTTAGTGAATTACAATTTTCCCTTGAACTCATTAACTAGCTGGGAAAGTTCGTCAAGCTGACTGAGTAAAACTTCACAACTTGTAGGCACCTTCTACTAATTTAATTATAATCCTTTATAGTGCGAGTGGAGTCCGTTGGCTGGTTTTGAAATAAAACTATTAACAAGAGCATTTACGCTTTTTTTGTAGGTTTGACGATCGAAGCCCAAAATTAATTTACACTGAAAGGGCCAATTGGATGTAAGGAACTAACTACTCGCCGCGCTTTAAACTAAATAAAATAATAATATCTACTATAAAACAAAAACGGAATAGATGACAAAAGAGACTCAAAATAGGTAAAACCAGTGATGATATGAATTACAATATCGCATGTTAACACTATTTTGGAGTTTGAAAATAAAGATAGGATTTAATAACGGCAGACAACGTAGAACTACAAAACAAAACATAAACTATCAAATACACAGGTACTTACATCAAGTAGACAAGTACTATGTACCTATATAGGTAGACTATGAAGTCAACGTACTTAGTATAAAGCTCTTTGCTGTATCTATTGCGTGAGCTTCATAAGTGTGAAACATCCCAGGCAGTGAGGTCGACTGATTAAGTGTTAACATCCGTCCGGATATTGAGCGCTCCCGCGAGCGATCGGGCGCTTTGCATTCTGAGACTTTTGTTGTTTATTTGAAGAGTACTACATGGAACTTACGCCTCGATATACAGAACGTGTTTTTTAGAACTTTTAGAAAGTCTGATTTAAAAAATAACTTGCGAATTGGACTCGCGCTCTGTAGGTGTCCCAAGAAGTATAGAAATACAAAGAAAAAATTGCAAAAAATTTCATTTGGTAATTTGTTTACATGATCAATAGTTATATCGATAGGTAAATCTCAGTTATTTGCATTGAATGAAAATTTGAGAAAATGATCGTATCGATGTTTGAAACCTACCTTAATCTAAAAGTGCAAAAAACGTATCTCCTGATGATCATATTATTAAACAAAAGATTCTAACTGAGTTATCATCATCATCATCAGCCCATCTCCGTCCCCTGTTGGAAATAGGCCTCCCAAAATGCACGCCACTTCTGCCGTTCTTCGGCTACTCGCATCCAGCTCCTGCGTAATTCGTCACTCCACCTGGCGTCCTACCAGTAGCGTAGCGTGTCTTTTCGGGGCCTCGTATAAAAAAATTGTCATTTGTAAAATAAAACAAATAAGTAAATTTTACTTTTTTTCTTAACATACTTTGGGGGCCCCCGTATAATTGATACGGCGGTAGCTACGGCCCTGCGTCCTACTCAGAGCTAGGACAAAACCTAATAATGGAAAGAAATGAGACAGTACAGCAATGTACGTATTGGGATCAGTAAAACAAGGCAACTGAGTAAGATTTCTGGTAATATAATCAAGAACTAAAACGAAAAGTAAAAAAACAGTTTCTGTTTTTCGTAAAACAAAAACGCAATGACAGATAAATAACAAATACTGTCAACATAAATTCATTATGGCAAAGGTATCAAACTTTATAGAGCCTACATTAAAATTTATAATTTAATAGTACGTTACATATTATTTTCGGAATAATCATATTACTCCACCAGACAAACCAAAACCGCATTCCCACATTACTCAGCACTAAAGACATACCTTACGTCCAGAACTCCATTTAATTATTCCCGTAGACCACACGTTTGTTTCACTCAAAACAACCCTCTTAATAATACAGGGATGTAATGAGACTATCCGCAGTAGGGGCTTATTACGCCGCCGGCTGTTCCGTGTTCAGGTGAAATTCAAATTAGCATTCTCGGTACCCGGGTTAGTCTCCGTTAATAGAATAACGCGGGCTGTACCTGCGTACACCCGTAATTCTAGATATGTACTTACGTATATTGTACCTATGTAAAGTACTGTTACTTAATATCTATTAAATTTGAAACATGCTAATACACATAGATTGAATGTTTGAGGAATATTGGCTGAATACTGAAACGATAATTACCCAGATACCATCGAGAGATCGGCGCTATCCGTCTAAGCGCTAACCTGGGATGATTTATCGATAAAGTAGACTCTAAATTCCGATACAACATCGAGTTAAGCATCATAATTTATTATTTTCAGTTCACCTATTTCACCTATTCGTTTAGTACATAAATTGAATATGAACTATAGCAACTTGTACATCTTTATTTTAAAGAAATACTGTTGATACCTACATCATTTTTACGAAAACCTACATGGTACAATCAAAAACATAGGAAAGTGGAAACACTTGGAAATCCAATTACGGGGAAAGCTGTCGATGAGCAATACCAACTGACCATTGCTCCCCAGTGTATGACCAAACATCGTTTGCTCAGAATCGAAACTGAAAAATTGGAGTTAGTGACAAATCTAGGTAACGTTAGTAGTAGGCTGTAAAATAACTTAAGGATTTCTAGGTATAACAATAATTATGCGATGGCCAAAAAGAAAATTCATCAGACTTGTTCTGCCTCTCGGAATGTTGACATTTAGCTTCGGAGTTAATCTGATCAAATTAATAAAGCAATCTAGTTCTAAGATAACATCTGATGTCTAGTCCCTATCGCAAGCAATCAATTACACTCCTGTCTGTTTATTGTTAACCTCATTAGGAATAATTAATTTTGGAATAAGATTTACACATTGGTTAGGATTTTTCCTAGAGGGATAGGCAGAGATCACTTCCTGCCATATGCTACGATCTTGGCATATTTGGAGATATTTCTAACTAGGTACCTAGGTAGACGTAGAGGACTTATGTACTACCTAACATCCATATTTGTACCGTATCTGGATCTGTCTGTTATAAAATATATTTAAGTTTATTTGTGTATCCTCTGTTGATTCTGATATCTGTAACACTAGTGCATAGACTACTTACTTATCACAGGATCAGATCAATGTAGTTATATAATATTTCCAACAAATTTTTTGAAATTAAACTGCTATTTTTAGCCACACAAATAAAAACACTAAACAACCTACGCTACCGAAAGGTCAAAATCCACAATCACAAGGACTCCAAAACAAGGCATCTCTCGGAGTCGTAACCTAAAATTGGCTGCTTGTAAAACGGGCCGCCCCGCGAGATTTCATCTCATAAACGGGTGGTTTTTTCCCCAGAAATCCCAGGGGGTCACTACAGCTGTAAATAAGAACGGCACGGCTCCGATAAAACGCGCTACAACATTCGGAAACCGGGATCGAGTGGGAGGATTGTTTCGAGTGCGGAAGTTATAGTGAACTTTTATGGGAACGCTGTAAAGTGGCTGTACCTACCTCACCTAGGATGAAAGGTTTGTTGATATTTGAAAGTTAATCTTCAGCAATACTTTGGATTTGGAACTGATCAATCATATTGAATATATCTACTAGGTGCAGTTCTAAAGATAGAAATACGAATTTTCTGCTGTTGTTATTTCCTCAAAATATTTATTATTAACTAGCTTTTAATATATTTGTTTAATTACGCAATATTTACCTTAGTTTTTACTACATACCTAATCATAACGTAAATACGAGACAATCCCATGAGTAGAATACCCATCTTTTGCCACTTCATAGTAAGTCACATGGTAGTCTTCCATTATTTTTTGTTATGCGATTTTTTATGTTTAATAGGAGATATTTTAGATACTTTTCCACATTAACTTATCATATTACACCACTACCCTCATATTTAACCTTCGGCTGAATAAAATGACAAGGACTATGCAAACGCAAGGTCTTTAGGCCTCAAATTTCGCACAACAGCAAGACCTCGTTATCTTGACCGAGACCCGATCAAAAATTAGGACGCTCTTCGTCCGAATTCTGGATGTCCACTTACACTTGATCTTACCATAGTGTAAGGAAAACGTATACTGTATGAGTGAAATACCAAACTGTTGACGGAAAACTCTTTTTTCTGAGAGCCTTGTTTCTCTGCAAGTAGAGGATGTCAGATGGCAACCACTAGAGCCATTAGACATGCTTTATTGATTAAGTAGTGGAAATATTAATAAGATAAGAATAATTAACACCTACCTTGCGCGTGCACCGTGAAAAGTCGGGAAACCTTTTTTTTTTCAGAATTCAATACAACCACGAGGCACACAACACACATTTTTACATGCCATGTATGGCGAAATATATTGTTGATCACACAAGTTCATGACCGCATCCTATTGATAAATGTACCGTGTTTCTAGTAAACAATGATATTCTATTCTATTCACAATAATATTTTCACAAACATAATTATACAAAAACATAATTTATAAACAAGGAAACAGAAAGAAAATCGCAGCCGAGCCGGCATAGAAAATGCCAAATCTTTAACTTTATTTGACTTACCCTTAGTTTGGCGCCCCAAACTAAGGGTAGGTACCTACCTAGTTGTAATTTGCAGCGACTTCATTAATTTACAAAAATATGAGCAACGTATGTTCTTACGTAAGTTTTTTTTAAAAGAGAAAGATTTTTTTTATATTTCATTTATCGTCTGCCAGCTATTGTCTGGGCTAGCAATATCCTACACAAACATTATAAATCGAGCTTACTACGCTACGCTGAAAAGATCGAATCGTAAAGCAGGTTTACTTTCATTCATTTTTACTTAGCCCTCGCCCTATCGGGAAACAATCACGGCTTAGTCCGGCCTTTCCCGCCCTCGGGGACTTTTTTTGCGGCGGCCCTATATCAGAAATGTTTTTGCCAGTTTCTTATCAACGAGACCAATCAGCTGCTCTCTTCGCAAAAATAGGATTTTCGGAAGACACTACTTAGGTAAAGTATACTGATAAATGAAAGATAAACGCTTCCTTGAAACCTTTTCAGAATAAAGATATTGAGTAAATTAAATTAGTACAAAGCCTATAGTCTTTTTCACCTAAGATGATCCCTGTGACACTTCATTGTGTTCTGAATCACGCATTTTACGTTTGACAAACGAAAATAATTTTATTGCACACTTTTTTCATTTCATTGCGGCGTCATTAGGAAAAATATTAAAATAAATATTTTTATACTTTTAAATGATAAACAGTATCGTTTAGTTTAATTTAGTGTAATAGAACATATTAAAAAAATACCTATGCAGTTCGTATATGTAGAATGGAATGTAGTATACCAGAGCCGCTCTAAGTTGGCCGATTTGACACATGTCAGACTGACTGCACTAGTGAGGGACAACGGTAAAATTGCCGAAGTATATAAGTAATAGTTATTTCCACTTTATAACCAAGCAAGGTCTAATTATAACAAATTTATTAAAAACATTTTTTCACATCCAGAAGATTGAATTGAAGTTTCTTATTTAAAAATATATTTATTTTGAAATACAATACTTATTATAGTCTTTTTCAGCCAAGATGATCCCTGTGACACTTCATTGTGTTCTGAATCACGCATTTTACGTTTGACAAACGAAAATAATTTCATTGCACACTTTTTTCATTTTAATGCGGCGTCATTAAGAAAAATATTAAAATAAATCATTTTAAAGTTTTAAAAGGGAAACAGTATCGTTTAGTTTAATTTAATGTAAGAGAAAATTTAAAAAAAGTACCTATGCAGTTTGTAAACGTAGAATGGAATTTATTACATTCCATTCTACGTATACTACTGATAAATGAAAGATAAACGCTTCCTTGAAACCTTTTCAGAATAAAGATATTGAGTAAATTAAATTAGTACAAAGCCTATAGTCTTTTTCACCTAAGATGATCCCTGTGACACTTCATTGTGTTCTGAATCACGCATTTTACGTTTGACAAACGAAAATAATTTCATTGCACACTTTTTTCATTTTAATGCGGCGTCATTAAGAAAAATATTAAAATAAATCATTTTAAAGTTTTAAAAGGGAAACAGTATCGTTTAGTTTAATTTAATGTAAGAGAAAATTTAAAAAAAGTACCTATGCAGTTTGTAAACGTAGAATGGAATTTATTACATTCCATTCTACGTATACGAACTGCATAGGTATTTTTTTTAAATTTTCTATTACATTAAATGAAACTAAACGATACTGTTTGTCATTTAAAAGTATAAAAATATTTATTTTAATATTTTTCCCAATGACGCCGCCATAAAATGAAAAAAGTGTGCAATAAAATTATTTTCGTTTGTCAAACGTAAATGCGTGATACAGAACACAATGAAGTGTCACAGGGATCATCTTAGGTGAAAAATACTGTAAAACCTTCATCCTATTTAAAAAAAATACCTGATGAGTATTATCCATTGCGTCACTATGAAAACGTGTCAAACGGCGTAACCTTGTAAAAGCGTAATACAGAGTGGAAATTTTGCATTTTCTTTTTATAATTCAATTATTTTAAGTAATAAAAGACAAATAATTAGATAATTTGGTGCATTTGACATTTTGAAATAAAGTCTTATTTTTAAAAGCTGTTCTTTATGATTCGCTAAATATGTTCCTCTTAACAAGGATAAATGCAAAATATAAAATAAAAAGTGTCAAATCGGCCAACTTAGAGCGGCTCTGGTATAAAGTCTTCACTGTAGCTTAACTACTGGACCTTCTTGCATGATTTTTTTCTAGAAGTAGTTCAATAGTGATTCTTTATAATAACGATACCGATTTGAGTCATAACCCTATCATATTGGAATAAAAAAATAAATTTTCACAAAAGTTTTACGAATCGAATTGTGTCTATATAGTAGGTAGTATTAAACTAAACGATTCTTAAATGACACCGCAATAAAATAAAAAGGTGTGCAATAAAATTATTTTCGTTTGTCAAACGTAAAATGCGTGATTCAGAACACAATGAAGTGTCACAGGGATCATCTTAGCTGAAAAAGAGTATAGTAATCGAAAAAATATTGGAAAATGATGTGAAATAAAAAAGGCAAAAAGGTATAAGCTGAGTAGTAAATCAGGCTGTATTTTTAGCGAAAATCTTAAGAAAACATTAGAAGGCCTTTTTAGGAATGCTAAATCAGGGGATTTTGTGGGATACCTACCTATTTGAATGTTTCATTATTTACCAAGTGTAATCTACTGCAATCTCGAAAGTAAAATCTTAAAGTGTGAGACTTGATCGCCAAATTCAACAAACCTACACAATACCTTGTTCAAAGGAACCTCTGTTCCAAGTAAAATATTCCGTAAGAAAATTGACGCGAGCACAGAGAGGTCCCTAGAGTTTTGTAGTACGGTCAACACAAATATATCCACACTGTAAGGTCGTATAGCTAAATGACAGCATTCAGTTTAGTTTTATTTATGACACATATTTAAGAAGAAGAAAAAACAATTGTAAGACAGCGAGCGTGTGACTATCATCAATAAAAACTAGTATCTACGAAGTTGGCTTTTATTCAAGCAAAGCAACATAATAGCTCTCCCTCGACGTTTAACATGGTCCTTCGAGGTCGGTGAGGAAGTCGTCCTAGTGGTGACGCGGTTTTGAAGTGGTGGTGCCGTGCTGGTTGAGGAGCAGCATCCTGAGGAGTTGGAGCTGCAGCAGGAGTCCAGGCTTGGTGGAGAATCCGGCTTTGGACTTCGGGACGGTGCTGATGCTGAGGAGGAGGTGCCGTCAGGAACCAGTTCTGGTACAGTGACATCACGAGTGTGTGAAAGGGACAAAAAACTGTGAGTGTTTGATTTTTTTTCGTCTTCAAGTCAAGCGAAATTGATCTTTGTGTGTACGTGGTAGTTGTCTTGAAGAAATTTGGTGGTCAACAAGACATTATTAGTAGTGGTGTAGGAATTTGAACCTTGTGTGTGAGTGAATTTTAACTTGTAAGAATTTGGTTTGTTTACATTAACTTAGCCTAAATTTTAAGAAAAGTGGTTCCGACGGGGAACCTATGCCCGATTTTGTTTCGGCTTTAAGTGTTTCAAAACAATTAGAATTTTTTCGTGGTTTTTGTTGTTGACACTTATCTTGTCATAGTAAAATTTTGATGTTGTCAAAACTGTAGTGTTTGAAGTTTTCGTTTATTTTATTTGGTGTTTACATTTGTTAAAGTTTCTATATATTTTATTTACGTGTTGAATTTTAATACGATGGATTCAGAAATAAATTTGCAAATTGATAACTACGAAAAAATTTATAAAGCGAGAGTAAATTATAAAAAGTCGCCAAAGGATCGTATTACTGAAATATATTGTGAAACAAAATTAGAATTATTAGAGGAATTGTGGAAATGTTTTTGTGAAACTCATAGAACTCTAGTGAAAATCTATGGTGATGCATTAAAGAATCACGAGTATTGTGAGAAAGACATTTACGATATCACAGAAGATATTTACACGGAATACAAAACGGAATTAAAATCTAGAATTGACGCATTTTCTAAACAGGATACTAAAATAATAGAGTCTCATGGTGAGGTAGGTCAGAGATCTGATAGGTCTGATCTATTCCAGTTGCCTAAAATTGTAATACCTAAGTTCTCTGGTAATTACACGGAATGGATCACTTATCGGGATCTATTCACATCTTTGATCCATAACAATTCAAATATTGATAATGTGCAAAAAATGCACTATTTGAAAAGTTCATTGTCTGGGGAAGCTGAGCAATTGCTCAGACAAATTCCAATATCTGAGGCTAATTATGATAGGTGTTGGAATCTGTTAAAAGCTAGGTTTGATAATAAGCGCTATTTGTCACATTTTATTTTGAAACGGTTACTTAGTCAGAAAAATATTATTAGTGAATCTGCTATTGCTTTAAAAGAACTGATTGATACAACTAACGATTGTTTAAGTGGGTTAGCTAATTTAGATATTAATACTAGTAATTGGGATATAATTGTTATACATATTTTGTGCTTAAAACTTGATTCTGAAACTAGAAAACAATGGGAATTTAACGTTACGAATAGTACTTCATCAGAAGAGTTGCCTAAGTATAATAAATTTGTTGAATTTCTAACTAATAGATACAGAGCGCTGGAATTTTTGGACACCAAAGTGGGGTCTAATAAATATCAACCAATAAATAATTATAGTCAGAATAACATTGTAAAATTCAAATCAATGCATACTACTAAAGTTTGTGTATGTGTATTTTGCTCGGAAGAACACAAGCTAAGCTCTTGTAGGAAATTTGCAAATGAGAATGTTGACCATCGTCGTAATTTTGTCCAGTCCAATTATTTGTGTTATAATTGTCTAGGAGCCAATCATGGGGCAAAGGCTTGTCAATCGCACATCAAGTGTAAGTTGTGCCATCGTAAACACCACACACTTTTACATCCTAGCAATGGAAATGGCGCGCAATCTAATGTTGCGCAGGTTGAGTCGCAGGGAGAGGATAGTCCACCAAGGGAAACGGAGCCTAATAATAAGGCAGGTAAGGCAAGTAGCTCATCAGCTACTGTCACATGTAATTTTTCGACAGGATCTGTAAAACAGGTATTGTTAGCGACGGCGCTAGTCAGTACCGAGTCGAAAAATGGGAGCTGTCATGTTTTAAGAGCCTTGTTAGATCAAGGGTCTCAAGGAAATTTCGTTACCGAATCGGCGGTAAGTGATTTAAAATTAACTAAAACCCCATACACGGGAAGATTTTAGGTGTGGGTGGGGAGAAAGGATTGATCTCAAAAGGGGTAGTTGACATTAAAATCAAATCCAGATTGAATCCCAGCTGGAGTGTGAACATAAAAGCTTTCGTTCTGAAATCCATTACTTCTCTTCTTCCCAGCCGGAAAGTAGAAGAATGTAATCTTTCAGAGTTTAAAGGCATTGACCTTGCTGATCCAGGGTACAACCGGCCTAATAAAATAGATCTGTTATTAGGTGCCGAAGTAGTCAGTAAGGTCATGCTGGAGGGGATAAGAAAGGGATTTCAGGGATCACTTCTGGCGCAATCCACCACTTTGGGTTGGGTAATATCAGGTACTATTAATGCAGCGGTTTCTCAAAAT
This sequence comes from Maruca vitrata, assembly GCA_039566165.1. Lineage (NCBI taxonomy): Eukaryota > Metazoa > Arthropoda > Insecta > Lepidoptera > Crambidae > Maruca > Maruca vitrata. The sequence continues at coordinate 12,446,438 of CM076921.1, forward strand.
AGAGGGGTTATGGCATTGCATTGTCAGTTAGAAGAAGGCAATGATCTATTAAAGAAATTTTGGGAGTTAGAAACGGGTATAGGGTTGACAAAGGAACAAACTTATACAAAGGAAGAAAATAAATGTGAAGAAATTTTTAGAAAAACTACAACCAGAGATGAAACAGGGAGGTATGTGGTTAGATTGCCTTTTAAAACGGAAGACCCCGAGTGCAAAAGAGGAGAAACTAGAAATATAGCAATTAATAGATTGAAGGGGTTAGAAAAAAGGTTTGAAAGAGATAATAAATTGAAAGAAAGTTACGCAGCAGTGGTAAATGAATATTTGGATAAGGGATACATGATTGAAGTAATGGAACCTGATGAGAAAAGAGACGAATCTGTTTATTTGCCGCATCATGCAGTAATAAGAAACGATAGAGAGACGTCCTAGTGGTGACGCAGTTTTGAAGTGGTGGTGCCGTGCTGGTTGAGGAGCAGCATCCTGAGGAGTTGGAGCTGCAGCAGGGGTCCAGGCTTGGTGGAGAATCCGGCTTTGGACTTCGGGACGGTGCTGATGCTGAGGAGGAGGTGCCGTCAGGAACCAGTTCTGGTACAGTGACATCACGAGTGTGTGAAAGGGACAAAAAACTGTGAGTGTTTGATTTTTTTCGTCTTCAAGTCAAGCGAAATTAAACTTTGTGTGTACGTGGTAGTTATCTTGAAGAAATTTGGTGGTCAACAAGACTTTATAGTAGTGGTGTAGAAATTTGAACCTTATGTGTGAGTGAATTTTAACTTGTAAGAATTTGGTTTGTTTACATTAGCTTAGCCTAATTTTTAAGAAAAGTGGTTCCGACGGGGAACCTATGCCCGATTTTGTTTCGGCTTTAAGTGTTTCAAAACACTTAGAATTTTTTCGTGGTTTTTGTTGTTGACACTTGTCTTGTCATAGTAAAATTTTGATGTTGTCAAAACTGAAGTGTTTGAAGTTTTCGTTTATTTTATTTTCTGTTTACATTTGTTAAAGTTTCTATATATTTTATTTACATGTTGAATTTTAACTTTCTTTAACGATGGATTCAGAAATAAATTTGCAAATTGACAACTACGAAAAAATTTATAAAGCAAGAGTAAATTATAAAAAGTCACCTAAGGATCGTATAACTGACATATATTGTGAAACAAAATTGGAATCATTAGAGGAATTGTGGAAATGTTTTTGTGAAACTCATAGAACTTTAATAAAAAGCTATGGTGATGCATTAAAGAAACACGAGTATTGTGAGAAAGACATTTACGACATCACGGAGGAAATTTACACTGATTATAAAACGGAACTAAAATCTAGAATTAACACATTTACTAAACAGGATACCAAAAAAATAGAGTCTCATGGTGAGGTAGGTCAGAGATCTGATAGGTCTGATCTATTCCAGTTGCCTAAAATTGTAATACCGAAATTCTCTGGTAATTACACAGAATGGATCACCTATCGGGATTTATTTACATCTTTGATACATAAGAAACTTTACAGATTTTATTCCGGCCTCCCATAACCCACCGAAATTGGGAGCATGTGGCGGAATAAAATGCCACGTTGTATTGTTGGTAGCTAACTGTTCAGCAATTTCAGGTAAAATGCTGTCCTTCTCATTGGATGGTCCTTCGAGGTCGGTGAAGAAGTGGTGGTGCCGTGCTGGTTGAGGAGCAGCATCCTGAGGAGTTGGAGCTGCAGCAGGAGTCCAGGCTTGGTGGAGAATCCGGCTTTGGACTTCGGGACGGTGCTGATGCTGAGGAGGAGGTGCCGTCAGGAACCAGTTCTGGTACAGTGACATCACGAGTATGTGAAAGGGACAAAAAACTGTGAGTGTTTGATTTTTTTTATTACGTCGTCTTCAAGTCAAGCTAATTTGAACTTTGTGTGAACGTGGTAGTTAACTTGAAGAAATTTGGTGGTCAACAAGACATTATTGGTAGTGGTGTAGAAATTTGAACCGTATGTGTGAGTGAATTTTAACTTGTAAGAATTTGATTTGTTTACATTAACTTTGCCTAAATTTTAAGAAAAGTGGTTCCGACGGGGAACCTATGCCCGATTTTGTTTCGGTTTTAAGTGTTTCAAAACAATTAGAATTTTTTCGTGGTTTTTGTTGTTGACACTTATCTTGTCATAGTAAAATTTTGATGTTGTCAAAACTGAAGTGATTGAAGTTTTCGTTTATTTTATTAGGTGTTTACATTTGTTAAAGTTTCTATATATTTTATTTACGTGTTGAATTTTAATTTTCTTTAACGATGGATTCAGAAATAAATTTGCAAATTGACAACTACGAAAAAATTTATAAAGCAAGAGTAAATTATAAAAAGTCACCAAAGGATCGTATAACTGAAATATATTGTGAAACAAAACTAGAATCATTAGAGGCATTGTGGAAATGTTTTTGTGAAACTCATAGAACTCTAGTGAAAAGCTATGGTGATGCATTAAAGAATCACGAGTATTGTGAGAAAGACATTTACGATATCACAGAAGATATTTACACGGAATACAAAACGGAATTAAAATCTAGAATTGTCGCATTTACTAAACAGGATACCAAAATAATAGAGTCTCATGGTGAGGTAGGTCAGAGATCTGAGAGGTCTGATCTATTCCAGTTGCCTAAAATTGTAATACCGAAATTCTCTGGTAATTACACAGAATGGATTACCTATCGGGATTTATTTACATCTTTGATACATAACAATTCAAATATTGATAATGTGCAAAAAATGCACTATTTGAAAAGTTCATTGTCTGGGGAAGCTGAGCAATTGCTCAGACAAATCCCAATATCTGAGGCTAATTATGATAGGTGTTGGAATCTGTTAAAAGCTAGGTTTGATAATAAGCGCTATTTGTCACATTTTATTTTGAAACGATTACTTAGTCAGAAAAATATTATTAGTGAATCTGCTATTGCTTTAAAAGAACTGATTGATACAACTAACGATTGTTTAAGCGGGTTAGCTAATTTAGATATTAATACTAGTAATTGGGATATAATTGTTATACATATTTTGTGCTTAAAACTTGATTCTGAAACTAGAAAACAATGGGAATTTAACGTTACGAATAGTACTTCATCAGAAGAGTTGCCTAAGTATAATAAATTTGTTGAATTTCTAACTAATAGATACAGAGCGCTGGAATTTTTGGACACCAAAGTGGGGTCTAATAAATATCAACCAATAAATAATTATAGTCAGAATAACATTGTAAAATTCAAATCAATGCATACCACTAAAGTTTGTGTATGTGTATATTGCTCGGAAGATCACAAGCTAAGCTCTTGTAGGAAATTTGCAAATGAGAATGTTGACCATCGTCGTAATTTTGTCCAGTCCAATTATTTGTGTTATAATTGTCTAGGAGCCAATCATGGGGCAAAGGCTTGTCAATCGCACATCAAGTGTAAGTTGTGCCATCGTAAACACCACACACTTTTACATCCTAGCAATGGAAATGGCGCGCAATCTAATGTTGCGCAGGTTGAGTCGCAGGGAGAGGATAGTCCACCAAGGGAAACGGAGCCTAATAATAAGGCAGGTAAGGCAAGTAGCTCATCAGCTACTGTCACATGTAATTTTTCGACAGGATCTGTAAAACAGGTATTGTTAGCGACGGCGCTAGTCAGTACCGAGTCGAAAAATGGGAGCTGTCATGTTTTAAGAGCCTTGTTAGATCAAGGGTCTCAAGGAAATTTCGTTACCGAATCCGCGGTAAGTGATTTAAAATTAACTAAAACCCCCATACACGGGAAGATTTTAGGTGTGGGTGGGGAGAAAGGATTGATCTCAAAAGGGGTAGTTGACATTAAAATCAAATCCAGATTGAATCCCAGCTGGAGTGTGAACATAAAAGCTTACGTTCTGAAATCCATTACTTCTCTTCTTCCCAGCCGGAAAGTAGAAGAATGTAATCTTTCAGAGTTTAAAGGCATTGACCTTGCTGATCCAGGGTACAACCGGCCTAATAAAATAGATCTGTTATTAGGTGCCGAAGTAGTCAGTAAGGTCATGCTGGAGGGGATTAGAAAGGGGTTTCAGGGATCACTTCTGGCGCAATCCACCACTTTGGGTTGGGTTATATCGGGTACTGTTAATGCAGCGGTTTCTCAAAATAGAGGGGTTATGGCATTGCATTGTCAGTTAGAAGAAGGCAATGATCTATTAAAGAAATTTTGGGAGTTAGAAACGGGTATAGGGTTGACAAAGGAACAAACTTATACAAAGGAAGAAAATAAATGTGAAGAAATTTTTAGAAATACTACAACCAGAGATGAAACAGGGAGGTATGTGGTTAGATTGCCTTTTAAAACGGAAGACCCCGAGTGCAAAAGAGGAGAAACTAGAAATATAGCAATTACGAGATTGAAAGGGTTAGAAAAAAGGTTTGAAAGAGATAATAAATTGAAAGAAAGTTACGCAGCAGTGGTAAATGAATATTTGGATAAGGGATACATGATTAAAGTAATGGAACCTGATGAGAAAAGAGACGAATCTGTTTATTTGCCGCATCATGCAGTAATAAGAAACGATAGAGAGACTACTAAGCTGAGAGTAGTATTTAACGCCTCTCAAGCAGGAAAAAATGGAGTTTCTCTTAACGATGATCTTATAGTTGGACCAACCATCCAACCAGACTTGAGGCATTTAGTGACGGTATGGAGATTGTCATCGATATGTCTCACAGCTGACATTGTTAAAATGTACCTACAAATAAAAGTGCATAAAGATGATACGGACTTTCAAAGGTTGGTATGGAGAAATAATCCGAATGAAGAAATTAAAGATTACAAACTGCTTAGAGTAACCTTCGGAAATGCTTCAGCTCCTTTTTTGGCAGTCCGTACACTACAACAAGTCGCCATTGATGAGGGTGCCAACTATCCTTTAGCTGCTGAAAAAGTAAGTAAAAACTTTTATATGGATGACATGATGTGCGGGTGTGAATCTGTTGCAGAAGGAATGGAATTATATACACAAATGAAAGGTTTGTTAAATAAAGCAGGATTCAGTTTACAAAAATGGTCGAGTAATAACGAGGAGTTGCTGAAAATGATAAAGGTAAGCGAAAATGAAAATGATAAAGGTAAGCGAAAATGGAAATGAGAAAGAGGAGTTCAAGGATGGAATTAATATTAAGATGGATGAAGTAATCAAAATTCTTGGACTTACCTGGGAACGTCACAGCGATCATTTCCGGTACAAGGTCGATCTGCCAGAACTGCTGCCACCGATAACTAAGCGTAAAATAATCGCAGACATTCACCCTTTGGTACAAACCAATAAAATTCCTAAAGTTTAACATCAATCGTTTGGTAAAATACACAATTTATTCGCCGAACGTTTTATTAAGGAATTTTTGCATTTCAATGTGACCACCCTCGTAATTCCGTCTTGACCAGGGTGTTCCTCTACGACTTTACCATATAACCATCTGCATGGGGGAAGACCGTCCTCCTTTATTAAAACGACATCGCCGACCTTTGGTTGCGGCATTTGAGTCGACCACCTATACCTATGAAAGAATTGGTTTAAGTATTCTTTCGACCACTTACGCCAAAATTCCTGGATCATACGCTGAGTATATTGCCATCTTCGAAGCGAGCTAACATTTGTGGACTCGTAATTACGATCAGGAGCCGTGACCAGAGGTTCTCCGACAAGGAAATGACCTGGAGTCAAAACCATATCCTCTAAATCTCCCTCGAGCTTGGATAAAGGCCTCGAGTTCAAGCAAGCTTCGACCTGTGCTAAAACAGTGGACATCTCCTCGTATGTCAAGGTTGAAGTTCCAATTACCCGTTTCAGGTGAAACTTTACAGATTTTATTCCGGCCTCCCATAACCCACCGAAATTGGGAGCATGTGGCGGAATAAAATGCCACGTTGTATTGTTGGTACCTAACTGTTCAGCAATTTCAGGTAAAATGCTGTCCTTCTCATTGGAGAAAAGTTTTCTGATCTCCCCAGCTGCCCCAACAAAATTAGTCCCATTGTCGCTCCAGATGTCCTCACAGCGACCTCTTCGGGCGACAAATCTTTTAAAGGCTTGAAGAAAGCCATGTGATGTAAGTTCGCTGACTGCCTCTACGTGTACTGCCCTAGTGGACATACACACGAACAAACATATATATCCTTTATAGGATTTATGTCCACGACCTCTTGCAGTGCGCATTTCGATAGGACCTGCAAAGTCCACACCACTTCGCAGAAAAGGACGAGCTGGAGTGACCCGAACAGCTGGAAGCTGTCCCATCAATTGTTGGTAAGTACGCCCTTTATTTTTAACGCACTCAACGCACTTTCTGACAAGCGCTTTAACCAACTGCTTACACCCTATAACAAAATATTTGCTCTGTAGATAATTTATTGTTAATTGCGGACCACCGTGCAACGTTTGATGATGAGCATCTGCAATCAACAAAGCCGTGAGCTTGGAATGTCTCGCCATAACAATTGGATGCTTACGACTTGACGACATTCGAGAATTTTCCAATCTCCCGCCTACTCTCAATATGTTTTTATCATCTAATGCTGCATTCAAAGATTTTAATGCATTGTTTTTAACCGGCAAGTTCTTACTTATAGCTTCTATATCCTCTGCAAAATATGTTTTTTGATCGATTTTTATACAAATTTCCAAAGCTTTTTCTATTTCTTCTAATTTTAAATATTTCTTTTTTCTTTCAGGTTCCTGTTTCTTCAGCTCTAAAAACCTACGACAATAAGCTGTTACTCTCACCAGTCTGCTCAATTTTGAAAATCTTTCAAAATAATCTTCCTCTTTTATTATGTTGTGCACCTTTACCGCCTCTATTGTAGTAGTTAGTTCTGTAGGTTTTTTATATTTTATATTTTCAGATTTTAAGAAATCCGGACCATTGAACCACAACGATTTATTTTTCAGCTCAGAAGGTAGAACTCCTCTGGATGCATAGTCTGCTGGATTTTCCTGAGTACTCACGTGTGACCATTGATGCGGATCTATGGAAGTAAGTATTTCAGCGACTCTGTTAGCCACGAACACTTTCCATCGGCAAGGTAAGCTATTCAGCCAGGCTAGTACAATAGTGGAATCCGTCCACGCATGTAAGTGAGTATTTTCTATTTTCAATACCTTGGCTATGTCCACCATCAATCTTGTAAGCTCCACCGCCCCGCATAGCTCCAACCTGGGGATAGACACCTGTTTAATTGGAGCTACCTTAGACTTCGCTGCGACTAATTCTACGTGGATTCTCCCTTCCGCATCGATTACTCGGAGATATACCACAGCAGCATACGCTACCTTCGAGGCATCGCAGAATCCATGGAGTTCCCGTCGAACGTCACTCGTTTTCGTTCCAAGCCATCTTGGAATTCTCAATTCTGTCAAACCCTTCAATCTCTTAATTGCTATATTTCTAGTTTCTCCTCTTTTGCACTCGGGGTCTTCCGTTTTAAAAGGCAATCTAACCACATACCTCCCTGTTTCATCTCTGGTTGTAGTATTTCTAAAAATTTCTTCACATTTATTTTCTTCCTTTGTATAAGTTTGTTCCTTTGTCAACCCTATACCCGTTTCTAACTCCCAAAATTTCTTTAATAGATCATTGCCTTCTTCCAACTAAGAAAAACAATTGTAAGACAGCGAGCGTGTGACTATCATCAATAAAAACTAGTATCTACGAAGTTGGCTTTTATTCAAGCAAAGCAACATAATAGCTCTCCCTCGACGTTTAACATGGTCCTTCGAGGTCGGTGAGGAAGTCGTCCTAGTGGTGACGCGGTTTTGAAGTGGTGGTGCCGTGCTGGTTGAGGAGCAGCATCCTGAGGGGTTGGAGCTGCAGCAGGAGTCCAGGCTTGGTGGAGAATCCGGCTTTGGACTTCGGGACGGTGCTGATGCTGAGGAGGAGGTGCCGTCAGGAACCAGTTCTGGTACAGTGACATCACGAGTGTGTGAAAGGGACAAAAAACTGTGAGTGTTTTTTTTCGTCTTCAAGTCAAGCGAAATTGATCTTTGTGTGTACGTGGTAGTTGTCTTGAAGAAATTTGGTGGTCAACAAGACGTTATTGGTAGTGGTGTAGAAATTTGAACCTTATGTGTGAGTGAATTTTAACTTGTAAGAATTCGGTTTGTTTACATTAACTTAGCCTAATTTTTTAGAGGGGTGGTTCCGACGGGGAACCTATGCCCGATTTTGTTTCGGCTTTAAGTGTTTCAAAACAATTAGAATTTTTTCGTGGTTTTTGTTGTTGACACTTGTATTGTCATAGTAAAATTTTGATGTTGTCAAAACTGAAGTGTTTGAAGTTTTCGTTTATTTTATTTTCTGTTTACCTTTGTTAAAGTTTCTATATATTTTATTTACGTGTTGAATTTTAATTTTCTTTAACGATGGATTCAGAAATAAATTTGCAAATTGATAACTACGAAAAAATTTATAAAGCGAGAGTAAATTATAAAAAGTCACCAAAGGATCGTATTACTGAAATATATTGTGAAACAAAATTAGAATCTTTAGAGGAATTGTGGAAATGCTTTTGTGAAACTCATAGAACTCTAGTGAAAAGCTATGGTGATGCATTAAAGAATCACGAGTATTGTGAGAAAGACATTTACGATATCACAGAAGATATTTACACAGAATACAAAACGGAATTAAAATCTAGAATTGACGCATTTTCTAAACAGCATACTAAAATAATAGAGTCTCATGGTGAGGTAGGTCAGAGATCTGATAGGTCTGATCTATTCCAGTTGCCTAAAATTGTAATACCGAGGTTCTCTGGTAATTACACAGAATGGATCACCTATCGGGATTTATTTACATCTTTGATACATAATAATTCAAATATTGATAATGTGCAAAAAATGCACTATTTGAAAAGTTCATTGTCTGGGGAAGCTGAGCAATTGCTCAGACAAATTCCAATATCTGAGGCTAATTATGATAGGTGTTGGAATCTGTTAAAAGCTAGGTTTGATAATAAGCGCTATTTGTCACATTTTATTTTGAAACGGTTACTTAGTCAGAAAAATATTATTAGTGAATCTGCTACTGCTCTAAAGGAACTCATTGATACAACTAACGATTGTTTAAGTGGGTTAGCTAATTTAGGTATTAATACTAGTAATTGGGATATAATTGTTATACATATTTTGTGCTTAAAACTTGATTCTGAAACTAGAAAACAATGGGAATTTAACGTTACGAATAGTACTTCATCAGAAGAGTTGCCTAAGTATAATAAATTTGTTGAATTTCTAACTAATAGATACAGAGCGCTGGAATTTTTGGACACCAAAGTGGGGTCTAATAAATATCAACCAATAAATAATTATAGTCAGAATAACATTGTAAAATTCAAATCAATGCATACCACTAAAGTTTGTGTATGTGTATTTTGCTCGGAAGAACACAAGCTAAGCTCTTGTAGGAAATTTGCAAATGAGAATGTTGACCATCGTCGTAATTTTGTCCAGTCCAATTATTTGTGTTATAATTGTCTAGGAGCCAATCATGGGGCAAAGGCTTGTCAATCGCACATCAAGTGTAAGTTGTGCCATCGTAAACACCACACACTTTTACATCCTAGCAATGGAAATGGCGCGCAATCTAATGTTGCGCAGGTTGAGTCGCAGGGAGAGGATAGTCCACCAAGGGAAACGGAGCCTAATAATAAGGCAGGTAAGGCAAGTAGCTCATCAGCTACTGTCACATGTAATTTTTCGACAGGATCTGTAAAACAGGTATTGTTAGCGACGGCGCTAGTCAGTACCGAGTCGAAAAATGGGAGCTGTCATGTTTTAAGAGCCTTGTTAGATCAAGGGTCTCAAGGAAATTTCGTTACCGAATCGGCGGTAAGTGATTTAAAATTAACTAAAACCCCCATACACGGGAAGATTTTAGGTGTGGGTGGGGAGAAAGGATTGATCTCAAAAGGGGTAGTTGACATTAAAATCAAATCCAGATTGAATCCCAGCTGGAGTATGAACATAAAAGCTTACGTTCTGAAATCCATTACTTCTCTTCTTCCCAGCCGGAAAGTAGAAGAATGTAATCTTTCAGAGTTTAAAGGCATTGACCTTGCTGATCCAGGGTACAACCGGCCTAATAAAATAGATCTTTTATTAGGTGCCGAAGTAGTCAGTAAGGTCATGCTGGAGGGGATTAGAAAGGGATTTCAGGGATCACTTCTGGCGCAATCCACCACTTTGGGTTGGATAATATCCGGTACTATTAATGCAGCGGTTTCTCAAAATAGAGGGGTTATGGCATTGCATTGTCAGTTAGAAGAAGGCAATGATCTATTAAAGAAATTTTGGGAGTTAGAAACGGGTATAGGGTTGACAAAGGAACAAACTTATACAAAGGAAGAAAATAAATGTGAAGAAATTTTTAGAAATACTACAACCAGAGATGAAACAGGGAGGTATGTGATTAAATACACAAAAAGATATACACAAATGAAAGGTTTGTTAAATAAAGCAGGATTCAGTTTACAAAAATGGTCGAGTAATAACGAGGAGTTGCTGAAAATGATAAAGGTAAGCGAAAATGGAAATGAGAAGGAGGAGTTCAAGGATGGAATTAATATTAAGATGGATGAAGTAATCAAAATTCTTGGACTTACCTGGGAACGTCACAGCGATCATTTCCGGTACAAGGTCGATCTGCCAGAACTGCTGCCACCGATAACTAAGCGTAAAATAATCGCAGATATATCACGCCTTTTTGATCCCTTAGGGTGGGTCACGCCGTGTATAATAGTCGCAAAAATTTTGATACAAAAGTTGTGGATAGCTGGTATAGATTGGGACGAAGAAGCACCTAAAGAATTGTTGAGCGAATGGTGTACTTACCGGAATGATCTGAAGGGTGTGACAGAATTGAGAATTCCAAGATGGCTTGGAACGAAGACGGGTGACGTTCGACGGGAACTCCATGGATACTGCGATGCCTCGAAGGTAGCGTATGCTGCTGTGGTATATCTCCGAGTAATCGATGCGGAAGGGAGAATCCACGTAGAATTAGTCGCAGCGAAGTCTAAGGTAGCTCCAATTAAACAGGTGTCTATCCCCAGGTTGGAGCTATGCGGGGCGGTGGAGCTTACAAGATTGATGGTGGACATAGCCAAGGTATTGAAAATAGAAAATACTCACTTACATGCGTGGACGGATTCGACTATTGTACTAGCCTGGCTGAATAGCTTACCTTGCCGATGGAAAGTGTTCGTGGCTAACAGAGTCGCTGAAATACTTACTTCTATAGATCCGCATCAATGGTCACACGTGAGTACTCAGGAAAATCCAGCAGACTATGCATCCAGAGGAGTCCTACCTTCTGAGCTGAAAAATAAATCGTTGTGGTTCAATGGTCCGGATTTTTTAAAATCTGAAAATATAAAATATAAAAAACCTACAGAACTAACTACTACAATAGAGGCGGTAAAGGTGCACAACATAATAAAAGAGGAAGATTATTTTGAAAGATTTTCAAAATTGAGCAGACTGGTGAGAGTAACAGCTTATTGTCGTAGGTTTTTAGAGCTGAAGAAACAGGAACCTGAAAGAAAAAAGAAATATTTAACATTAGAAGAAACAGAAAAAGCTTTGGAAATTTGTATAAAAATCTATCAAAAAACATATTTTGCAGAGGATATAGAAGCTATAAGTAAGAACTTGCCGGTTAAAAACAATGCATTAAAATCTTTGAATGCAGCATTAGATGATAAAAACATATTGAGAGTAGGCGGGAGATTGGAAAATTCTCGAATGTCGTCAAGTCGTAAGCATCCAATTTTTATGGCGAGAAATTCCAAACTCTCGGCTTTGTTGATTGCAGATGCTCATCATCAAACGTTGCACGGTGGTCCGCAATTAACAATAAATTATCTACAGAGCAAATATTTTGTTATAGGGTGTAAGCAGTTGGTTAAAGCGCATGTCAGAAAGTGCGTTGAGTGCGTTAAAAATAAAGGGCGTACTTACCAACAATTGATGGGACAGCTTCCAGCTGTTCGGGTCACTCCAGCTCGTCCTTTTCTGCGAAGTGGTGTGGATTTTGCAGGTCCTATCGAAATGCGCACTGCAAGAGGTCGTGGACATAAATCCTATAAAGGATATATATGTTTGTTCGTGTGTATGTCCACTAGGGCAGTACACGTAGAGGCAGTCAGCGAACTTACATCACATGGCTTTCTTCAAGCCTTTAAAAGATTTGTCGCCCGAAGAGGTCGCTGTGAGGACATCTGGAGCGACAATGGGACTAATTTTGTTGGGGCAGCTGGGGAGATCAGAAAACTTTTTCTCCAATGAGAAGGACAGCATTTTACCTGAAATTGCTGAACAGTTAGCTACCAACAATACAACGTGGCATTTTATTCCGCCACATGCTCCCAATTTCGGTGGGTTATGGGAGGCCGGAATAAAATCTGTAAAGTTTCACCTGAAACGGGTAATTGGAACTTCAACCTTGACATACGAGGAGATGTCCACTGTTTTAGCACAGGTCGAAGCTTGCTTGAACTCGAGGCCTTTATCCAAGCTCGAGGGAGATCTAGAGGATATGGTTTTGACTCCAGGTCATTTCCTTGTCGGAGAACCTCTGGTCACGGCTCCTGATCGTAATTACGAGTCCTCAAATGTTAGCTCGCTTCGAAGATGGCAATATACTCAGCGTATGATCCAGGAATTTTGGCGTAAGTGGTCGAAAGAATACTTAAACCAATTCTTTCATAGGTATAGGTGGTCGACTCAAATGCCGCAACCAAAGGTTGGCGATGTCGTATTAATAAAGGAGGACGGTCTTCCCCCATGCAGATGGTTATATGGTAAAGTCGTAGAGGAACACCCTGGTCAAGACGGAATTACGAGGGTGGTCACATTGAAATGCAAAAATTCCTTAATAAAACGTTCGGCGAATAAATTGTGTATTTTACCAGTAAACGATTGATTTGCATGTTTATAATCTTGTTATTTTTTAAGTTTTAAGGTTTGTTAGGTGGTTTAACTTTACAATAGACGATTATACAAATTGTTATGTGTTCGCGTTAATATATGGTTTATTGTTAAGTTTCGTTGATTGGTTGGTGTAATGATTTAATATTTACTTGGTTTTTAAACTACTTTAGGAATTTACTTTTACTGTTAGGAATTTTATTGGTTTGTACCAAAGGGTGAATGTCTGGATGACAGTTTGGTTAGTTCATAGTTTAATATTTGTGTGTTTTGTCTTATCTTCCAATCTGTGTTTTATTGTATTCATTTGTAAGCTCAGCAAGGATAAACGGTAGATTTAATTGATTACTCTTAAAAAGGACGAAATAGCAATTTGTCCTTGGCGGGCAGTAAATGTAAGGTCGTATAGCTAAATGACAGCATTAAGTTTAGTTTTGTTTATGACACATATTTAAGAAGAAGAAAAACAATTGTAAGACAGCGAGCGTGTGACTATCATCAATAAAAACTAGGATCTACGAAGTTGGCTTTTATTCAAGCAAAGCAACATAATAGCTCTCCCTCGACGTTTAACATGGTCCTTCGAGGTCGGTGAGGAAGTCGTCCTAGTGGTGACGCGGTTTTGAAGTGGTGGTGCCGTGCTAGTTGAGGAGCAGCATCCTGAGGAGTTGGAGCTGCAGCAGGAGTCCAGGCTTGGTGGAGAATCCGGCTTTGGACTTCGGGACGGCACCAGGTCGGTGAGGAAGTCGTCCTAGTGGTGACGCAGTTTTGAAGTGGTGGTGCCGTGCTGGTTGAGGAGCAGCATCCTGAGGAGTTGGAGCTGCAGCAGGGGTCCAAGCTTGGTGGAGAATCCGGCTTTGGACTTCGGGACGGTGCTAATGCTGAGGAGGAGGTGCCGTCAGGAACCAGTTCTGGTATAGTGACATCACGAGTGTGTGAAAGGGACAAAAAACTGTGAGTGTTTGATTTTTTTTTCGTCTTCAAGTCAAGCGAAATTTATCTTTGTGTGTACGTGGTAGCTATCTTGAAGAAATTTGGTGGTCAACAAGACATTATTGGTAGTGGTGTAGAAATTTGAACCTTATGTGTGAGTGAATTTTAATTTGGTTTGTTTACATTAACTTAGCCTAATTTTTATGAAAAGTGGTTCCGACGGGGAACCTATGCCCGATTTTGTTTCGGCTTTAAGTGTTTCAAAACACTTAGAATTTTTTCGTGGTTTTTGTTGTTGACACTTATCTTGTCATAGTAAAATTTTGATGTTGTCAAAACTGAAGTGTTTGAAGTTTTCGTTTATTTTATTTGGTGTTTGTTAAAGTTTCTATATATTTTATTTACGTGTTGAATTTTAATATTTACAACGATGGATTCAGAAATAAATTTGCAAATTGATAACTACGAGAAAATTTATAAAGCGAGAGTAAATTATAAAAAGTCACCAAAGGATCGTATTACTGAAATATATTGTGAAACAAAACTAGAATCATTAGAGTCATTGTGGAAATGTTTTTGTGAAACTCATAGAACTCTAGTGAAAAGCTATGGTGATGCATTAAAGAATCACGAGTATTGTGAGAAAGACATTTACGACATCACGGAGGAAATTTACACTGATTATAAAACGGAACTAAAATCTAGAATTAACACATTTACTAAACAGGATACCAAAATAATAGAGTCTCATGGTGAGGTAGGTCAAAGATCTGATAGGTCTGATCTATTCCAGTTGCCTAAAATTGTAATACCGAAGTTCTCTGGTAATTACACAGAATGGATCACCTATCGGGATTTATTTACATCTTTGATACATAATAATTCAAATATTGATAATGTGCAAAAAATGCACTATTTGAAAAGTTCATTGTCTGGGGAAGCTGAGCAATTGCTCAGACAAATCCCAATATCTGAGGCTAATTATGATAGGTGTTGGAATCTGTTAAAAGCTAGGTTTGATAATAAGCGCTATTTGTCACATTTTATTTTGAAACGGTTACTTAGTCAGAAAAATATTATTAGTGAATCTGCTATTGCTTTAAAAGAACTGATTGATACAACTAACGATTGTTTAAGCGGGTTAGCTAATTTAGATATTAATACTAGTAATTGGGATATAATTGTTATACATATTTTGTGCTTAAAACTTGATTCTGAAACTAGAAAACAATGGGAATTTAACGTTACGAATAGTACTTCATCAGAAGAGTTGCCTAAGTATAATAAATTTGTCGAATTTCTAACTAATAGATATAGAGCGCTGGAATTTTTGGACACCAAAGTGGGGTCTAATAAATATCAACCAATAAATAATTATAGTCAGAATAACATTGTAAAGTTCAAATCAATGCATACCACTAAAGTTTGTGTATGTGTATTTTGCTCGGAAGAACACAAGCTAAGCTCTTGTAGGAAATTTGCAAATGAGAATGTTGACCATCGTCGTAATTTTGTCCAGTCCAATTATTTGTGTTATAATTGTCTAGGAGCCAATCATGGGGCAAAGGCTTGTCAATCGCACATCAAGTGTAAGTTGTGCCATCGTAAACACCACACACTTTTACATCCTAGCAATGGAAATGGCGCGCAATCTAATGTTGCGCAGGTTGAGTCGCAGGGAGAGGATAGTCCACCAAGGGAAACGGAGCCTAATAATAAGGCAGGTAAGGCAAGTAGCTCATCAGCTACTGTCACATGTAATTTTTCGACAGGATCTGTAAAACAGGTATTGTTAGCGACGGCGCTAGTCAGTACCGAGTCGAAAAATGGGAGCTGTCATGTTTTAAGAGCCTTGTTAGATCAAGGGTCTCAAGGAAATTTCGTTACCGAATCGGCGGTAAGTGATTTAAAATTAACTAAAACCCCCATACACGGGAAGATTTTAGGTGTGGGTGGGGAGAAAGGATTGATCTCAAAAGGGGTAGTTGACATTAAAATCAAATCCAGATTGAATCCCAGCTGGAGTGTGAACATAAAAGCTTACGTTCTGAAATCCATTACTTCTCTTCTTCCCAGCCGGAAAGTAGAAGAATGTAATCTTTCAGAGTTTAAAGGCATTGACCTTGCTGATCCAGGGTACAACCGGCCTAATAAAATAGATCTGTTATTAGGTGCCGAAGTAGTCAGTAAGGTCATGCTGGAGGGGATTAGAAAGGAATCTCAGGGATCACTTCTGGCGCAATCCACCACTTTGGGTTGGGTTATATCGGGTACTATTAATGCAGCGGTTTCTCAAAATAGAGGGGTTATGGCATTGCATTGTCAGTTAGAAGAAGGCAATGATCTATTAAAGAAATTTTGGGAGTTAGAAACGGGTATAGGGTTGACAAAGGAACAAACTTATACAAAGGAAGAAAATAAATGTGAAGAAATTTTTAGAAATACTACAACCAGAGATGAAACAGGGAGGTATGTGGTTAGATTGCCTTTTAAAACGGAAGACCCCGAGTACAAAAGAGGAGAAACTAGAAATATAGCAATTAAGAGATTGAAGGGGTTAGAAAAAAGGTTTGAAAGAGATAATAAATTGAAAGAAAGTTACGCAGCAGTGGTAAATGAATATTTGGATAAGGGATACATGATTGAAGTAATGGAACCTGATGAGAAAAGAGACGAATCTGTTTATTTGCCGCATCATGCAGTAATAAGAAACGATAGAGAGACTACTAAGCTGAGAGTAGTATTTAACGCCTCTCAAGCAGGAAAAAATGGAGTTTCTCTTAACGATGATCTTATAGTTGGACCAACCATCCAACCAGACTTGAGGCATTTAGTGACGGTATGGAGATTGTCATCGATATGTCTCACGGCTGACATTGTTAAAATGTACCTACAAATAAAAGTGCATAAAGATGATACGGACTTTCAAAGGTTGGTATGGAGAAATAATCCGAATGAAGAAATTAAAGATTACAAACTGCTTAGAGTAACCTTCGGAAATGCTTCAGCTCCTTTTTTGGCAGTCCGTACACTACAACAAGTCGCCATTGACGAGGGTGCCAACTATCCTTTAGCTGCTGAAAAAGTAAGTAAAAACTTTTATATGGATGACATGATGTGCGGGTGTGAATCTGTTGCAGAAGGAATGGAATTATATACACAAATGAAAGGTTTGTTAAATAAAGCAGGATTCAGTTTACAAAAATGGTCGAGTAATAACGAGGAGTTGCTGAAAATGATAAAGGTAAGCGAAAATGGAAATGAGAAGGAGGAGTTCAAGGATGGAATTAATATTAAGATGGATGAAGTGATCAAAATTCTTGGACTTACCTGGGAACGTCACAGCGATCATTTCCGGTACAAGGTCGATCTGCCAGAACTGCTGCCACCGATAACTAAGCGTAAAATAATCGCAGATATATCACGCCTTTTTGATCCCTTAGGGTGGGTCACGCCGTGTATAATAGTCGCAAAAATTTTGATACAAAAGTTGTGGATAGCTGGTATAGATTGGGACGAAGAAGCACCTAAAGAATTGTTGAGCGAATGGTGTACTTACCGGAATGATCTGAAGGGTTTGACAGAATTGAGAATTCCAAGATGGCTTGGAACGAAAACGAGTGACGTTCGACGGGAACTCCATGGATTCTGCGATGCCTCGAAGGTAGCGTATGCTGCTGTGGTATATCTCCGAGTAATCGATGCGGAAGGGAGAATCCACGTAGAGTTAGTCGCAGCGAAGTCTAAGGTAGCTCCAATTAAACAGGTGTCTATCCCCAGGTTGGAGCTATGCGGGGCGGTGGAGCTTACAAGATTGATGGTGGACATAGCCAAGGTATTGAAAATAGAAAATACGCACTTACATGCGTGGACGGATTCGACTATTGTACTAGCCTGGCTGAATAGCTTACCTTGCCGATGGAAAGTGTTCGTGGCTAACAGAGTCGCTGAAATACTTACTTCCATAGATCCGCATCAATGGTCACACGTGAGTACTCAGGAAAATCCAGCAGACTATGCATCCAGAGGAGTTCTACCTTCTGAGCTGAAAAATAAATCGTTGTGGTTCAATAGATTGAATCCCAGCTGGAGTGTGAACATAAAAGCTTACGTTCTGAAATCCATTACTTCTCTTCTTCCCAGCCGGAAAGTAGAAGAATGTAATCTTTCGGAGTTTAAAGGCATTGACCTTGCTGATCCAGGGTACAACCGGCCTAATAAAATAGATCTGTTATTAGGTGCCGAAGTAGTCAGTAAGGTCATGCTGGAGGGGATTAGAAAGGGATTTCAGGGATCACTTCTGGCGCAATCCACCACTTTGGGTTGGGTTATATCAGGTACTATTAATGCAGCGGTTTCTCAAAATAGAGGGGTTATGACATTGCATTGTCAGTTAGAAGAAGGCAATGATCTATTAAAGAAATTTTGGGAGTTAGAAACGGGTATAGGGTTGACAAAGGAACAAACTTATACAAAGGAAGAAAATAAATGTGAAGAAATTTTTAGAAATACTACAACCAGAGATGAAACAGGGAGGTATGTGGTTAGATTGCCTTTTAAAACGGAAGACCCCGAGTGCAAAAGAGGAGAAACTAGAAATATAGCAATTAAGAGATTGAAGGGGTTAGAAAAAAGGTTTGAAAGAGATAATAAATTGAAAGAAAGTTACGCAGCAGTGGTAAATGAATATTTGGATAAGGGATACATGATTGAAGTAATGGAACCTGATGAGAAAAGAGACGAATCTGTTTATTTGCCGCATCATGCAGTAATAAGAAACGATAGAGAGACTACTAAGCTGAGAGTAGTATTTAACGCCTCTCAAGCAGGAAAAAATGGAGTTTCTCTTAACGATGATCTTATAGTTGGACCAACCATCCAACCAGACTTGAGGCATTTAGTGACGGTATGGAGATTGTCATCGATATGTCTCACGGCTGACATTGTTAAAATGTACCTACAAATAAAAGTGCATAAAGATGATACGGACTTTCAAAGGTTGGTATGGAGAAATAATCCGAATGAAGAAATTAAAGATTACAAACTGCTTAGAGTAACCTTCGGAAATGCTTCAGCTCCTTTTTTGGCAGTCCGGACACTACAACATGTCGCCATTGACGAGGGTGCCAACTATCCTTTAGCTGCTGAAAAAGTAAGTAAAAACTTTTATATGGATGACATGATGTGCGGGTGTGAATCTGTTGCAGAAGGAATGGAATTATATACACAAATGAAAGGTTTGTTAAATAAAGCAGGATTCAGTTTACAAAAATGGTCGAGTAATAACGAGGAGTTGCTGAAAATGATAAAGGTAAGCGAAAATGGAAATGAGAAGGAGGAGTTCAAGGATGGAATTAATATTAAGATGGATGAAGTGATCAAAATTCTTGGACTTACCTGGGAACGTCACAGCGATCATTTCCGGTACAAGGTCGATCTGCCAGAACTGCTGCCACCGATAACTAAGCGTAAAATAATCGCAGATATATCACGCCTTTTTGATCCCTTAGGGTGGGTCACGCCGTGTATAATAGTCGCAAAAATTTTGATACAAAAGTTGTGGATAGCTGGTATAGATTGGGACGAAGAAGCACCTAAAGAATTGTTGAGAGAATGGTGTACTTACCGGAATGATCTGAAGGGTTTGACAGAATTGAGAATTCCAAGATGGCTTGGAACGAAAACGAGTGACGTTCGACGGGAACTCCATGGATTCTGCGATGCCTCGAAGGTAGCGTATGCTGCTGTGGTATATCTCCGAGTAATCGATGCGGAAGGGAGAATCCACGTAGAGTTAGTCGCAGCGAAGTCTAAGGTAGCTCCAATTAAACAGGTGTCTATCCCCAGGTTGGAGCTATGCGGGGCGGTGGAGCTTACAAGATTGATGGTGGACATAGCCAAGGTATTGAAAATAGAAAATACTCACTTACATGCGTGGACGGATTCGACTATTGTACTAGCCTGGCTGAATAGCTTACCTTGCCGATGGAAAGTGTTCGTGGCTAACAGAGTCGCTGAAATACTTACTTCCATAGATCCGCATCAATGGTCACACGTGAGTACTCAGGAAAATCCAGCAGACTATGCATAGGAGTTCTACCTTCTGAGCTGAAAAATAAATCGTTGTGGTTCAATGGTCCGGATTTCTTAAAATCTGAAAATATAAAATATAAAAAACCTACAGAACTAACTACTACAATAGAGGCGGTAAAGGTGCACAACATAATAAAAGAGGAAGATTATTTTGAAAGATTTTCAAAATTGAGCAGACTGGTGAGAGTAACAGCTTATTGTCGTAGGTTTTTAGAGCTGAAGAAACAGGAACCTGAAAGAAAAAAGAAATATTTAACATTAGAAGAAATAGAAAAAGCTTTGGAAATTTGTATAAAAATCGATCAAAAAACATATTTTGCAGAGGATATGGAAGCTATAAGTAAGAACTTGCCGGTTAAAAACAATGCATTAAAATCTTTGAATGCAGCATTAGATGATAAAAACATATTGAGAGTAGGCGGGAGATTGGAAAATTCTCGAATGTCGTCAAGTCGTAAGCATCCCATTGTTATGGCGAGACATTCCAAGCTCACGGCTTTGTTGATTGCAGATGCTCATCATCAAACGTTGCACGGTGGTCCGCAATTAACAATAAATTATCTACAGAGCAAATATTTTGTTATAGGGTGTAAGCAGTTGGTTAAAGCGCATGTCAGAAAGTGCGTTGTGTGCGTTAAAAATAAAGGGCGTACTTACCAACAATTGATGGGACAGCTTCCAGCTGTTCGGGTCACTCCAGCTCGTCCTTTTCTGCGAAGTGGTGTGGATTTTGCAGGTCCTATCGAAATGCGCACTGCAAGAGGTCGTGGACATAAATCCTATAAAGGATATATATGTTTGTTCGTGTGGCTACAGGCACTAGGGCAGTACACGTAGAGGCAGTCAGCGAACTTACATCACATGGCTTTCTTCAAGCCTTTAAAAGATTTGTCGCCCGAAGAGGTCGCTGTGAGGACATCTGGAGCGACAATGGGACTAATTTTGTTGGGGCAGCTGGGGAGATCAGAAAACTTTTCTCCAATGAGAAGGACAGCGTTTTACCTGAAATTGCTGAACAGTTAGCTACCAACAATACAACGTGGCATTTTATTCCGCCACATGCTCCCAATTTCGGTGGGTTATGGGAGGCCGGGATAAAATCTGTAAAGTTTCACCTGAAACGGGTAATTGGAACTTCAACCTTGACATACGAGGAGATGTCCACTGTTTTAGCACAGGTCGAAGCTTGCTTGAACTCGAGGCCTTTATCCAAGCTCGAGGGAGATTTAGAGGATATGGTTTTGACTCCAGGTCATTTCCTTGTCGGAGAACCTCTGGTCACGGCTCCTGATCGTAATTACGAGTCCACAAATGTTAGCTCGCTTCGAAGATGGCAATATACTCAGCGTATGATCCAGGAATTTTGGCGTAAGTGGTCGAAAGAATACTTAAACCAATTCTTTCATAGGTATAGGTGGTCGACTCAAATGCCGCAACCAAAGGTCGGCGATGTCGTTTTAATAAAGGAGGACGGTCTTCCCCCATGCAGATGGTTATATGGTAAAGTCGTAGAGGAACACCCTGGTCAAGACGGAATTACGAGGGTGGTCACATTGAAATGCAAAAATTCCTTAATAAAACGTTCGGCGAATAAATTGTGTATTTTACCAAACGATTGATGTTTATAATCTTGTTATTTTTTAAGTTTTAAGGTTTGTTAGGTGGTTTAACTTTACAATAGACGATTATACAAATTGTTATGTGTTCGCGTTAATATATGGTTTATTGTTAAGTTTCGTTGATTGGTTGGTGTAATGATTTAATATTTACTTGGTTTTTAAACTTTAGGAATTTTATTGGTTTGTACCAAGGGGTGAATGTCTGGATGACAGTTTGGTTAGTTCATAGTTTAATATTTGTGTGTTTTGTCTTATCTTCCAAGCTGTGTTTTATTGTATTCATTTGTAAGCTCAGCAAGGATAAACGGTAGATTTAATTGATTACTCTTAAAAAGGACGAAATAGCAATTTGTCCTTGGCGGGCAGTAAATGTAAGGTCGTATAGCTAAATGACAGCATTCAGTTTACAAAAATGGTCGAGTAATAACGAGGAGTTGCTGAAAATGATAAAGGTAAGCGAAAATGGAAATGAGAAGGAGGAGTTCAAGGATGGAATTAATATTAAGATGGATGAAGTGATCAAAATTCTTGGACTTACCTGGGAACGTCACAGCGATCATTTCCGGTACAAGGTCGATCTGCCAGAACTGCTGCCACCGATAACTAAGCGTAAAATAATCGCAGATATATCACGCCTTTTTGATCCCTTAGGGTGGGTCACGCCGTGTATAATAGTCGCAAAAATTTTGATACAAAAGTTGTGGATAGCTGGTATAGAT
This sequence comes from Maruca vitrata, assembly GCA_039566165.1. Classification (NCBI taxonomy): domain Eukaryota; kingdom Metazoa; phylum Arthropoda; class Insecta; order Lepidoptera; family Crambidae; genus Maruca; species Maruca vitrata. The sequence continues at coordinate 12,468,773 of CM076921.1, forward strand.
TGGGACGAAGAAGCACCTAAAGAATTGTTGAGAGAATGGTGTACTTACCGGAATGATCTGAAGGGTTTGACAGAATTGAGAATTCCAAGATGGCTTGGAACGAAAACGAGTGACGTTCGACGGGAACTCCATGGATTCTGCGATGCCTCGAAGGTAGCGTATGCTGCTGTGGTATATCTCCGAGTAATCGATGCGGAAGGGAGAATCCACGTAGAGTTAGTCGCAGCGAAGTCTAAGGTAGCTCCAATTAAACAGGTGTCTATCCCCAGGTTGGAGCTATGCGGGGCGGTGGAGCTTACAAGATTGATGGTGGACATAGCCAAGGTATTGAAAATAGAAAATACTCACTTACATGCGTGGACGGATTCGACTATTGTACTAGCCTGGCTGAATAGCTTACCTTGCCGATGGAAAGTGTTCGTGGCTAACAGAGTCGCTGAAATACTTACTTCCATAGATCCGCATCAATGGTCACACGTGAGTACTCAGGAAAATCCAGCAGACTATGCATAGGAGTTCTACCTTCTGAGCTGAAAAATAAATCGTTGTGGTTCAATGGTCCGGATTTCTTAAAATCTGAAAATATAAAATATAAAAAACCTACAGAACTAACTACTACAATAGAGGCGGTAAAGGTGCACAACATAATAAAAGAGGAAGATTATTTTGAAAGATTTTCAAAATTGAGCAGACTAATTGAGAGTAACAGCTTATTGTCGTAGGTTTTTAGAGCTGAAGAAACAGGAACCTGAAAGAAAAAAGAAATATTTAACATTAGAAGAAATAGAAAAAGCTTTGGAAATTTGTATAAAAATCGATCAAAAAACATATTTTGCAGAGGATATGGAAGCTATAAGTAAGAACTTGCCGGTTAAAAACAATGCATTAAAATCTTTGAATGCAGCATTAGATGATAAAAACATATTGATTATTACTGCATGATGCGGCAAATAAACAGATTCGTCTCTTTTCTCATCAGGTTCCATTACTTCAATCATGTATCCCTTATCCAAATATTCATTCACTCCAGCTCGTCCTTTTCTGCGAAGTGGTGTGGACTTTGCAGGTCCTATCGAAATGCGCACTGCAAGAGGTCGTGGACTCAAAGATTTTAATGCATTGTTTTTAACCGGCAAGTTCTTACTTATAGCTTCTATATCCTCTGCAAAATATGTTTTTTGATCGATTTTTATACAAATTTCCAAAGCTTTTTCTATTTCTTCTAATGTTAAATATTTCTTTTTTCTTTCAGGTTCCTGTTTCTTCAGCTCTAAAAACCTACGACAATAAGCTGTTACTCTCACCAGTCTGCTTAACTTTGAAAATCTTTCAAAATAATCTTCCTCTGTTATTATGTTGTGCACCTTTACCGCCTCTATTGTAGTAGTTAGTTCTGTAGGTTTTTTATATTTTATATTTTCAGATTTTAAGAAATCCGGACCATTGAACCACAACGATTTATTTTTCAGCTCAGAAGGTAGGACTCCTCTGGATGCATAGTCTGCTGGATTTTCCTGAGTACTCACGTGTGACCATTGATGCGGATCTATGGAAGTAAGTATTTCAGCGACTCTGTTAGCCACGAACACTTTCCATCGGCAAGGTAAGCTATTCAGCCAGGCTAGTACAATAGTCGAATCCGTCCACGCATGTAAGTGCGTATTTTCTATTTTCAATACCTTGGCTATGTCCACCATCAATCTTGTAAGCTCCACCGCCCCGCATAGCTCCAACCTGGGGATAGACACCTGTTTAATTGGAGCTACCTTAGACTTCGCTGCGACTAACTCTACGTGGATTCTCCCTTCCGCATCGATTACTCGGAGATATACCACAGCAGCATACGCTACCTTCGAGGCATCGCAGAATCCATGGAGTTCCCGTCGAACGTCACTCGTTTTCGTTCCAAGCCATCTTGGAATTCTCAATTCTGTCAAACCCTTCAGATCATTCCGGTAAGTACACCATTCGCTCAACAATTCTTTAGGTGCTTCTTCGTCCCAATCTATACCAGCTATCCACAACTTTTGTATCAAAATTTTTGCGACTATTATACACGGCGTGACCCACCCTAAGGGATCAAAAAGGCGTGATATATCTGCGATTATTTTACGCTTAGTTATCGGTGGCAGCAGTTCTGGCAGATCGACCTTGTACCGGAAATGATCGCTGTGACGTTCCCAGGTAAGTCCAAGAATTTTGATCACTTCATCCATCTTAATATTAATTCCATCCTTGAACTCCTCCTTCTCATTTCCATTTTCGCTTACCTTTATCATTTTCAGCAACTCCTCGTTATTACTCGACCATTTTTGTAAACTGAATCCTGCTTTATTTAACAAACCTTTCATTTGTGTATATAATTCATTCCTTCTGCAACAGATTCACACCCGCACATCATGTCATCCATATAAAAGTTTTTACTTACTTTTTCAGCAGCTAAAGGATAGTTGGCACCCTCGTCAATGGCGACTTGTTGTAGTGTACGGACTGCCAAAAAAGGAGCTGAAGCATTTCCGAAGGTCACTCTAAGCAGTTTGTAATCTTTAATTTCTTCATTCGGATTATTTCTCCATACCAACCTTTGAAAGTCCGTATCATCTTTATGCACTTTTATTTGTAGGTACATTTTAACAATGTCAGCCGTGAGACATATCGATGACAATCTCCATACCGTCACTAAATGCCTCAAGTCTGGTTGGATGGTTGGTCCAACTATAAGATCATCGTTAAGAGAAACTCCATTTTTTCCTGCTTGAGAGGCGTTAAATACTACTCTCAGCTTAGTAGTCTCTCTATCGTTTCTTATTACTGCATGATGCGGCAAATAAACAGATTCGTCTCTTTTCTCATCAGGTTCCATTACTTCAATCATGTATCCCTTATCCAAATATTCATTTACCACTGCTGCGTAACTTTCTTTCAATTTTTTATCTCTTTCAAACCTTTTCTAACCCCTTCAATCTCTTAATTGCTATATTTCTAGTTTCTCCTCTTTTGCACTCGGGGTCTTCCGTTTTAAAAGGCAATCTAACCACATACCTCCCTGTTTCATCTCTGGTTGTAGTATTTCTAAAAATTTCTTCACATTTATTTTCTTCCTTTGTATAAGTTTGTTTCTTTGTCAACCCTATACCCGTTTCTAACTCCCAAAATTTCTTTAATAGATTATTGCCTTCTTCTAACTGACAATGCAATGCCATAACCCCTCTATTTTGAGAAACCGCTGCATTAATAGTACCCGATATAACCCAACCCAAAGTGGTGGATTGCGCCAGAAGCGATCCCTGAGATTCCTTTCTAATCCTGCATGTCCTTACTGACTACTTCGGCACCTAATAACAGATCTATTTTATTAGGCCGGTTGTACCCTGGATCAGCAAGGTCAATGCCTTTAAACTCTGAAAGATTACATTCTTCTACTTTCCGGCTGGGAAGAAGAGAAGTAATGGATTTCAGAACGTAAGCTTTTATGTTCACACTCCAGCTGGGATTCAATCTGGATTTGATTTTAATGTCAACTACCCCTTTTGAGATCAATCCTTTCTCCCCACCCACACCTAAAATCTTCCCGTGTATGGGGGTTTTAGTTAATTTTAAATCACTTACCGCCGATTCGGTAACGAAATTTCCTTGAGACCCTTGATCTAACAAGGCTCTTAAAACATGACAGCTCCCATTTTTCGACTCGGTACTGACTAGCGCCGTCGCTAACAATACCTGTTTTACAGATCCTGTCGAAAAATTACATGTGACAGTAGCTGATGAGCTACTTGCCTTACCTGCCTTATTATTAGGCTCCGTTTCCCTTGGTGGACTATCCTCTCCCTGCGACTCAACCTGCGCAACATTAGATTGCGCGCCATTTCCATTGCTAGGATGTAAAAGTGTGTGGTGTTTACGATGGCACAACTTACACTTGATGTGCGATTGACAAGCCTTTGCCCCATGATTGGCTCCTAGACAATTATAACACAAATAATTGGACTGGACAAAATTACGACGATGGTCAACATTCTCATTTGAAAATTTCCTACAAGAACTTAGCTTGTGATCTTCCGAGCAAAATACACATACACAAACTTTAGTGGTATGCATTGATTTGAATTTTACAATGTTATTCTGACTATTATTATTTATTGGTTGATACCTATTAGAACCCACTTTGGTGTCCAAAAATTCCAGCGCTCTATATCTATTAGTTAGAAATTCAACAAATTTATTATACTTAGGCAACTCTTCTGATGAAGTACTATTCGTAACGTTAAATTCCCATTGTTTTCTAGTTTCAGAATCAAGTTTTAAGCACAAAATATGTATAACAATTATATCCCAATTACTAGTATTAATATCTAAATTAGCTAACCCACTTAAACAATCGTTAGTTGTATCAATGAGTTCCTTTAGAGCAGTAGCAGATTCACTAATAATATTTTTCTGACTAAGTAACCGTTTCAAAATAAAATGTGACAAATAGCGTTTATTATCAAACCTAGCTTTTAACAGATTCCAACATCTATCATAATTAGCCTCAGATATTGGAATTTGTCTGAGCAATTGCTCAGCTTCCCCAGACAATGAACTTTTCAAATAGTGCATTTTTTGCACATTATCAATATTTGAATTATTATGTATCAAAGATGTAAATAAATCCCGATAGGTGATCCATTCTGTGTAATTACCAGAGAATTTCGGTATTACAATTTTAGGCAACTGGAATAGATCAGACCTATCAGATCTCTGACCTACCTCACCATGAGACTCTATTATTTTGGTATCCTGTTTAGTAAATGTGTTAATTCTAGATTTTAGTTCCGTTTTATAATCAGTGTAAATTTCCTCCGTGATGTCGTAAATGTCTTTCTCACAATACTCGTGATTCTTTAATGCATCCCCATAGCTTTTCACTAGAGTTCTATGAGTTTCACAAAAACATTTCCACAATTCCTCTAATGATTCCAATTTTGTTTCACAATATATTTCAGTAATACGATCCTTAGGTGACTTTTTATAATTTACTCTCGCTTTATAAATTTTTTCGTAGTTATCAATTTGCAAATTTATTTCTGAATCCATCGTTGTAAATATTAAAATTCAACACGTAAATAAAATATATAGAAACTTTTACAAATGTAAACAAACACCATATAAAATAAACGAAAACTTCAAACACTTCAGTTTTGACAACATCAAAATTTTACTATGACAAGACAAGTGTCAACAACAAAAACCATGAAAATTCTAATTTTTAAGAAAAGTGGTTCCGACGGGGAACCTATGCCCGATTTTGTGTCGGCTTTAAGTGTTTTCAAAACACTTAGAATTTTTTCGTGGTTTTTGTTGTTGACACTTATCTTGTCATAGTAAAATTTTGATGTTGTCAAAACTGAAGTGTTTGAAGTTTTCGTTTATTTTATTTTCTGTTTACATTTGTTAAAGTTTCTATATATTTTATTTACGTGTTGAATTTTAATTTTCTTTAACGATGGATTCAGAAATAAATTTGCAAATTGACAACTACGAAAAAATTTATAAAGCAAGAGTAAATTATAAAAAGTCACCTAAGGATCGTATAACTGAAATATATTGTGAAACAAAATTGGAATCATTAGAGGAATTGTGGAAATGTTTTTGTGAAACTCATAGAACTCTAGTGAAAAGCTATGGTGATGCATTAAAGAATCACGAGTATTGTGAGAAAGATATTTACGATATCACAGAAGATATTTACACTGATTATAAAACGGAACTAAAATCTAGAATTAACACATTTACTAAACAGGATACCAAAATAATAGAGTCTCATGGTGAGGTAGGTCAGAGATCTGATAGGTCTGATCTATTCCAGTTGCCTAAAATTGTAATACCAAAGTTCTCTGGTAATTACACGGAATGGATCACTTATCGGGATCTATTCACATCTTTGATCCATAACAATTCAAATATTGATAATGTGCAAAAAATGCACTATTTGAAAAGTTCATTGTCTGGGGAAGCTGAGCAATTGCTCAGACAGATCCCAATATCTGAGGCTAATTATGATAGGTGTTGGAATCTGTTAAAAGCGAGGTTCGATAATAAGCGCTATTTGTCACATTTTATTTTAAAACGTTTACTTAGTCAGAAAAATATTATTAGTGAATCTGCTACTGCTCTAAAGGAACTGATTGATACAACTAACGATTGTTTAAGCGGGTTAGCTAATTTAGATATTAATACTAGTAATTGGGATATAATTGTTATACATATTTTGTGCTTAAAACTTGATTCTGAAACTAGAAAACAATGGGAATTTAACGTTACGAATAGTACTTCATCAGAAGAGTTGCCTAAGTATAATAAATTTGTTGAATTTCTAACTAATAGATACAGAGCGCTGGAATTTTTGGACACCAAAGTGGGGTCTAATAAATATCAACCAATAAATAATTATAGTCAGAATAACATTGTGAAATTCAAATCAATGCATACCACTAAAGTTTGTGTATGTGTATTTTGCTCGGAAGAACACAAGCTAAGCGCTTGTAGGAAATTTGCAAATGAGAATGTTGACCATCGTCGTAATTTTGTCCAGGCCAATTATTTGTGTTATAATTGTCTAGGAGCCAATCATGGGGCAAAGGCTTGTCAATCGCACATCAAGTGTAAGTTGTGCCATCGTAAACACCACACACTTTTACATCCTAGCAATGGAAATGGCGCGCAATCTAATGTTGCGCAGGTTGAGTCGCAGGGAGAGGATAGTCCACCAAGGGAAACGGAGCCTAATAATAAGGCAGGTAAGGCAAGTAGCTCATCAGCTACTGTCACATGTAATTTTTCGACAGGATCTGTAAAACAGGTATTGTTAGCGACGGCGCTAGTCAGTACCGAGTCGAAAAATGGGAGCTGTCATGTTTTAAGAGCCTTGTTAGATCAAGGGTCTCAAGGAAATTTCGTTACCGAATCGGCGGTAAGTGATTTAAAATTAACTAAAACCCCATACACGGGAAGATTTTAGGTGTGGGTGGGGAGAAAGGATTGATCTCAAAAGGGGTAGTTGACATTAAAATCAAATCCAGATTGAATCCCAGCTGGAGTGTGAACATAAAAGCTTACGTTCTGAAATCCATTACTTCTCTTCTTCCCAGCCGGAAAGTAGAAGAATGTAATCTTTCAGAGTTTAAAGGCATTGACCTTGCTGATCCAGGGTACAACCGGCCTAATAAAATAGATCTGTTATTAGGTGCCGAAGTAGTCAGTAAGGTCATGCTGGAGGGGATAAGAAAGGGATTTCAGGGATCACTTCTGGCGCAATCCACCACTTTGGGTTGGGTAATATCAGGTACTATTAATGCAGCGGTTTCTCAAAATAGAGGGGTTAGGGCATTGCATTGTCAGTTAGAAGAAGGCAATGATCTATTAAAGAAATTTTGGGAGTTAGAAACGGGTATAGGGTTGACAAAGGAACAAACTTATACAAAGGAAGAAAATAAATGTGAAGAAATTTTTAGAAATACTACAACCAGAGATGAAACAGGGAGGTATGTGGTTAGATTGCCTTTTAAAACGGAAGACCCCGAGTGCAAAAGAGGAGAAACTAGAAATATAGCAATTAAGAGATTGAAGGGGTTAGAAAAAAGGTTTGAAAGAGATAATAAATTGAAAGAAAGTTACGCAGCAGTGGTAAATGAATATTTGGATAAGGGATACATGATTGAAATAATGGAACCTGATGAGAAAAGAGACGAATCTGTTTATTTGCCGCATCATGCAGTAATAAGAAACGATAGAGAGACTACTAAGCTGAGAGTAGTATTTAACGCCTCTCAAGCAGGAAAAATGGAGTTTCTCTTAACGATGATCTTATAGTTGGACCAACCATCCAACCAGACTTGAGGCATTTAGTGACGGTATGGAGATTGTCATCGATATGTCTCACGGCTGACATTGTTAAAATGTACCTACAAATAAAAGTGCATAAAGATGATACGGACTTTCAAAGGTTGGTATGGAGAAATAATCCGAATGAAGAAATTAAAGATTACAAACTGCTTAGAGTAACCTTCGGAAATGCTTCAGCTCCTTTTTTGGCAGTCCGAACACTACAACAAGTCGCCATTGACGAGGGTGCCAACTATCCTTTAGCTGCTGAAAAAGTAAGTAAAAACTTTTATATGGATGACATGATGTGCGGGTGTGAATCTGTTGCAGAAGGAATGGAATTATATACACAAATGAAAGGTTTGTTAAATAAAGCAGGATTCAGTTTACAAAAATGGTCGAGTAATAACGAGGAGTTGCTGAAAATGATAAAGGTAAGCGAAAATGGAAATGAGAAGGAGGAGTTCAAGGATGGAATTAATATTAAGATGGATGAAGTGATCAAAATTCTTGGACTTACCTGGGAACGTCACAGCGATCATTTCCGGTACAAGGTCGATCTGCCAGAACTGCTGCCACCGATAACTAAGCGTAAAATAATCGCAGATATATCACGCCTTTTTGATCCCTTAGGGTGGGTCACGCCGTGTATAATAGTCGCAAAAATTTTGATACAAAAGTTGTGGATAGCTGGTATAGATTGGGACGAAGAAGCACCTAAAGAATTGTTGAGCGAATGGTGTACTTACCGGAATGATCTGAAAGGTGTGACAGAATTGAGAATTCCAAGATGGCTTGGAACGAAGACGGGTGACGTTCGACGGGAACTCCATGGATTCTGCGATGCCTCGAAGGTAGCGTATGCTGCTGTGGTATATCTCCGAGTAATCGATGCGGAAGGGAGAATCCACGTAGAGTTAGTCGCAGCGAAGTCTAAGGTAGCTCCAATTAAACAGGTGTCTATCCCCAGGTTGGAGCTATGCGGGGCGGTGGAGCTTACAAGATTAATGGTGGACATAGCCAAGGTATTGAAAATAGAAAATACTCACTTACATGCGTGGACGGATTCCACTATTGTACTAGCCTGGCTGAATAGCTTACCTTGCCGATGGAAAGTGTTCGTGGCTAACAGAGTCGCTGAAATACTTACTTCCATAGATCCGCATCAATGGTCACACGTGAGTACTCAGGAAAATCCAGCAGACTATGCATCCAGAGGAGTTCTACCTTCTGAGCTGAAAAATAAATCATTGTGGTTCAATGGTCCGGATTTCTTAAAATCTGAAAATATAAAATATAAAAAACCTACAGAACTAACTACTACAATAGAGGCGGTAAAGGTGCACAACATAATAACAGAGGAAGATTATTTTGAAAGATTTTCAAAATTGAGCAGACTGGTGAGAGTAACAGCTTATTGTCGTAGGTTTTTAGAGCTGAAGAAACAGGAACCTGAAAGAAAAAAGAAATATTTAACATTAGAAGAAATAGAAAAAGCTTTGGAAATTTGTATAAAAATCGATCAAAAAACATATTTTGCAGAGGATATAGAAGCTATAAGTAAGAACTTGCCAGTTAAAAACAATGCATTAAAATCTTTGAATGCAACATTAGATGATAAAAACATATTTAGAGTAGGCGGAAGATTGGAAAATTCTCGAATGTCGTCAAGTCGTAAGCATCCAATTGTTATGGCGAGACATTCCAAGCTCACGGCTTTGTTGATTGCAGATGCTCATCATCAAACGTTGCACGGTGGTCCGCAATTAACAATAAATTATCTACAGAGCAAATATTTTGTTATAGGGTGTAAGCAGTTGGTTAAAGCGCATGTCAGAAAGTGCGTTGAGTGCGTTAAAAATAAAGGGCGTACTTACCAACAATTGATGGGACAGCTTCCAGCTGTTCGGGTCACTCCAGCTCGTCCTTTTCTGCGAAGTGGTGTGGATTTTGCAGGTCCTATAGAAATGCGCACTGCAAGAGGGCGTGGACATAAATCCTATAAAGGATATATATGTTTGTTTGTGTGTATGTCCACCAGGGCAGTACACGTAGAGGCAGTCAGCGAACTTACATCACATGGCTTTCTTCAAGCCTTTAAAAGATTTGTCGCCCGAAGAGGTCGCTGTGAGGACATCTGGAGCGACAATGGGACTAATTTTGTTGGGGCAGCTGGGGAGATCAGAAAACTTTTCTCCAATGAGAAGGACAGCATTTTACCTGAAATTGCTGAACAGTTAGCTACCAACAATACAACGTGGCATTTTATTCCGCCACATGCTCCCAATTTCGGTGGGTTATGGGAGGCCGGAATAAAATCTGTAAAGTTTCACCTGAAACGGGTAATTGGAACTTCAACCTTGACATACGAGGAGATGTCCACTGTTTTAGCACAGGTCGAAGCTTGCTTGAACTCGAGGCCTTTATCCAATCTTGAGGGAGATCTAGAGGATATGGTTTTGACTCCAGGTCATTTCCTTGTCGGAGAACCTCTGGTAACGGCTCCTGATCGTAATTACGAGTCCACAAATGTTAGCTCGCTTCGAAGATGGCAATATACTCAGCGTATGATCCAGGAATTTTGGCGTAAGTGGTCGAAAGAATACTTAAACCAATTCTTTCATAGGTATAGGTGGTCGACTCAAATGCCGCAACCAAAGGTCGGCGATGTCGTTTTAATAAAGGAGGACGGTCTTCCCCCATGCAGATGGTTATATGGTAAAGTCGTAGAAGAACACCCTGGTCAAGACGGAATTACGAGGGTGGTCACATTGAAATGCAAAAATTCCTTAATAAAACGTTCGGCGAATAAATTGTGTATTTTACCAGTAAACGATTGATTTTGCATGTTTATAATCTTGTTATTTTTTAAGTTTTAAGGTTTGTTAGGTGGTTTAACTTTACAATAGACGATCATACAAATTGTTATGTATTCGCGTTAATATATGGTTTATTGTTAAGTTTCGTTGATTGGTTGGTGTAATGATTTAATATTTACTTGGTTTTTAAACTTTAGGAATTTTATTGGTTTGTACCAAAGGGTGAATGTCTGGATGACAGTTTGGTTAGTTCATAGTTTAATATTTGTGTGTTTTGTCTTATCTTCCAAGCTGTGTTTTATTGTATTCATGTGTAAGCTCAGCAAGGATAAACGGTAGATTTAATTGATTACTCTTAAAAAGGACGAAATAGCAATTTGTCCTTGGCGGGCAGTAAATGTAAGGTCGATTGTTTAAGTGGGTTAGCTAATTTAGATATTAATACTAGTAATTGGGATATAATTGTTATACATATTTTGTGCTTAAAACTTGATTCTGAAACTAGAAAACAATGGGAATTTAACGTTACGAATAGTACTTCATCAGAAGAGTTGCCTAAGTATAATAAATTTGTTGAATTTCTAACTAATAGATATAGAGCGCTGGAATTTCTGGACACCAAAGTGGGTTCTAATAGGTATCAACCAATAAATAATAATAGTCAGAATAACATTGTGAAATTCAAATCAATGCATACCACTAAAGTTTGTGTATGTGTATTTTGCTCGGAAGAACACAAGCTAAGCTCTTGTAGGAAATTTGCAAATGAGAATGTTGACCATCGTCGTAATTTTGTCCAGTCCAATTATTTGTGTTATAATTGTCTAGGAGCCAATCATGGGGCAAAGGCTTGTCAATCGCACATCAAGTGTAAGTTGTGCCATCGTAAGCACCACACACTTTTACATCCTAGCAATGGAAATGGCGCGCAATCTAATGTTGCGCAGGTTGAGTCGCAGGGAGAGGATAGTCCACCAAGGGAAACGGTGCCTAATAATAAGGCAGGTAAGGCAAGTAGCTCATCAGCTACTGTCACATGTAATTTTTCGACAGGATCTGTAAAACAGGTATTGTTAGCGACGGCGCTAGTCAGTACCGAGTCGAAAAATGGGAGCTGTCATGTTTTAAGAGCCTTGTTAGATCAAGGGTCTCAAGGAAATTTCGTTACCGAATCGGCGGTAAGTGATTTAAAATTAACTAAAACCCCCATACACGGGAAGATTTTAGGTGTGGGTGGGGAGAAAGGATTGATCTCAAAAGGGGTAGTTGACATTAAAATCAAATCCAGATTGAATCCCAGCTGGAGTGTGAACATAAAAGCTTACGTTCTGAAATCCATTACTTCTCTTCTTCCCAGCCGGAAAGTAGAAGAATGTAATCTTTCAGAGTTTAAAGGCATTGACCTTGCTGATCCAGGTTACAACCGGCCTAATAAAATAGATCTGTTATTAGGTGCCGAAGTAGTCAGTAAGGTCATGCTGGAGGGAATTAGAAAGGGATTTCAGGGATCACTTCTGGCGCAATCCACCACTTTGGGTTGGGTTATATCGGGTACTATTAATGCAGCGGTTTCTCAAAATAGAGGGGTTATGGCATTGCATTGTCAGTTAGAAGAAGGCAATGATCTATTAAAGAAATTTTGGGAGTTAGAAACGGGTATAGGGTTGACAAAGGAACAAACTTATACAAAGGAAGAAAATAAATGTGAAGAAATTTTTAGAAATACTACAACCAGAGATGAAACAGGGAGGTATGTGGTTAGATTGCCTTTTAAAACGGAAGACCCCGAGTGCAAAAGAGGAGAAACTAGAAATATAGCAATTAAGAGATTGAAGGGGTTAGAAAAAAGGTTTGAAAGAGATAATAAATTGAAAGAAAGTTACGCAGCAGTGGTAAATGAATATTTGGATAAGGGATACATGATTGAAGTAATGGAACCTGATGAGAAAAGAGACGAATCTGTTTATTTGCCGCATCATGCAGTAATAAGAAACGATAGAGAGACTACTAAGCTGGAGAGTAGTATTTAACGCCTCTCAAGCAGGAAAAAATGGAGTTTCTCTTAACGATGATCTTATAGTTGGACCAATCCATCCAACCAGACTTGAGGCATTTAGTGACGGTATGGAGATTGTCATCGATATGTCTCACGGCTGACATTGTTAAAATGTACCTACAAATAAAAGTGCATAAAGATGATACGGACTTTCAAAGGTTGGTATGGAGAAATAATCCGAAGGAAGAAATTAAAGATTACAAACTGCTTAGAGTAACCTTCGGAAATGCTTCAGCTCCTTTTTTGGCAGTCCGTACACTACAACAAGTCGCCATTGACGAGGGTGCCAACTATCCTTTAGCTGCTGAAAAAGTAAGTAAAAACTTTTATATGGATGACATGATGTGCGGGTGTGAATCTGTTGCAGAAGGAATGGAATTATATACACAAATGAAAGGTTTGTTAAATAAAGCAGGATTCAGTTTACAAAAATGGTCGAGTAATAACGAGGAGTTGCTGAGAATGATAAAGGTAAGCGAAAATGGAAATGAGAAGGAGGAGTTCAAGGATGGAATTAATATTAAGATGGATGAAGTGATCAAAATTCTTGGACTTACCTGGGAACGTCACAGCGATCATTTCCGGTACAAGGTCGATCTGCCAGAACTGCTGCCACCGATAACTAAGCGTAAAATAATCGCAGATATATCACGCCTTTTTGATCCCTTAGGGTGGGTCACGCCGTGTATAATAGTCGCAAAAATTTTGATACAGAAGTTGTGGATAGCTGGTATAGATTGGGACGAAGAAGCACCTAAAGAATTGTTGAGCGAATGGTGTACTTACCGGAATGATCTGAAGGGTGTGACAGAATTGAGAATTCCAAGATGGCTTGGAACGAAAACGAGTGACGTTCGACGGGAACTCCATGGATTTTGCGATGCCTCGAAGGTAGCGTATGCTGCTGTGGTATATCTCCGAGTAATCGATGCGGAAGGGAGAATCCACGTAGAATTAGTCGCAGCGAGGTCTAAGGTAGCTCCAATTAAACAGGTTTCTATCCCCAGGTTGGAGCTATGCGGGGCGGTGGAGCTTACAAGATTGATGGTGGACATAGCCAAGGTATTGAAAATAGAAAATACGCACTTACATGCGTGGACGGATTCGACTATTGTACTAGCCTGGCTGAATAGCTTACCTTGCCGATGGAAAGTGTTCGTGGCTAACAGAGTCGCTGAAATACTTACTTCTATAAATCCGCATCAATGGTCACACGTGAGTACTCAGGAAAATCCAGCAGACTATGCATCCAGAGGAGTCCTACCTTCTGAGCTGAAAAATAAATCGTTGTGGTTCAATGGTCCGGATTTCTTAAAATCCGAAAATATAAAATATAAAAAACCTACAGAACTAACTACTACAATAGAGGCGGTAAAGGTGCACAACATAATAACAGAGGAAGATTATTTTGAAAGATTTTCAAAATTGAGCAGATTGGTGAGAGTAACAGCTTATTGTCGTAGGTTTTTAGAGCTGAAGAAACAGGAACCTGAAAGAAAAAAGAAATATTTAACATTAGAAGAAATAGAAAAAGCTTTGGAAATTTGTATAAAAAACGATCAAAAAACATATTTTGCAGAGGATATAGAAGCTATAAGTAAGAACTTGCCGGTTAAAAACAATGCATTAAAATCTTTGAATGCAGCATTAGATGATAAAAACATATTGAGAGTAGGCGGGAGATTGGAAAATTCTCGAATGTCGTCAAGTCGTAAGCATCCAATTGTTATGGCGAGACATTCCAAGCTCACGGCTTTGTTGATTGCAGATGCTCATCATCAAACGTTGCACGGTGGTCCGCAATTAACAATAAATTATCTACAGAGCAAATATTTTGTTATAGGGTGTAAGCAGTTGGTTAAAGCGCATGTCAGAAAGTGCGTTGAGTGCGTTAAAAATAAAGGGCGTACTTACCAACAATTGATGGGACAGCTTCCAGCTGTTCGGGTCACTCCAGCTCGTCCTTTTCTGCGAAGTGGTGTGGATTTTGCAGGTCCTATCGAAATGCGCACTGCAAGAGGTCGTGGACATAAATCCTATAAAGGATATATATGTTTGTTCGTGTGTATGTCCACTAGGGCAGTACACGTAGAGGCAGTCAGCGAACTTACATCACATGGCTTTCTTCAAGACTTTAAAGATTTGTCGCCCGAAGAGGTCGCTGTGAGGACATCTGGAGCGACAATGGGACTAATTTTGTTGGGGCAGCTGGGGAGATCAGAAAACTTTTCTCCAATGAGAAGGACAGCATTTTACCTGAAATTGCTGAACAGTTAGCTACCAACAATACAACGTGGCATTTTATTCCGCCACATTCTCCCAATTTCGGTGGGTTATGGGAGGCCGGAATAAAATCTGTAAAGTTTCACCTGAAACGGGTAATTGGAACTTCAACCTTGACATACGAGGAGATGTCCACTGTTTTAGCACAGGTCGAAGCTTGCTTGAACTCGAGGCCTTTATCCAAGCTCGAGGGAGATCTAGAGGATATGGTTTTGACTCCAGGTCATTTCCTTGTCGGAGAACCTCTGGTCACGGCTCCTGATCGTAATTACGAGTCCACAAATGTTAGCTCGCTTCGAAGATGGCAATATACTCAGCGTATGATCCAGGAATTTTGGCGTAAGTGGTCAAAAGAATACTTAAACCAATTCTTTCATAGGTATAGGTGGTCGACTCAAATGCCGCAACCAAAGGTCGGCGATGTCGTTTTAATAAAGGAGGACGGTCTTCCCCCATGCAGATGGTTATATGGTAAAGTCGTAGAGGAACACCCTGGTCAAGACGGAATTACGAGGGTGGTCACATTGAAATGCAAAAATTCCTTAATAAAACGTTCGGCGAATAAATTGTGTATTTTACCAGTAAACGATTGATTTGCATGTTTATAATGTTGTTATTTTTTAAGTTTTAAGGTTTGTTAGGTGGTTTAACTTTACAATAGACGATTATACAAATTGTTATGTGTTCGCGTTAATATATGGTTTATTGTTAAGTTTCGTTGATTGGTTGGTGTAATGATTTAATATTTACTTGGTTTTTAAACTTTAGGAATTTTATTGGTTTGTACCAAAGGGCGAATGTCTGGATGACAGTTTGGTTAGTTCATAGTTTAATATTTGTGTGTTTTGTCTTATCTTCCAAGCTGTGTTTTATTGTATTCATTTGTAAGCTCAGCAAGGATAAACGGTAGATTTAATTGATTACTCTTAAAAAGGACGAAATAGCAATTTGTCCTTGGCGGGCAGTAAATGTAAGGTCGTATAGCTAAATGACAGCATTCAGTTTAGTTTTATTTATGACATATATTTAAGAAGAAGAAAAAACAATTGTAAGACAGCGAGCGTGTGACTATCATCAATAAAAACTAGTATCTACGAAGTTGGCTTTTATTCAAGCAAAGCAACATAGTAGCTCTCCCTCGACGTTTAACATGGTCCTTCGAGGTCGGTGAAGAAGTCGTCCTGGTGGTGACGCAGTTTTCAAGTGGTGGTGCCGTGCTGGTTGAGGAGCAGCATCCTGAGGAGTTGGAGCTGCAGCAGGGGTCCAGGCTTGGTGGAGAATCCGGCTTTGGACTTCGGGACGGTGCTGATGCTGAGGAGGAGGTGCCGTCAGGAACCAGTTCTGGTACAGTGACATCACGAGTATGTGAAAGGGACAAAAAACTGTGAGTGTTTGATTTTTTTATTACGTCGTCTTCAAGTCAAGCTAATTTGAACTTTGTGTGAACGTGGTAGTTAACTTGAAGAAATTTGGTGGTCAACAAGACGTTATTGGTAGTGGTGTAGAAATTTGAACCTTATGTGTGAGTGAATTTTAACTTGTAAGAATTTGGTTTGTTTACATTAACTTAGCCTAATTTTAAAAAAAGTGGTTCCGACGGGGAACCTATGCCCGATTTTGTTTCGGCTTTAAGTGTTTCAAAACACTTAGAATTTTTTCGTGGTTTTTTGTTGTTGACACTTATCTTGTCATAGTAAAATTTTGATGTTGTCAAAACTGAAGTGTTTGAAGTTTTCGTTTATTTTATTTGGTGTTTACATTTGTTAAAGTTTCTATATATTTTATTTACGTGTTGAATTTTGATATTTAGAACGATGGATTCAGAAATAAATTTGCAAATTGATAACTACGAAAAAATTTATAAAGCGAGAGTAAATTATAAAAAGTCACCTAAGGATCGTATAACTGAAATATATTGTGAAACAAAATTGGAATCATTAGAGGAATTGTGGAAATGTTTTTGTGAAACTCATAGAACTCTAATAAAAAGCTATGGTGATGCATTAAAGAATCACGAGTATTGTGAGAAAGACATTTACGACATCACGGAGGAAATTTACACGGAATACAAAACGGAATTAAAATCTAGAATTGACGCATTTTCTAAACAGGATACTAAAATAATAGAGTCTCATGGTGAGGTAGGTCAGAGATCTGATAGGTCTGATCTATTCCAGTTGCCTAAAATTGTAATACCAAAGTTCTCTGGTAATTACACGGAATGGATCACTTATCGGGATCTATTCACATCTTTGATCCATAACAATTCAAATATTGATAATGTGCAAAAAATGCACTATTTGAAAAGTTCATTGTCTGGGGAAGCTGAGCAATTGCTCAGACAGATCCCAATATCTGAGGCTAATTATGATAGGTGTTGGAATCTGTTAAAAGCGAGGTTCGATAATAAGCGCTATTTGTCACATTTTATTTTGAAACGGTTACTTAGCCAGAAAAATATTATTAGTGAATCTGCTACTGCTCTAAAGGAACTCATTGATACAACTAACGATTGTTTAAGTGGGTTAGCTAATTTAGATATTAATACTAGTAATTGGGATATAATTGTTATGCATATTTTGTGCTTAAAACTTGATTCTGAAACTAGAAAACAATGGGAATTTAACGTTACGAATAGTACTTCATCAGAAGAGTTGCCTAAGTATAATAAATTTGTTGAATTTCTAACTAATAGATACAGAGCGCTGGAATTTTTGGACACCAAAGTGGGGTCTAATAAATATCAACCAATAAATAATTATAGTCAGAATAACATTGTAAAATTCAAATCAATGCATACCACTAAAGTTTGTGTATGTGTATTTTGCTCGGAAGAACACAAGCTAAGCTCTTGTAGGAAATTTGCAAATGAGAATGTTGACCATCGTCGTAATTTTGTCCAGTCCAATTATTTGTGTTATAATTGTCTAGGAGCCAATCATGGGGCAAAGGCTTGTCAATCGCACATCAAGTGTAAGTTGTGCCATCGTAAACACCACACACTTTTACATCCTAGCAATGGAAATGGCGCGCAATCGAATGTTGCGCAGGTTGAGTCGCAGGGAGAGGATAGTCCACCAAGGGAAACGGAGCCTAATAATAAGGCAGGTAAGGCAAGTAGCTCATCAGCTACTGTCACATGTAATTTTTCGACAGGATCTGTAAAACAGGTATTGTTAGCGACGGCGCTAGTCAGTACCGAGTCGAAAAATGGGAGCTGTCATGTTTTAAGAGCCTTGTTAGATCAAGGGTCTCAAGGAAATTTCGTTACCGAATCGGCGGTAAGTGATTTAAAATTAACTAAAACCCCATACACGGGAAGATTTTAGGTGTGGGTGGGGAGAAAGGATTGATCTCAAAAGGGGTAGTTGACATTAAAATCAAATCCAGATTGAATCCCAGCTGGAGTGTGAACATAAAAGCTTACGTTCTGAAATCCATTACTTCTCTTCTTCCCAGCCGGAAAGTAGAAGAATGTAATCTTTCAGAGTTTAAAGGCATTGACCTTGCTGATCCAGGTTACAACCGGCCTAATAAAATAGATCTGTTATTAGGTGCCGAAGTAGTCAGTAAGGTCATGCTGGAGGGGATTAGAAAGGAATCTCAGGGATCACTTCTGGCGCAATCCACCACTTTGGGTTGGGTTATATCGGGTACTATTAATGCAGCGGTTTCTCAAAATAGAGGGGTTATGGCATTGCATTGTCAGTTAGAAGAAGGCAATGATCTATTAAAGAAATTTTGGGAGTTAGAAACGGGTATAGGGTTGACAAAGGAACAAACTTATACAAAGGAAGAAAATAAATGTGAAGAAATTTTTAGAAATACTACAACCAGAGATGAAACAGGGAGGTATGTGGTTAGATTGCCTTTTAAAACGGAAGACCCCGAGTGCAAAAGAGGAGAAACTAGAAATATAGCAATTAAGAGATTGAAAGGGTTAGAAAGAAGGTTTGAAAGAGATAATAAATTGAAAGAAAGTTACGCAGCAGTGGTAAATGAATATTTGGATAAGGGATACATGATTGAAGTAATGGAACCTGATGAGAAAAGATACGAATCTGTTTATTTGCCGCATCATGCAGTAATAAGAAACGATAGAGAGACTACTAAGCTGAGAGTAGTATTTAACGCCTCTCAAGCAGGAAAAAATGGAGTTTCTCTTAACGATGATCTTATAGTTGGACCAACCATCCAACCAGACTTGAGGCATTTAGTGACGGTATGGAGATTGTCATCGATATGTCTCACGGCTGACATTGTTAAAATGTACCTACAAATAAAAGTGCATAAAGATGATACGGACTTTCAAAGGTTGGTATGGAGAAATAAGCCGAATGAAGAAATTAAAGATTACAAACTGCTTAGAGTAACCTTCGGAAATGCTTCAGCTCCTTTTTTGGCAGTCCGTACACTACAACAAGTCGCCATTGACGAGGGTGCCAACTATCCTTTAGCTGCTGAAAAAGTAAGTAAAAACTTTTATATGGATGACATGATGTGCGGGTGTGAATCTGTTGCAGAAGGAATGGAATTATATACACAAATGAAAGGTTTGTTAAATAAAGCAGGATTCAGTTTACAAAAATGGTCGAGTAATAACGAGGAGTTGCTGAAAATGATAAAGGTAAGCGAAAATGGAAATGAGTTCAAGGATGGAATTAATATTAAGATGGATGAAGTGATCAAAATTCTTGGACTTACCTGGGAACGTCACAGCGATCATTTCCGGTACAAGGTCGATCTGCCAGAACTGCTGCCACCGATAACTAAGCGTAAAATAATCGCAGATATATCACGCCTTTTTGATCCCTTAGGGTGGGTCACGCCGTGTATAATAGTCGCAAAAATTTTGATACAAAAGTTGTGGATAGCTGGTATAGATTGGGACGAAGAAGCACCTAAAGAATTGTTGAGCGAATGGTGTACTTACCGGAATGATCTAAAGGGTGTGACAGAATTGAGAATTCCAAGATGGCTTGGAACGAAGACGGGTGACGTTCGACGGGAACTCCATGGATTCTGCGATGCCTCGAAGGTAGCGTATGCTGCTGTGGTATATCTCCGAGTAATCGATGCGGAAGGGAGAATCCACGTAGAGTTAGTCGCAGCGAAGTCTAAGGTAGCTCCAATAAAACAGGTGTCTATCCCCAGGTTGGAGCTATGCGGGGCGGTGGAGCTTACAAGATTGATGGTGGACATAGCCAAGGTATTGAAAATAGAAAATACTCACTTACATGCGTGGACGGATTCCACTATTGTACTAGCCTGGCTGAATAGCTTACCTTGCCGATGGAAAGTGTTCGTGGCTAACAGAGTCGCTGAAATATTTACTTCCATAGATCCGCATCAATGGTCACACGTGAGTACTCAGGAAAATCCAGCAGACTATGCATCCAGAGGAGTTCTACCTTCTGAGCTGAAAAATAAATCGTTGTGGTTCAATGGTCCGGATTTCTTAAAATCTGAAAATATAAAATATAAAAAACCTACAGAACTAACTACTACAATAGAGGCGGTAAAGGTGCACAACATAATAAAAGAGGAAGATTATTTTGAAAGATTTTCAAAATTGAGCAGACTGGTGAGAGTAACAGCTTATTGTCGTAGGTTTTTAGAGCTGAAGAAACAGGAACCTGAAAGAAAAAAGAAATATTTAACATTAGAAGAAATAGAAAAAGCTTTGGAAATTTGTATAAAAATCGATCAAAAAACATATTTTGCAGAGGATATAGAAGCTATAAGTAAGAACTTGCCGGTTAAAAACAATGCATTAAAATCTTTGAATGCAGCATTAGATGATAAAAACATATTGAGAGTAGGTGGGAGATTGGAAAATTCTCGAATGTCGTCAAGTCGTAAGCATCCAATTGTTATGGCGAGACATTCCAAGCTCACGGCTTTATTGATTGCAGATGCTCATCATCAAACGTTGCACGGTGGTCCACAATTAACAATAAATTATCTACAGAGCAAATATTTTGTAATAGGGTGTAAGCAGTTGGTTAAAGCGCATGTCAGAAAGTGCGTTGAGTGCGTTAAAAATAAAGGGCGTACTTACCAACAATTGATGGGACAGCTTCCAGCTGTTCGGGTCACTCCAGCTCGTCCTTTTCTGCGAAGTGGTGTGGATTTTGCAGGTCCTATCGAAATGCGCACTGCAAGAGGTCGTGGACATAAATCCTATAAAGGATATATATGTTTGTTCGTGTGTATGTCCACTAGGGCAGTACACGTAGAGGCAGTCAGCGAACTTACATCACATGGCTTTCTTCAAGCCTTTAAAAGATTTGTCGCCCGAAGAGGTCGCTGTGAGGACATCTGGAGCGACAATGGGACTAATTTTGTTGGCGCAGCTGGGGAGATCAGAAAACTTTTCTCCAATGAGAAGGACAACATTTTACCTGAAATTGCTGAACAGTTAGCTACCAACAGTACAACGTGGCATTTTATTCCGCCACATGCTCCCAATTTCGGTGGGTTATGGGAGGCCGGAATAAAATCTGTAAAGTTTCACCTGAAACGGGTAATTGGAACTTCAACCTTGACATACGAGGAGATGTCCACTGTTTTAGCACAGGTCGAAGCTTGCTTGAACTCGAGGCCTTTATCCAAGCTCGAGGGAGATCTAGAGGATATGGTTTTGACTCCAGGTCATTTCCTTGTCGGAGAACCTCTGGTCACGGCTCCTGATCGTAATTACGAGTCCTCAAATGTTAGCTCGCTTCGAAGATGGCAATATACTCAGCGTATGATCCAGGAATTTTGGCGTAAGTGGTCGAAAGAATACTTAAACCAATTCTTTCATAGGTATAGGTGGTCGACTCAAATGCCGCAACCAAAGGTCGACGATGTCGTTTTAATAAAGGAGGACGGTCTTTCCCCATGCAGATGGTTATATGGTAAAGTCGTAGAGGAACACCCTGGTCAAGATGGAATTACGAGGGTGGTCACATTGAAATGCAAAAATTCCTTAATAAAACGTTCGGCGAATAAATTGTGTATTTTACCAATAAACGATTGATTTGCATGTATATAATATTGTTATTTTTTAAGTTTTAAGGTTTGTTAGGTGGTTTAACTTTACAATAGACGATTATACAAATTGTTATGTGTTCGCGTTAATATATGGTTTATTGTTAAGTTTCGTTGATTGGTTGGTGTAATGATTTAATATTTACTTGGTTTTTAAACTTTAGGAATTTTATTGGTTTGTACCAAAGGGTGAATGTCTGGATGACAGTTTGGTTAGTTCATAGTTTAATATTTGTGTGTTTTGTCTTATCTTCCAAGCTGTGTTTTATTGTATTCATTTGTAAGCTCAGCAAGGATAAACGGTAGATTTAATTGATTACTCTTAAAAAGGACGAAATAGCAATTTGTCCTTGGCGGGCAGTAAATGTAAGGTCGTATAGCTAAATGACAGCATTCAGTTTAGTTTTATTTATGACACATATTTAAGAAGAAGAAAAACAATTGTAAGACAGCGAGCGTGTGACTATCCTCAATAAAAACTAGTATCTACGAAGTTGGCTTTTATTCAAGCAAAGCAACATAATAGCTCTCCCTCGACGTTTAACACACACTGTTGACAGATACTGACTCTTAAGTCTAAGAGAATAAGATCCATAATCAAATATGTGTAACATAGTGACAAGTGACGCTGACTGTTTGAGCCTTCTATATCTTATTCATAGTTTGTTTGCTGGAATTGTTGGCGTAGTTGTGGGTTGCGACTCAATGCTTTGTTTACAGGTCTATTTGTAGTGTTCTAGTAAATTCACACATGTAAACTTAACCCTTTGAAGGACTCCGCCGATTCTTCATAGATAGGTAGAATTTTTTATTGGTTTTAGACCTTGTCAAGTGATTGAGGTGTAAAGTGATGATTATGTTTCCCATTGTCCGCTAAAGGATATTAGGTAAATATGACCACAAAATCTTTAAGAAGCACTTGAGAGTGTTCTACATTAAAAAAATGTTACACTCAAACTGCATAGATTGATTTACAAAGTTTAAATTAGGGTAGGTAATTTAATAATACACACATATGATTATAGCATGTATATTTTCATTTAATATAAAAAATTATAGGTATCAACTATATATATTTACACATAAGTAAATGGCAAACAAGATCCAACATAATAATGATATAATATTTAAAAACTGTGCTCTCATGACAACCCATGCGTGTCCCTTCACATTTCGCTGTAAAATTTATAAGCAATAATACTGTATACAGAGATGCAATATATAAAACATATTATATTTGTGTGATGCATAAACTATTCGGAGTGCATAAAACAATTTTCTCTGTATAGTAAAAACCGGCATAGCTATAACCTTTTTATTGAGTTCGTTGTGAAAGGTAGGAAATAGTTATTAATTGAATCGCTAGAAAGGCTCATCTGTGATTGGTAAATCTTTATAATTATCGAATACCGCAAAATATGCTAGGGTTAGCTCGGCAGCAGTGGGTCAAAGTATTGTGATCATAGTATGATATTTCATACCTTGTCAAGATATGGAGTATAATACATAGATACAATTTATACTATCATCTGTAAATAATTAAAGCTATAGGAAGACATTGCATTTGCAAATGTGAAATTCAGAATTTGTAGAAAAGATAATATGGATGTTGAAACATTAAATTACTCAATATTCAATCATGATGAAAATTAAACAACAATACAATATTGAGTTAAGTTTAAAAAATATTACATAATTAAAAGTGCATCTTATTTAGAAATAAAAAGATTATATCTTTGCCTAAAGTAGTAATTCTGTTTTTCTATAGAATAAGATCTGGTTACAACTGATGGCACGAATATTCCGTTAAAATGATTGGTGTGGTCAATACGAATATTTTCCACCACCTAAACAACAATTTTATTACACTACCACTCTACCCGGTGCCGAAAAGCAGTTGTGACCAAATCCTATTTTTTAGTGAAATCTAAAATTTATAATTTTAACGTTCAAGTACTTTCTAGATAGAAATACATAATCCCTATCACAGACTAGATATACAATAAAATCAGAAGACATCCAATCTTGCTTAAGTATTTCAGACTTTCTTATTGGAACTGTTGACCTGACCTAAGAAATCAATAATGAAATATAACATGATATAACGCGACATCCATATACTCAAATTATATGTACAAGCAACAGCAAAACTATGTAAAACCGATACAAACTCCCATTATGTAAGGTCAGCAGTACCAGACAGTATAAATCTTTATATAGTCAGATCTATAATATTCCCATCTATAGAATTCCGATTGCACATTACACATCCGATACCTGCCATTACTATTAGAAACATAGGCGCAAATAATATCTTTGTGTACTTAATTCGAACCTTAACAAAAGAGGCCTTTATAATATAAAATAAGGAAATTAAATGCGGTACCTACAGAGAGATTGTACAATTGTATAATTACAAAAAAACCGCGAGTTGACGCCGTTACAAAAACGCATTGATATGTACAAAAGTTTGACACTAACGCTAATCTACAGTACCCTTAGACGCTACACTATCATACATAGAAACATGGTATCCTTGTCTTTTTACACGTCCGCAGATATGCCCTAAATTTTAGAGCATTCACTTAAGTATATTACACACGAGTGCTGCATCATCATTATTGCCATCGAGAAATTAAGTTTTTCACATTATCACGCGACTAACCATTTAAAAAGACAATTAAAAATTAACACTATAAAGTAAGGCTGTTGTCCGTACGTCTATATAAATAAAGCTTTCCAATCTATTGGTATTCTTGCGTAATTTTATTGTTTATTCCTTGATAGGAATACGCGTGGAAACGAGGCAATCTTAGCCCCGCTCGGGCGAGTGGTCGAGCCCCCTCGAACAGGCTCCCGCGAAATAAAATTCCCATCAACAAACCACAAAACACTAAGAAATTCGACGTTTTCGACACTTACGACTTGTTATACTGCCATTGCTCTAGAAGTTGCACGTTGTCATTGGTTCATTATGAATTAGCTCTGTCAAAATGAACCAATCACAATATTTGGCTTTTACACCAAGACATCAGGTGGATTAATTAGTGGTGGAAGATGTCCAAAAATCCATTAATAACTTAGTGTTTTATGGCAAACACTGCAACAGATGTAAAACCCTCCACAATCAACTACCACCCATTGCAGCAAACATTAATTATAAAAATATTCCAGTATCTTGATCAACAATCAATAAAGTAGCACTAATAACATGAATGAGAAAACCTCTCAAATAATAACATTGAACACTATTACGATTATTGTCTATTAACAAAATTGTGTTACTGGGGTTGAATAAAAGTCAATATGTCGCCGTCTGTATATCACCATTATTTCACTGCACTCGTAACTCTAAAACCATGTAAGCAAATCAATGCGAAATGGGGCCCGACTGTCCGACACATCCCCTATCTCTACTATTTTACAAACAACGTTCCACTCAAGTAGAGAATACGTAACTTATCTACACTACCCAACAAAATAATCTAAATTGATACATTTCACTACGCATTCACTATCCACATGTAACAATAACTCAAGTATATTTCGTTTACAAAATTCTCTACTTCAATGAAGATGTTGGCCTGTTTACCGAAACTATAACCAATTAGGTGTGGACTTGAACTATTGTTTCCTTATTAGGCAATTATAAAACAGAAAAAAATACTGTGATATAAATTTTGTTTTGACCTGAATCCACACATTCCATAGATTCGGAACACACACCATAGTTTTGTGAAACTGAAAATATAAAACTGATTGCCATCAAAGTAATTTACGTTAGTCTAAGTTATCGGTTTACTAATTACCTCTCAATCTATCTGGAAGACAACAGCTATTCGACATGTGCTATAAATCATAACACTACTCGTATCGTAAAAAATGGACTAACACTTCTGTATTAATCTGTACTCTATGGTATTAAACCTAAAAACTTGCAATAGCAATTACTGGCAACACGTGTCGACTCTCCGTCAGTCCCACAAAACTATATCTGAATACAGAACTGTCTCATTTTAACTGCATTTAACTATTGATTCATTTGACGATAGGCGACATTATCTCAATTGTTTGTATCAAAATTATTTCAAAATAACTGTACCAACTCGCTAAATGAATGTCATTTGAACAGTAACAGTGACTACTGTTAGTCGACTGACTATCTACATATATTGTGTCAATCAATGCTGTCAAACAATAGTATCGATAGCTAATGGACAATCGACTAAAGCTTTAAAATGTATTACTACATCAATCGGTTGAGGACGTAACATCGTTGCTATCGACTTTTATTTTTAATGTACATCGATAGGGCTTATACTTTGCACTTGCTCGATAAGGCTGTTTGTCCTTTATATAGCCATAGCACTTGCTTTCTAAGGCTGTGTGGCTACCAGAGTAGAGGATTCCAACAAAATCTCGGATGAGATATATTATGCAATCTTATAGGTTAATATTTCTCTTTATATAATTCTTAAACTGTCATGGTTACACACATTAGAAAACTGAAAATATCTGGGATATTTATCATGTTGTTTTGTTTTAATGAGCTCCCGATATTTCGGCACTGTTGCAGTTCACCCGTGATCATGGCGCTTGCAACAGTGCCGAAATATAGGGAGCTCATTAAAACAAAACAACATGGTAAATATCCCGGACATTTTCAGTTTTCTAATATTTCTCTATTTCTGCACACCGCAGCCTTATTCTCTCCAGTGGACAGACAGCCTTAAGCAAATACTACGGGCCCTTACACGAACACTATCTCATGTGACAATTAAAACATCGAGCGCTAGCAGTCTAGATACATTAGCAGCCTATTATAGAGGGGTCATTTACTTGTTTGATCGGGGGTGTGCCCCCTTATATACAAAACGGGATCGGATTCGTTTTCGGAATCTATGCTTTATTTTTTCATATAAGCGATTGCGTTTAGGTAGATACACAATACATACCATAGGTTTTCTGAAGCCCGAAAGACGGTGTGATTAGGGGCGTATGAAGCGCTAGCGGTCTAGATACTCAACAGCCTACGTTAAAGTGGTCATACACCTATTCGATGAGGACGTGGTTTGGTTCAAGTTCTGCTTCTTGCTTTGTAGATCGTTGAACTTTGCTATAGGGGGCGTGGTTTGGCGAGTCAAGCAACATACCTTACAAAGGTCATTCACCTATGGGGACATGGTTTGGTAAGTCCATCAGCGTATCCTAGAGGGGTCATTGACCTATTGGCGACGTGATTTGGTAAGTCCAACAGCGTAGTCTATACTCTAGAGGGGTCACATATCTGGAGGTCAAACCGCGCCCCATATAGGTATACCTATAGGGGGCGTGGTTTGGTATGACCATCAACGTACCTTAAAGGGGGCATTGACCTATAGGGGGCGTTGTTTAGTAGTCCAGCAGTGTAACTTACAAAGGTCATTCACCTATTGTGGGCACGGTTTGGTTAATCCAACAGCGTAGCTTATACCTTAAAGGGATCATTGACCTATGGGAGACGTGATTTGGTAAATCCAACGGCGTAGCTTAAACCTTAGAGGGGTCATTGACCTATCGGGGGCGTGGTTTGGTAAGTCCAGCGTACCTTACAAAGGTCATTCACCTATTGTGTATTGTTTGGTAAATCAACAGCGTAGCTTATACCTTAGAGGGGTCATCGACCTATCGGGGCCTTTGTTTCAAGTCCAGCACTCTATTTATAGTGTAACTGTATCTGGAGGTCCACCCTCGGGCCGGGCGCGGCTCAGTCGAGCGGCTGCACCTGCACGACGGAGGCGGGGGGCGGGATCGAGATCTCGTACTTTATGAGGCCGGTGCCGCGGCCCGCGGAGAGAACTAATCCGCCGACTTCCTTGACGTCGCCGCTGGAAAAATAAGAAGTTAGTTTTGGGTATGGTCAATAGATGGAGTTATTTGATGTATTACTAGCGCTCTGTAAGTGTTGCTGTGCCTCTACGGGGCGTCACATTACGGACTGTACCTTATCAGTACCAACTATGTAAAAATAACTTGTGACACGCAATAAGTATTTTGGTATAATTTTAAACTGTCATGGTCACACACATTAGAAAACTGTAACTGTCTGGGATACTATCCCGAACAGTTTTCTAATTTGAATTTGATTTAATTATAGGAAATGTCGACATGGGATATATACCATGCGCGCGAGATCTCTGTTATGATCTAATAAATTACTTAATTTATATAAAGATTACCAAGATACTACCATGTACGTACATTAATAAATACCACGTCATTTATTTCAATATATAAGTTTGGAAAGGAAATAATATTATTTTAGTAAACTTACTTTATAAGGTTACCGCCCCGACTCGTCGACAGAACCAGCCCGCCAACTTCCTTCACATCGCCACTGGAAGTAAAGGAAATCAGCATTAACTTTGCGTAGGTAATTTATTGATTACATAAATTTAGGTTCGGTGGTAGTTTTATTATACTTCATAGTTAACTAATAGACTGAAAAATATAACAGGTTTGATCGTGTATTTTATTGAGACATTTTGTCAAAACAAAATTTGTCTCTCAAACATAGTAGAAGAAGTAAAAAGAGATGACTCTCTCTCAGAGATGAGTAGTATATTTAGCTCTCGGTGGTTCGTCTGGTCACTCTCAGCTAGTGAAGTTTCATATACAACAGAATGCAGAGTTGCCGGCGGACCTGGCGTGGTGGCGGGGCAGCTTGTCGCGGATGATGTGCAGCTGCGAGCCCAGCAGCCGCCGCGGCACGCCCCCGCCCAGCGCGCCCACCACGATCTGGTTGCCGATCACCTGCCCCGACCGGTTCGTCACCTGAGGGAACACCGTGTAAGTTAGATTAATTCCCCCATTACAAACACACAATATTTGACATTTTTTTGTTTTGATATAGTTGGATGGACCACTAGAACACGAAGACACTGTTGAAAGTATCACTTTGATCTCGATAACTCGACGAGATATTACAATTTGAATTGCACATTATTTCAACGAGCTCAAAAACGCTCCATACAACACGTGGCGTGTGACGTCACACGCGAGTATTCTGTATGCAGCGACTCGGAAGTTTGTTCGGCAGGTTCAATAAAAGTTTTATGGATATGTTTTCACAACGAAAGATGTTACTAATTCTGTTATTTATAATATGACAAAGAAATTTCAAATGATTTTCACACTTTTGCAATGGACCTGCCCACCCAACTTTAAATGAACTTTGCCGTCTCATTTCGCCAAAAATCTAAGTTTCGATTTCTTTAATAATATTTATTTACTAAAATCTTACTGCTTATCATAAAAATGGCACAAATAACAACCACAGTCAAAAACCCTATTACACTTACACAAATTAAACACATGTGCAACACACAACCGCACCTAAATCTCCTTTTAAATTTATTTCCATCCCTTTTTTTTTTCAAACCAGATATACCGGAAGGGCTAGTCTGAAAACCAGGGCCGAGACTGGTCCTATTTCCAAAATGTTCTACAAATAGTATTTTTTGTATTTTGTATTTTTGTACTTAGCATAATATTAATTTAAATTTTTTGTTTGTATAATGATTAATGAACATTGAATTGGCAATAAAAACAGTTTTATTTATTATTATTAAGTAATGCGGGTCCGATGCGGATTATTCGCCTAACTACTACGCGATTTGTGAATATTGACATGTTTGTCATGTCATTTCACGACAAAAATAAGCAACTGCAGATGGACCTCACGGTTTACGGTTACGACATTTTGTTGTACCAAAAATGCACCACTCTATACTCGGATTTGTAATTCAAGATCAAAAAATCTACTACAAGGTTGCCACTGCAATAAAATATGTTTACAATAGTAAATTCTGTTTTTTAAAAAAGTCAACCGTATATAACAAATTTATTGGTAATATTAATCCTATGATTTTCAACAGTAATTTGAGTTATTTATATTCCTATAAATGCAAGACTACTTAATAAAAACATTAACATCGGTAATTTTTGGTAACAAATCTGGTATTGTACTTGTAACACTTCAGGGGTTCATAACATTTAGTGCAATATTACACCAAGTTAAGAACAAACTCGGACGCAATAAAAATATTACATACATCATAACTTATCGGGAAAATAGTGCATACCTGGCTTTATGGTTGTTATATCGCCGCTATTTTTATCGGCCATGACACTACAATCTGCTAGGCTCAATACAATTTTGAGAACGTATAGTTTATTTCTAAATATGTGTTGCATTTAATTACTCAATATAAATGAACACTTTCACTTTACGAAACTATTATTTTATTGTTTTAGACAAACACCTTAATTATCAGTAAGTGATATTTAGTTTTATTTAGTAGTATTTATGTATGTAATAACATACATACATAAAATAACGCCTTTTCCGTGATGTTGGTATAAAAAAATAAAGAAGTACCTATGTCGTAACATAGTACAATACAACAACACAAGTACAAATTCGACAACCTTTTCGTAAAAAGGTTGTCGAAACCTGAGATCATCACTTGACAGTGACATAAGTGACGTTACCACTTTTGACAGTGACGTATCTGTCGTAGTTTTTTTGGTCTTGAATTACAAATCCGAGTATAGATATTTTTTCATATTAGAAACTAACACTTCAAATCGCTTACAATATTAAAAATTGCAAAAACAATTGTTAGTGAAAATGACCAAAAAATTAAATATAAATATAAAGCATTACATAAGACGATGTTCGCTAATTATATTCACTCACCACTTGTATATGCGTGGGCGTGTGATCTTCCAACTCTAAGCTATTGTGGTGCTGTTGCTGTTGTTGTTGTTGCTGCTGTTGTTGTTGCTGCTGCTGTTGTTGCTGCTGTTGTTGTTGTTGCTGCTGTTGTTGCACCTGCTGCTGGACCTGCTGTTGTACTTGTTGCGCGGCTTGTTGCGCCGCCTGTTGCTGCGCCGCTTGTTGCACTTGTTGCGTTACTTGTTGTTGCGTTTGCGTCTGTAATTTTGAACAGATTCAGTGTTTAATTTTATAGGGACCTTGAGGGGGCTAATACATGTTCTATTATACTTTGAATCACTTATAAAACAGTATCTACTGCAATTTGTCTAAGGGTATTTGTGCCATTTCAAATAAAAAGATTATGACTAATTTTGAGCAATTAATATAATAAATAATTTTCTGTTTTAAATTTCTTTGGTAATCTCATGTATTCTTCTCTATGTAAGATTTTAGACTTTCGCGTTCCATTACACTAAAATTAGTCTTTATGTATCTAATATCGCGTGTAGACACACACGCGATATTAGGAGTAGCAAATTACATAGCTACTTACTGCCCGCGTTACAAGTCCGCGGTGGCTGAGCACCTATTAGATGGGTAGTAATCATTGGATGGAGCTACATGATCTGAAGGTCCTCTCAACAGATCGTCACTATCACACAAGAATAGTGCGAGAAGCTATTGAAATTAAGAAGCACAGAAATTTCAATAGGGA
This sequence comes from Maruca vitrata, assembly GCA_039566165.1. Taxonomy (NCBI): domain Eukaryota; kingdom Metazoa; phylum Arthropoda; class Insecta; order Lepidoptera; family Crambidae; genus Maruca; species Maruca vitrata. The sequence goes on from CM076921.1 coordinate 12,500,305, forward strand.
AGATGGATTCAAGTTATCATCGGCATGGAACACAGTGATTAGTAAGTGCATACCGCGGAAAGTTACGTCTAATATGAACCCGGATACAGTGAGTGTTGTTGTGTCAGACAAATGTGGGTAGCTGTACAAATGACATTAGTGGTTCGGGGGTGGATCAAGAAATTCACAACCGCTGTGGCAGAAGAAGACGGGCGCCGCCAGTTCGCTCGCGACCACGATTGGTGTAACCCAGTCGAAACGTCGGGCAGTAAGTAGCTATGTAATTTGCTACTCCTCATATCGCGTAATCTTCTCTAATTGCATTATGAACATATACTAATAATGATAAGGCACAGTCCGCGAATTAAACAAAAAATTAAATTACTTTCACATTCTTGGAAAAATTCACATGCCCGATTGCCCGACTTGACGGAGACTCGAACCCACGAATTTGAGGTTACGCACCCCACGTACTACCAATTATACTATCAAGGCGTTACGTCATGTATGTGAATTTTTTTCATTCGTTTTCGATCCACGTTTACTACTTAGAGGCAACTCTACGTGGTGTACTCACATTTCTAGGCGGCAAGTCCATGTGCTGTCTCTGATGGAGCATGAGATGATTCTTCTGGAAGAACGCCTTGCCGCATTGGCCGCACACGTGCGTTCGCACCGTACAACTGCCGTCGGGATGCCTGAAAAACATATATATTTCATGTCTCCCAGGATGACCTCACTCCACATGATGGTAAGCGGTCGTTACGTCCACATATGAGGTCGAGAGGCATAATATACCCTATCGGACTCGATAGGTAGGTAGTCAGACTTGGCTACCTAACTCTGAACGCCTGCTTAGATACCGTTTGAGACCCGGCCTGAAGAGCCCGGGAATATAAGAGGGAGGGAAAACATAAGCTGGAAGGAAGATACATAAATATCAAGACAACTTGAACCAAAGTCATGGATATAGCTCTTTTCGGATTTCGGATTTCGGAGCCTATCATATCAGCCGTAGAACCGACAGCCGCTGGGGCAAACAAGTTCAAGTGGCGTGAATTAACAGTAGGCCGTAGGCAGTAGGCCGTAGCCTACGGCTATTGCCCAACAGTGGACGAATTTATAGGCTGATGATGATGATAAAACAACTAATACATTGATAACTATACTATACAGTTATACATCAATTTATTTATACTGAGCTTGAGTACTTCAAATAAACAAAAATTAAAGATCCACTAACAATTAGTAATTAAATAGTGTGTGTGTGTGTGTTTGTTAATTTCCATTGCGGAATGGAACTTACCTCCTGTGATGCGCCAAAAGGCCGTGTTTCGCAGCGAATCCTTTACCGCAGTCTACACAGAAGTGTATTTTCGGCCTAGGCGGATTTATGTGATTCTGAAATATAAAAATGTAATTTTACTCACTTAAATTAATCATAACTTTCGCATTCGTTTCCTGAAATATAATATAGTATAGTACATTAAGACTTCATGAACAACTACCGAAGTTATTTGTGATTGTAACTGGAATGTGCTGAGAAACTCACCGTTGCTATTACTTGCGTATGTACAACATTATTGGGGTTTGATGAGATAATTTGAATCGGTTGATCTGTAACAAAAATGAATATCATGAAAATACGATATTTATAACAATGATACTTATAAATATTTCGTTTCTAGTATAAGCAGTGAATGGAATTGTGGTAACTTGTTATAAGAATCAAAAATAATTTTATAAAGTTAGTTGAACTGTGTATGTATCATGTAAGCTTATACATACATGTTAAGTTTGAGCGACTCTAACCCTGTACTGCAAAATAATTCTAACAAGTCTGTTAGGCGCGCCATAGCCAGACGGCTATGTATAGCCAAACTAAACGGAACTTATAACCCTCTCACGATGTGTTCTACGCCGTGAGAGAACCATGGGTTCGCAACTCGTTCCCACCATCACTCTCAGGGCTAGGCGGTAAACCAGTGGTTCACAACATTTAAAACACCGTCAGTCCTTGCCCAGTTCAGATGGCGCGTTTTTACTCGCGCGTTTAAATTGCGCTATCGTGAGATACGAGCAAGACGCGCGACTGCCTGTGGACAGACAGTAACCTCTAGTGTTTTACCATCGCGCGATTCCACAACGGGCGAGTAAACATGCGCCATCTGTACAGGGTCTACGAGGCAGAGTAGGGCTTTGCTACATTTCACGTCCTCAGTCCGAGCGCAGCAACAGCAGACCAGTGGTCCCCAACATGTTCCAGCTGCACCTGTAACCTCAGTGTCTGCTGGCCCCGTGTTACCGTGCGGGCCGGGGTACTGACTGTGCGCGTGCTGCGCGGCCGCCACGAGCCCCGGCTGCAGCGCGGCGGTGAGCGCTATACAGCAGACCAGTGGTCCCCAACATGTTCCAGCTGCACCTGTAACCTCAGTGTCTGCTGGCCCCGTGTTACCGTGCGGGCCGGGGTACTGACTGTGCGCGTGCTGCGCGGCCGCCACGAGCCCCGGCTGCAGCGCGGCGGTGAGCGCTATACAGCAGACCAGTGGTCCCCAACATGTTCCAGCTGCACCTGTAACCTCAGTGTCTGCTGGCCCCGTGTTACCGTGCGGGCCGGGGTACTGACTGTGCGCGTGCTGCGCGGCCGCCACGAGCCCCGGCTGCAGCGCGGCGGTGAGCGCTATACAGCAGACCAGTGGTCCCCAACATGTTCCAGCTGCACCTGTAACCTCAGTGTCTGCTGGCCCCGTGTTACCGTGCGGGCCGGGGTACTGACTGTGCGCGTGCTGCGCGGCCGCCACGAGCCCCGGCTGCAGCGCGGCGGTGAGCGCTATACAGCAGACCAGTGGTCCCCAACATGTTCCAGCTGCACCTGTAACCTCAGTGTCTGCTGGCCCCGTGTTACCGTGCGGGCCGGGGTACTGACTGTGCGCGTGCTGCGCGGCCGCCACGAGCCCCGGCTGCAGCGCGGCGGTGAGCGCTATACAGCAGACCAGTGGTCCCCAACATGTTCCAGCTGCACCTGTAACCTCAGTGTCTGCTGGCCCCGTGTTACCGTGCGGGCCGGGGTACTGACTGTGCGCGTGCTGCGCGGCCGCCACGAGCCCCGGCTGCAGCGCGGCGGTGAGCGCTATACAGCAGACCAGTGGTCCCCAACATGTTCCAGCTGCACCTGTAACCTCAGTGTCTGCTGGCCCCGTGTTACCGTGCGGGCCGGGGTACTGACTGTGCGCGTGCTGCGCGGCCGCCACGAGCCCCGGCTGCAGCGCGGCGGTGAGCGCTATACAGCAGACCAGTGGTCCCCAACATGTTCCAGCTGCACCTGTAACCTCAGTGTCTGCTGGCCCCGTGTTACCGTGCGGGCCGGGGTACTGACTGTGCGCGTGCTGCGCGGCCGCCACGAGCCCCGGCTGCAGCGCGGCGGTGAGCGCTATACAGCAGACCAGTGGTCCCCAACATGTTCCAGCTGCACCTGTAACCTCAGTGTCTGCTGGCCCCGTGTTACCGTGCGGGCCGGGGTACTGACTGTGCGCGTGCTGCGCGGCCGCCACGAGCCCCGGCTGCAGCGCGGCGGTGAGCGCTATACAGCAGACCAGTGGTCCCCAACATGTTCCAGCTGCACCTGTAACCTCAGTGTCTGCTGGCCCCGTGTTACCGTGCGGGCCGGGGTACTGACTGTGCGCGTGCTGCGCGGCCGCCACGAGCCCCGGCTGCAGCGCGGCGGTGAGCGCTATACAGCAGACCAGTGGTCCCCAACATGTTCCAGCTGCACCTGTAACCTCAGTGTCTGCTGGCCCCGTGTTACCGTGCGGGCCGGGGTACTGACTGTGCGCGTGCTGCGCGGCCGCCACGAGCCCCGGCTGCAGCGCGGCGGTGAGCGCTATACAGCAGACCAGTGGTCCCCAACATGTTCCAGCTGCACCTGTAACCTCAGTGTCTGCTGGCCCCGTGTTACCGTGCGGGCCGGGGTACTGACTGTGCGCGTGCTGCGCGGCCGCCACGAGCCCCGGCTGCAGCGCGGCGGTGAGCGCGCACAGGTCCGTCACGCACGTGCGGTCGCCCGCGTGCAGGCGCACGTGCAGCGACAGCGCCTCCTGGTGGACAAACGGTTAATTGGTCAGTTTTTTTCTTTCCTAACTGTGGTTCCTGGCTTTCCTAACAACGATGATGGAGTAGCATCGTCATCATCACCGGACTTGCGGTGGAGCGGATGGCTGCCACCCCTAAAAAAATTGATCAGTGATAACACTTGTTACGCTGTAGTTTACTCATACAGTTACAGGTTCTCCCTACACTTAGACCTATTTTCCACGTAACCGCACGAGATGCGCACGCTTTCGTCAATCGACGATTTCATGACATAGTTTTGAGGGTTTCTACGAAAGACGCATGCGAGTCATACCATTGTCAATTAACGAAAGCGTGTCACATAGACAATAGGCCAACATTCTACAGTATGCTCATCAAATCGCCGTCATCGATGCGCAAATGGCCCGCAACGCCGGCACCGCGCCGCCCCGCCCCCACACGCCAGACATTCTTGGATCTGTTTTTGCAGACATACAACGATGCCTTGGAGTAGCCTCATCATCATCACGGACTAGCGGGGGGCGGGTGGCTCTCACCCCTAACGATAGAAGGTGCGGTTGAGGTTACTATAGAACTAAATTAATCAATACATATTTTACTGCTACTGTACTATTAACCAGTAGGCCGTAGGCAGTAGGCCGTAGGCAGTAGGCCGTAGCCTACGGCTATTGCTCAACAGTGGACGAATTTATAAGCTGATGATGATGATAAAACAACTAATACATTGACAACTATACTATACAGTCATACATCAATTTATTTATACTGAGCTTGAGTACTTCAAATAAACAAAAATGAAATTAATCAATACATATTTTACTGCTACTGTACTATTAACAGTGTAACTCAAAAGTACCCGTAATCGACGAGCATGCATGATCGAATGATGGATGTGAAAGAAGCGAAAGTTGTGTGTGAGGATCGTAGTACATGGCAGGAAGTGATATCTGCCTACACCTCTGGGAAAAATGCGTGATTTTATGTATGTATGTATGAAATAAAAGACTAACCTTTGTGTTGAAACATGATCCACATTCGGGACAAGCGTATCCGGGCGTAGTCTTCTCAGATACTAATTGACCATCGGCGCCAATGACCTGAGAAATAAAGCGAACCATTATTACTGATACATGTGACGCCATTAGGATATTTTACAATTTATTAAATACAGATTTTTTTTTAATCTTATATAATATTAACTTCAGTTTATTTACCTGAACTATTTGCGGCTTGAAGTCATCCTGCTGCAAGTAAAAATAATTAAATTAGTATGCATAAATTTAATACTTAAATAGAGGTAGTTACACCAATTAAAAAGCGTAAACATTTGAACAGCCCCAAAACCTCCAACTGTGGTGTTAGAATCACATTATCTCATTTTGATAACCTCACCTGAACAATTTGAGGCTTGAAATCATCCTGCTTGATGACTGTCGTCTGCTGTACTTGCTGTTGCTGTTGTTGCTGTTGCTGCTGTTGTTGTTGCTGTTGTTGTTGCTGCTGTTGTTGTTGTTGCTGCTGTTGTTGCTGCTGTTGTTGTTGCTGTTGTTGTTGCTGTTGCTGCTGCTGTTGTTGTTGTTGCGTTTGTTGCGGGGAGGTGGTCAAGCAGTGCCTTGTCATTTTGCAGTGTTGCTGTAACTCTGCCTTGCACTTGAACGCTTCGCCGCATTCTAAACATGCAACTACGCCCTCTCCTGTATGAATTCTGAAACAAATATAATTCATTTAATAAAATAATGTCATAACGCGATTAAATTTAAGAGGAGGGGCAGTATGTATGGCTTTATATTACTGTCAATGGCTTGGCTTTTATTATTATGCAATCAAAAATATTTCGTTACAGTAGTCTGTCATAACACAATAAAATAAAGTTTAATCACTTTTCATGCAAAACGGGCGTTGGACAATTACAACTGCCTAAATTCTATGTATCTCTTTTTATGCCTATCTCCCTCACTCTATCTCTCTAATTTTCTCTCTATCTCTCTCACTCTTTCTCTCCGAAACACAAACTCTCACTTGTTAATCTTTTTCTATCTGCCAATATCTTACTTTCTTACTCTTTCTATCTGCCTATCTTTTACTCTGTAGCTCTTTCTATCCACCTATCTATTTCCATCTGCCTATCTCTTACTTTCTAACTCGTTCAATCTACCTATCCCTTTCAAACTGTTTCTATCCACCTATCTCTTTCCATCTCTCCTTGTCGGTCTATCTGTCTTTGTCCATCTATTCGCTATGTGCGGAGTGGGTGGTGGGGGACGGCAAATCGATCGAAGCGCACGATGTGACAGAAATGTGATATAATTCTGAGCTTTCATGTGTCAAATTGCTTTAATTTCATAAATTGCCTTGTATTTGTAAGTAAAAACGTTACGTACGTAACGTAAACGATGCAAATTCAATACTTATAATAATATTCATATTTTTGTGAAGTAAGAAAATCACTTGGTATAATATACACACTCACTTTATACAATTATAATTAATTTGGGTTTAAAAACCAGTCGAAAATCTTTATCAAAACATCTAGTTGCTATGATATGACATATCAAAACATCTAGTTGCTATGATATGACATATCAAAACATCTAGTTGCTATGATATGACAGATCTCAAGTCCTGAATAGTTGTCGCCACTAGGGGCGCTATCATCGCGCACATAGCGAATATTCCCCCCTCTCCACACTCACTTCATGTGCGCGACGAGCGTCCTCTTCTGCAGGAACTCCTTGCCGCAGACGGGGCACGCGTGCGGCACCTTCCCGTGCACGCGGCCGTGGTTCACGAGCTGGAACTTGCGCGCGAACGCCGCGCCGCACTCGCCGCACACGAACGGCGACAGGGAGCCGTGGAACCGGCTGTGCATCACTAGGTGCTCCTGTGTAAGGATAGAGATAGGTTTTATTAACATAACGTAACATAACCACTGGCTCGGTGGAACAGTGGTTAGTGACCCTGGCTGGCGGTTCCGAGAGTCGTGGGTTCGATTCCCACTCGGGACAAATATTTGTGTGATGAACATCGGTGTTTGTTCCGTGTCTGGGTGTGATTATGTATTTAAGTATGTATTTATAAATATATATGTATTTATATCAGTCTCTGACGCCCATAGTACAAGCTTTGCTTTGTTTGGGGTCAGATGACCGTGAGTGGAAATGTCCCAGATGTCCCAGATAACCACGCCTTTTCCCAGAGGGCAGTAGGCAAGGATCACTTCCTGCCATGTGCTACGGTCCTGGCACACCACTTTCGCTTCATCCGCATTCATCGACCTCTTCATGCACCCTCGTCGATTACGGGTTACTTTTGATTTGACCTCTCTTTAAGATTTGACCTATTTGGTTATGAAAGGTCTTTCTAGGTTTTATTAGGACATAAATTACAAAATTTTTAAAAAAATACAAACTAATGTAACATATTTTAATAACAAGGTGCACTAATCAGTTGGTAACGGTAGAACGAGCTGGTTTCTTCAACTAGACTATGCGCCTATTCTATTATTTCTTCCCATTCGCGTGGCACACACACCACACACAAATAAGCTGTTGTGTGTGATACTCACACCAATAAGTTATTAAAAATTGTTTATAATATTACTCAGTCTGAAGTCTGGAAGTTAGTGGATTTCCGCCCGTACCTAGAGCGGCAAGCATGTTAAGCTGGTGTCTGGTCCTGCACCCGTTGTCTCATCAGTCATGTATGTCGTATTGCTGTCTCACCGTACTAAGAGAATGAGCTAACTTGCGTTTCACACACTTGTGCACTACCTGTCCTGCGCAGTTATCGCATCCCCATTAAGATCGCCTGCAAAGACCTGAATCGGTCGGACCCCTTAATTTAGCTTATCTGTAAAGCCGCTCAACAAGGCCCACGTTACCTTCTGCGCGAAGCTCTCCCCGCAGTCGGTGCAGACGTAGGGCCGCTCGCCGGCGTGGTACTTGCTGTGCGTGACGAGGTGCCGCTTGAGCGGGAAGCCGCGCCCGCACTCGCCGCACACGAACGGCCGCTCCCTGCTGTGGACCTGCGAACAAACGATTAATTAAAATAGTATTGACTATTATTTTCTACATATTTCATACAAAACTATTTCAACGCAAAAATATATAATTTGTCTGTTCTATATCTAGAGATCGAGGAACAGACAACTTTGCCCCCAAAACTTATTGGACTTTTCCACAAATTTTGATATCGTTAGATTTTAGACTTTCGGGTTCCGTTCATCCATGTAAACCCGGATGCAGTTCGTGTTGTGTGTCAGACAAATGTGGGTAGCTGTACAAATGACATTAGTGCTGGGGTGGATTCATGCCCGTCTTCGTCTGCCACAGTGGTTGAGTTTTTTTAAAAATCACAACAGTTGTGGTAGACGAAGACGGGCGGCTTCAGTTCGCTCGCGACCACGATTGGTGTAACCCTGTCGAAATGTCGGGCATTAAGTAGCTATGTATTTGCTACTCCTAATATCGCATGGTAGACCCATAAAGACTAATTTATATTCTGATTTTGCTGTGAAAATATTTGTATATTTTCACACTCTTTTTTAGCATGATACGTCTAACATTTCTCACATTGGTTTAAATGTTTTAACTGGGTGACCATGAAATAAAAACACATCCGCTCACCCTGGAGTGCGTGACCAAGTGGTGCTTGAGGGTGAACGCCATCTTGCACTCGTGGCAGCGGTAGGGCCGGTCGGCGGAGTGCAGCAGCAGGTGCGTGTTGAGGCAGTGCTTGCGCGCGAACGCCTTGCCGCAGTGCGCGCACACGTGCGGCCGCTCGCCTGGGGAAGATACGGTTCGATTAAGACCGAGTAGGGGTGAGAACCAAGTCCGGTGATGATGACAAGACCAGTCCAAGCCATCATCGTAGCCAGTTAGATACTGAGAACAGTGACGTCGTTACATCTGCTGGACACACCCTAACTGCCGTTCAACTCTTGAACAGCCTCAAAGCTTAACAGCAAATTCAACTAAATGAACATTACATACGATTACATACGCCACAGTGAGATTATAGAATCCGTAACATTTTTTGTAGTTATACCACTTTTCTAGACAAACAAGCATCAAAAACAAAAACGATTCGAAACATAATATATCGTATCTATTTGTTAGAGGACTTTGACGTCATTTCAGCCGCTGGGATGTGTTGCAAAAAAACAAACACAAAGTACAGACATTTTATTAATTCAATGGGTATGCTCATTGACTAATTACAGAGACTTTCTTATTCTCTGGGGCTCCCTCAGGTCAGGGGTACATGGGATTTTATGTAGTAACGCTAGTTTTCTAGACAGACACAAATAAGACACAAAATATTGTGTTTACAAAATAACAATTTCGCATGCCACTCGAACTGCGCGATTTCTGGTCTGTTAGTAAATAGCAAAACAGACGTGTGTGATTTGCAACAGTACCAAGCAAAACTAAATCTTTATGAAGTTAGTCCCAACATAATTTTGCAAAGTCCTAGAACTCTCAAATGGATTGTTTGTAACACAACGAGTAACAAACAAGAACTGCAAGGATGTAAATACAATGTAAAGTAAACCTATTCAAGTTTAAGAACTAAAAAATCAACCAACATGCAACCCCCATACTCACCAGTATGAACCCTCGCATGGGTAGTCAGATGGTGCTTCAGTAGGAACGACTTGCCACACTCGTCGCACGAGTACGGGCGCTCCTTGACCGCAGCGGGCGGCGGCGCCGACATCACCGTGCCGGTGTTTAGCAGCTCCGTCTGCGAATACACCGTCTGACATACGGTTAAAATGTGAACTCTATGTTGTTGACTTAAGGCTGTTAATGAGGATTTTCGAGTATGAGCAATTCACTAGCTAGATGGTAATATGTTGGCGTGAGGTCCAACTGATGCATGATTGGATAATTTTGATGTAATATTGCACAGCAGTTAGACCTCATATCTACATGTCTTGCCATCTAGTGGACATCTCATACGCGAATACCCTCATTGTATAAGTTGGTATGGTCCGAATAAATCAACAATAGCAATTACAAAGAAACATCCTGTGATTTTAAATAGACCTAAACATATTTTATAATTCATAGGTTGTTTGTTGTTGTTGTCTTGTGTTGCTTCCTAGAAATTATTGATTGTGTTCATAAAATACCTCTCAATATTTGGTATCTGGCATGGCCATCATACTCATTCAAAAGTTATCTTACACCTATGGTTAAGTTACATACTAGCAGCAATATTTTGTTTTGTTTAACAAGCTGATAATTATACTTTAGCATATGCCCTTAAATTGTAAGTAAATAAATACTTAAGTAAAATTAAAGTTATAATGATAAAATACTCACTTTTGGTGAATTATTTGTAGTTCCGGGCTCCTGTTTTGTATGTAATATATGGTGCTGATGCACTGGGGTGGTCTGTATGGTGTCCGCTTGCGTCTGCTGCGTGGGACCTTCATTTATCGTCTTGATTGTCCCATTCAGCAGCGAGTGGTTCAACTGGGAGGCGTCTATGACCGGCGTGGCAATCCCTTGTGCCTGGAGAGCCCTCTTCATTAGAATCTCATTGCATTCTTCAGCTGTTAGCTGGATAGGCCCAATTGGGGTCATAAATGGCTTTGCTGTTAAATTGGCAGCTGTGAATGGAAATAAAAGTTTGTTAAAACACTTAATAATATTCACAAAGATTACTTCATAATATTTCCTACACGGTACAAGAAATGTCATTTCTCAGTGAGATCTTTCACTGATATAAATTCACATTAAAATTTGACCTTTGGTATATCTTACAAACATGGGGTTCTAATGTGCCACAAAGTACATATATTTACTACGCGGAAAATGTCTGATATTGGTATTTTCGAGTTCAGAATAATCTTATCTATCAATTTGATGCGGTTTTGACTGTATTGCTATGAGACAAAAATTTTGGTCGTGGGCTCTGTAACTACTAGAATGGAACTACTACATCTAAGATTTCATCATGGCAAAACAAACCATATATCTTAATTAAAGAATAATATCCATGAAGTGTTATGCATAAAGCTCAATGTTTCTCATAACTGTAAAATGTTCTGACTCCAATTTCACTATCATTGTAAAAGATACTCACTATGTATAGTGGCAGTTTGGTTCTGCTGTGATACTCTGTTGATAGTGTGTGTGGGGGCATCATTCAACACAAACATAGCTCTGCGTGTAGTCGGAGTGCCTGTTGTGACAACCCTGGTAGCTTGACCTGCATTGGAGCCAGCCACTGCAATAGTGCTAACTTTTTCTTGTATTTGTGGAGCCTTATGGGACATAACAGTCAGAGTTGTTTCCGGAGATACCTGAAAAAGAAACATACAATTTATTAATGCCATAATTCTGGTATTATAAGTCCCTCAACTTAATTGGTCTAATAAAATACATCTCTCACATTTTAAAATACTTTTTGTAGAAAAAGTACAGCAAAACATAATTCAAACATAATCAAATCACACAGTAGAATAACCTTACTCTTAAGAAGAATTTAAATCAAAACAATGTGGTCTTTTAACCAGAATCTAAGCAGTCTTTTGTATGTACTTTTTACATAGCATTTGGACTTGGATTCTAAGACACAGTACTAGACAAGATTAAATCATGATAGTTTAACACAAAACAATTATTTTTGAGATAGAGATTACAGGTATCACAAGTTTTAATTGTATGAAAGTGTCAAATTACATTTCCTAGCTTAACATAATCATATATTGTTAATTTAAAATAGACTCGGTGATTGCCGGTGTTTTATATTTACCGTGTTTCCCAAAGTATAGCTCAAGCTACTTGGTGTGTCCACTTCGCCCTTGGCAAGGTCCGCGGAGCTCGTGAAGCCCCACGAATACGCAAAACACGAGACATTACTCGGCGTAGGAGTACACATTTTTACAACTGAATACACTCACTGCACAAAAAAACAAAGCCACTAACACAAATCCACTATTTGATGGTAAACAAGAGTGCTCATGACAGTTTTAACATTACATGTATGTACGCTTTCACAACCACTAACGCACCACGGCACAACGCACCCGTCAATCAAATCGCCGACTAAATCATATTTTTAGTGCAAGTCGATGTCTTGCAGCAGTATCGCACACTCATTAAAATCAATCTATACCAGAAAAAACATCTAAATTGGCCTAATCAACTCAATATAAAAGGCGGCTTAGAACAACGACGCTACAAGCAACACTGACACGCACGTAATCCCCAAGAGTATTCAACTCTAAATGTCTTTTGAACACTTTATTACGACTCATGTCGATAATTAATTAACAAGAAACTTTATCAAATGTCTATTGGTTAGTAACATTACCCAAATTTAGGAAAACAATAATTTTATCGCACACACAAAAAACCGAGCGCCATTTTATTGTTTATGGTTATTTGTTTTTAATTTTTCTTGCCAGGTTCGGGATTCCTGATAAGTGTTTTAAAAAAATATTCAGCAAAACCAGTTAATCTATAAAATACCATACTCATTCGCAACTTATTTCAATATTGCGTTGAGATTTCAGTTTCAAAGATTAAAAACGGATTCTAAAGCTAAATGAGAATTTTTGATCACATTTTTTATTTAAGTTCGTCGTTGATCTGTTCGGTCAGACAGTTGTTTAAATTACGTCTATGGTCTGACATTTCCAAACGCAAACAGAAAAGAAAAATGAACTGTCAACAAAAAATAAAAATGTCAAACTGACTGTCACCATTTCGTTTGATATTTGGTGGAATTTTATTTTCGCTAATCGCAAATTTGCAATTCTGTCGATATACTATCGTATTTGTACTAGAATATTTTTTCCGATAATACAGTTTCTTCTCGTTGCACTGCCAATTTAACCGTTCGCCATGAATCCTATGTCGATGGATAGGGAAGAGCCCTCATCTTTGTTGTCGTTTTCATCTAACCACCCGCTTGAGCAGTTCGTCTTATTAGCCAAAGGTGCCAAAGGCTTCGCTTGCGCGGAGCTTATCAAGCAAGTCCTGGAAGCTCCCGGAGTGCATGTTTTTGGGGAACTCCTGGAAATGCCGAATATAAAAGAGGTTAGAATTTTGAGTACAACCCGATTTCTTTTAAATATATCTTAATCTATTGAGGCGTAAAAGAGAAAGAAGCCATCATTTCAGTGGCACATTCGGAAGAATTATTGAATAATGACCCACGATTTAGGGGGGGAGAGGGGGGTGGGGAGGAGGGGGGAAGGGTAGGCTACCCCCCTGTACCACTCCCACTTTGTCAGGATGTATACTTTTTGAGATATGAATTTTTGAAAATTTGTCTAACTTAACCTCAAAATGTATGAAAAATCACTTTTGAATGACTCCTCTCTAATCAAAGAACGGAATAATATACGAATTACTGCAAGCAGCATAGGTTCTGCTCTTCTCCGGCGCTGCGGGCGGTACAGCCCTTCCGCCCTTACGTAGCGAATCACATGCGCCCGGGAGAGCTTCCGCAGCTTCGGCTTTTTGGATCGCCATCGGCGCCTTTGGCGCCTCGGCGACCAGCCTCAGCCGCTCCAGCTCTCCCAGGTGCCTGAGATTCGCTACAGAGGGCGAGGGCTGTACTCCCTCCGCGCCTCCGGATTTAGGAATTGCACTCTAGTGTAGGGCAGACTAGTATCACGGCGAAGGACCACAGCCAGTCGGTTTTAAGAATGCTTTAGTAATAAGAATGTAAGTATGCCTTATACCAAAGGATATAAATTAAGGACTTAGAAATAAAACGCTTAACCACCACTGATTTGCGTTTCGTTACTTGTGAATGCATGTTTGACATATTTCATTGTTATCGATAAATAAAATTGTATTTTTAACTATCAAATTAGCTTTAATTTATGAATAGTACCATTTAAACTAATTAAAAACCAATTTTAAATGACTAATAATAAACAAAACAGAAAGAAAAATCATTAAAATAATTTTTATTTTCTCATTTTTCAACACTCAACGAGTTAACAAAACGCAACTGACGTCATCGCCGAAATGTCAAATGTCAAAACAACAAATTTCCATACAAAATTATTAATTTTCAAATCCCGATTTTATCAAAAGTACAAGACTGCGAAGCGTAAAATTTTGTAATTAAGCTTATAAAAATACAATCTTTCGAAAAACAATCACTTGAAGCAGCAACATATGGGTCATACTCTAATAGCTGAGCCGCACATTCTAGCCATCGAGATGAATTCCGTTTACCAGACTGCAGGACAAAGATGTTATAGTCATTGTAATAGACAAATATCATTGTTCTCTGTTATAAAACACTGGATTGATATTTTAACTTTGTACATACCTCTGAGTGATAAAATATGCGTAATTTGATAATAATAAACACCTTTGAGCATTATCAACTTGAGTACTAACATTCCTTTGTATTTAATTTCAGCTTGAAACAGGACCATATGCAACTCACCTGAAAACATTAAATCTATTTGCTTATGGCACATACAAAGACTACTTGAAGAACAAATCTGATTATTTAGAGCTGACTCCAGTACAATGCAAGAAACTGCAACATTTGACCATTGCCACACTTGCAACACAAGAGAAGTGCATACCCTATAGTGTATTACTGAAGGAATTGGACATTAAAAATGTTAGAGATTTAGAAGATTTAATTATTGAAGCTATTTATGCAGGTAAAAATACTCTTATATTAGGCATAGTATATTCAATGCTATCGAAATAATAATCATGATTTTGGTCTCTTTCCAAGTACCTAACTAAAAAATAATTTCTGGTCAACTCCAAATATGCATAAAGGTGTCCAAGAATACCAGCAATGTAGCATTCTGTGTCACAATAATTAAATAGCTAAGTTAAATTATAATAAACACCTTCATATGAAATCATCATCATCAGCCCATTTCCGTCCACTGCTGGACATAGGCCTCCCCTAAAGCTCATATGAAATAGTTAAACATAATTACACTACTAACAATAGTTAAATTTTCCTTAACTGCAGATATCATCCATGGCAAATTAGACCAGGAATGCAAGCGAGTGGAAGTGGACGTGGCGTTGGGTCGCGACGCCAGGCTGGAGGATGCAGCATCTATTGCGGATGTGTTGGCAGACTGGTGCAATGCTTGCGAGGCTGTGCTGAGCTCTGTTGACAGGCACATACAGCGGGCTAACCACAACAAGCAGCGGGCAATTAGACACCAGCAAGGGATTGAACAGGAGGTAAATTATTACCTTGCATATAAATAAAATGAATGTATATGTTCCCTATTTATGTAAAGGTTTGTTTGTAATTATGAAGGTAGAAGCAGACATCCAATTTATTTTATTTATTTAAATTTTGAACACATATTATTGACTGGCTTGGTGGGGCAGTGGTTATTGACCCAAAATCACTACCTACAGTTTCAAGTGTTGTGGGTTTGATTCCCACTCGAGACAAACATTGTGATGTGTGACAAACTTTGGTTGTTGTTCTGTGTCTAACAAGTGTGTAAGCATCTTACCACGGGATCAGATCAATGTAGTGATGTTGTGATATTAGGGTGTTAACAAACACGTATGTCCTGTCATGTTTAGTTTTCCAAATAATTTGGTTACTTTCTAAATAATACTGAATTTATCATCCCAACCTACATGATCTCTAAAATTAGTTAGAGAATAAATATTATATGTCCAATATGTGAAAGTGGATCACTATCTTTGAACTGATGAAATAAAACATGTAGTAACATAATTTACAATTTTATTAACACAAAATTGCATCATTGCTTTTACAGATAGTGTACATAAAGAAAACATTGAAGACTCAAATGGAGAATGAAGACTCGGCCACTGGTGGCGGTGCGGAGTCCCATTCTGCTCCGAAGAAGAACTCGGGCAAGGGGAAGACGCCGCGCACCACCGCAAAGTTCTGGCAAAAGAACACATAACCTTAGAATAATGAATTAAGTAATCATTCTATGCAACTTGATGCAAACTTGGCATTCTATGTAGAGGAAACATCTATCTATCTAACTAAAGCCTAGCCAGAGACACCAGATAACAGCATATCAAACTGGTCCTGTTGGATGACCAAAGTTGCTTGTTGACAATCATCAAGGGTTGTGAACTATCAAGGACAAGTCAGTCACTGTACCCAATGTAGTACGATTTTAGACTTATGCGTTCCATTACACTAAATATTAGTCTTTTTGGGTCTACACCCCTTATTAGGACTAGCAAACACATAGCTACTTACTGCCCAACGTTTCGACTGGGTTACACCAATATAGTCACGAGCGAACTCCAAACTTTCAAAAATTGGCGCCCAACATGGGATTGACTTATGAAACTAAAAGATGATGGGAAATTTGGGAATGTTTGCTTGAATAATTTATCTTATATTTAAGCTTCAAAGTCCATTTAACTTGCATCAAGTTGTCTACAATGAAGTGTATTTGTAATTTGTGATAATGTTAAATAAAACTTTAGGTTTACTGCCTACTTAATAATAGTGTATTTAAATAATTGATGAGATAATTAATGGTGTATCAAAACCAGTGCAATTTAATATCTTGAATTCTATTTGCTAAAAATCCATCAATATTTGTTTAATGATATCTCTGATTGGTCTCGTTATGAACCTGAATACATTATTAAATCTTACTCAAAATTGTTTTTTCATGGATTGTGAAATTGTTTCATTTCAAAGCCTTGATTGAACGGATTGTAATGCGATCAAACCAATTTGTATTTTGAAGCGAAAATAAAACATTTGAAGTGAATACGTAGTTTGCTGTTACTTACTATAACTTAAAAATGCTCCTGGAGTCTAATTTCTCTTGTGATTTAATTGTTGATGATAAATGATGTACCTTCTAAATATTCTAAGAAACACAATGACTAATTTAAGCTTTACATAGAATCCTCGCAATGCCTACTTTATGAAACTCCTGTAAAATCTGACAACTGAGGTGTTACTAAACAATTGCTCGTTAATTTTCGTAGGCGCTCCACAAAAATACCTCACTAAAATCAGGTTAGCAGTGTGAAATCTATTCTGACCCAGATTCAAATGAAGGATTAAAAAGAAAACGAAAACTACGATAAATAACAATAACAAATATTAACCTGCAACCCTAGATAAACTGTCAAATGCGTGAACGGGATACACATGCGCGAATCGTACGGGCGCGACCGAGAGCGCGAAGCGGCCGAGCCGTGGCGACTGGCCCCGACACACACTGTTTTGTTGAATGTTGACGCACAAGCGCAGCGAACAAGGTGCGCAGGCAATGCAACGATTATCACGTTCGCAGGCCTCCAAAAGTGATGTAAATAACACATAAATCGCAAAACATTGTAAACAATAACAACGTTATAAGTTGCTGGTGTTGTTGAGGACTCGGGGCCGCAGTGTGATCGTTCGCAGCACCATAGCAACGGCTCAGTGTGAAACTACGACACAAGTGACGGTCGCGTCCTGACAATGAATCCGTGATAAAACATCAAAATAAATAAACCCAAACGCGACGCAGACAGACCCTTTGTTTCCCGGAGTGCCAGACTCCAGGCCCCACGCTTATTGGATGAACAGAAAGGCAAGTGGTAGATGCCCTTTGTTAGGTCGTATTCACCTTTCATGTAGCGATATTCATGGTCACCTCTGTTTACCTCGAGCATCATGCAGAAAATGCATCAATTACATAAGTAGGTACTCGACACGCTATCAATGCAATTTACCTATAGCTTGACGGTCTGACAATGTAGGTGGTAAGTAGTAGGAGGATTTTCATTGTCATTTACTTGTACATTTTACTGTATTATTTATACAGAGACAGAAGTAAGATCATTTGTAGTTAAATATTCAAATAGGATTACGTAGTACCTATGCTGTAAATGTGATCAATACGCAATATAAAGGAGGATTAAATACTAATGTTGATTGTTGTCGACGCGTCTGTGTGGGTTGGGTTGATGTTCTTTGTTGTGCAGCCAGTCAGCTGTTGGGGGGGCGGGGGCCCCGCAGACGGGTCCGCGCGTCTCGCATTATGCCCCACCGGTTTTGTTCCCTTTATGTCCGAAGCCCTGCAAGGGTTTGATCTCACAATGGCAATTATGTGGCGTGTGCCGACGGCCTCGTGCTATTACTTAATTGATTGCCGCAAAAAATAGCAGATTTTACGTTAGAATAAAACTTCCAGTTGAAAAAAATAACTTAATGATTATTGTCTATTATTTCTACATAATTGAATTAAAACTAATTTTACGGATGAATTATGTTAAAAAAAACATCTTACGCGTTTTATTTCAGTCTTACGTAGTTATATTATGTAATTAGTTTAATTTCAAACCAAATGTTATGTTGGTAAAACCAAACGAACAAGCTCAGCATTAATCTTGTTTATCTAATTTAATAATGAGCACAATTTAAACTTTAGCTTGAATTTTTAATTTCATCGTCATAATGTTACTCATCCAGTAATCTCGATCGCCCAATGTGTAAACGGAATTGAAGAAAATTAAGATTACGAATCAATATACCCAGCTACTCTCATCGGCATCGTTTGTTTACCACATTTACACCTACTTTTGTTATTAATTACGCAACTTTCAAAATAATCCGATGAAAATTTCTCCTTTCCCCCGAACTCCAAAGTTATTATAATCGTGGTCATCTGCTTTGAAGTCATTTATAATATTAACAAAGTTTGTACAGACATTTTGATGAAATATGCGCAACTTCAGGAGTTATTAATTGAATTTTTGAAGCGTAGTTAAATTAACGTTTAAACCACTAAATACCTAATTATGTAGGTATCTAGGCATATTTTTGTAATAGTTCACACAGGACTGGCTAAACCTAGTGTGGGGACTGGTTATGGAAATAAATATACTTTATTATTATTACCTACCTATTTAACTTTCTTAATTTTTACAGTGAGTTAGTTTAGTACCTATTTACTTCAGAATCTTTCTGGAGACTTGGAAAATATCGACGCAGATCTTATACCATTGTTTTCGGTGCAGTCTTAAAAATAGGTATTATTTGTGACATCTTATTATATCGATCTCCAAATTTAACCTTCAAACGCAATGAGAATGAAACGTTTTCAAAAACTCAATACTAACTTAGGTACTAGGTAGGTAATGCCTACTAAATACTTGGAACCTACGTCATACATCTACCATAATGTGTAGTAGCACATATCCGGCTTCCATAAACGCATAACAGCCAGTCTTTGCCTATGTGGGTGAATCCATTATGCCTGTGAGCATTTCCCAGCCGTAATACCAGATTAACATTCATTCAAACGTAACCCAGTTAGCTTCAATGGTTTGTTATGAAGACTGGAGATAAAGGCCCTGCTAAGTCGGCGAGAACTGACCATTCACATGGCTACTTGGATGATATCAAAGGTATACAGTTACAGCTGTGGATTCATTGCAGCTAAGAAATAGGGAATTGAAATGAGTCCTAGACGGCATAGGAGAATCACTGAATGTTTATGCTGTCTAAACCGGCAGATGTATGATGACTTCAAAATTTACAGGCGTATAAGTATTATGTCTCTCTCGGACTGACGGCGGGGCAGACTTGAAATATTTGTTTATAAAGCAATTATGTCTGAAGAACTTCAGAATGTGTTTTGCTTGGTGCCTTTATGAGACCCAACAAAGCCTAAAATCATTAACATCCTGTTACAGCCAAACAGGAAAGTAAGATGTTTATTACAAAATCGAAATTTATGAAATACTGTGTTATAATCTACATTAGAACTTACCTTGTTTTCTATACGACCTAGTGTCGGATAATTAATAAATTAAGGCTATTCCCAAGACACCCAAAGGATTTGAGTCTGGAAAACATATTAGGTTTCTACTAATACATAGTCTCTTTGTAATTAAATATCGATCTCTGAGCGAGAGCTCAGTTGTTGTAGACTGTGCAAAATAAGCAAAAAGTTTGGAATTTGGTGCAAAATATACAGCCTTCTGCAAAGATAGCTTCAACATCTGGTTACCGACTTAGAAAACGTAAATTGATAAACCTACATTTTAGGTGCAGGAAGCAGTTCTTTTGCATTCTGGATTGGATTGTCAGGTTCGTGTTTTTTTCTCGTCTGATGATGAGATCCTCAGCCAACTTGGCGCATTTAACCAAATAAAACGAATCTGTCTTTACTCAGTCTGTATTTGATTAATGCTAAGTTGAGTTTTAGTCTACAATATTGTAGTTGGCCGGATCTTTGAGCCCGTTGCCAAACGCTGGCGGCATATTTGCCTCTTGAACACAATATTCAGATTTGAATTTTAGGTACTTTCATATTATGTAGTACCGACAGAATAAAATACGTGTCTGAAATCTGATAGAGACCATATAGCACTGGACTTGACACTGTGATCGAAGATATAAAATTTACACTAAGTAGTTTGAATAAATTGTGTAGTGACAAAGTCTTTTCTTCTTTCTTTCTTCTTCTTTCTTCTAGTGACAAAGTCCAGGTTTATAAAATGATTTACAAGAGTAAGAGAATACTACAGGAGTACACTACATAACATCAAAAAATAAAAAGATTAAAATGAATTATTAAAATATACACTCGATTACATTGGCAGGAGGTACATACCATATCTGTTACCTACACATCCTAAGCATTTATATGCTAAGTTACTTCATAATAATGAACTATATATTGGGTACCTCGATGTAGAATTACAGTATGGAATCATACAGTAACCCTCCGGAGTCCATTGTCCGATAAATTAGCCGGTTGAATGCGATGTCATGTTCTTTTTACCGTTAATTCCGACGATGCAATAAGTGCAGCTACTTGCAACACGCGCGACAGCGAATGTGATAAATATCGTGGGTGTAATTGCAAGACCTTGCGATGCTGTGAAGTGATGGACCTAGTGCTTCGTGCTTTATCAGACAAAGTGTTCAGCTTTGCCCACGATGTTCTTTATCAGAGTTATCTACCTATTAGCCTTATTTCATGACTGCATCTTGTGCAGTTGTTCAGTACAAAATTGTACAGTTAAAACCGATGTTTATTTTTTAATGGCTTCCTTCACACATACAATGTTTTGATTAAAAATGCATCGCTTTTATGATCTAAGCCTACCTACTTACTCATTTTTTTGTCGTCGATTTACAGTTTTAATAAAAAATTTTTAGATTCAAAGAAAAGGAATACTACGTTGGATGTACCTTCTTACGTAACTCTTGTAAATTTCTTTGCCCAATGTTTTATTTACTTTGCCACTAGGAAAATGTGAACGTTTACTTTGCCACTAGGAAGATGTGAACGGGATAGCTTGAGAAACAGGCAAATAAATGGAGGCTACAAAGGATTTATTAGAAATCCGTTCTTTATTTCGAACCTAGGTACGTCTTACAAAGCGTAACGTTTGTACGTAAGTACCTTTAACTGTTACCTAACCTACCGATAATCCTAGCAAGAATATATCGGCGAGGCAAGTGCCTTAGGTAGATAGACAGATAAAGTTTATTTTTTGCACATAGGTACATAGGTGAAACATAAGAACATGATTGGCTTTACAAGAAAATAAGAGTACAATTTAAGTGCGCCCCCCTCATATCGTTATTATAAGGTATGTACCTAGTTAGATATTTGTCCAATAGCTGGTGAATATGTCATCTATGGCTAGTTATTGAACTATATATACTATATTTACTTTAATACTGTCGAGAAGATGGAGATTTCTCGTAATATGATAGGTACCATATGGTACTATCCCGTCTAAATCCGGAAGACCAGAAATTAGAACGTCAAAAGCTAAATGTTTACAGAGCGTTCAATGATTTGCGGTTCCGTGCCTTGCTTAGCTCGTGACCGCGACTTCCTTGCGTCCATTGCAGGGCCGGATTAGGTTTATGAGAGGACCAGTTTCGTAAAATTTTGCTACATACATAGTAGGCGGGGCGCACAACATAACTTTAAAGCAAGTAGCTTTTTTTAACGTAGAGAAAACGTAACTCATGCGTAAACGTGGGTATCTCAGCAGCCGAGGTAGAGAAGTTTCAAAGGCTGCTCCTGGGAACAGCTTAGTCCTGAAAAGGACAGTGTCTTTACCCAGGGGTATACCCGTGAAACTCCACAGTCCTTCTCACCCTTAGGAGTTATGACGGGATTGTCGTTTAGACTTAAATGTCCTTCAAGGCTTTGGACTTTACATCTAACATACATAAGATTTTAGACTTTCGCGTTCTATTACACTAAATATTAGTCTTTAGGCGTAGTAAATTCATAGCTACTTACTGCCCGACGTTTCACCAATCATGGTCGCGAACGAGCACTACTATACCAGACCCAAAAAGATTAATAGTCACATCTACATATTCTAATAATGAACAACAATGAACCAATTACTGTTCTTATTACAATATGTAGATAAACTTTAACCTTATCGCTATTTTACTATGGTAGACTGCTCTCTTTACCGGCCTAAATAAAGGGACAGGGCCCTATCCCGGATGTCGTCTGTCTGTCCGTCTCTGGCGCTCTCTAGAAAGCTTTCCGTGTCATGTTACTGCATCTCTATTGTCGGCTCACCTGCAGCGGTGCAACGACCCTTGCAGATACAATAGCCCGTGCCCTATGTCACTGTCACCGGTAAGGGTCTAACCGCAGTGTTCTCAAATGTCTAACGGACGACTAATTGTGTACGACACGCGCCGTGTGATCACAATACCGTTTTTTTTTTTCAAAAGGAAACTCTAGCTTCAGGTCACGTGCATAAAAGTATCCTGAGATTACGCCTTTCCTGTTGCTTAAACTCTTAAAAGCGATCTCAGATACAGTGGGAAAATCCTTTAGTATGAAAAATCTTAACCGCTTAAGTAAGACGCTTTAAATTTTTTCATGCAGGTATCTTTGTGAATTTAAAGCTTAGGGGAGAGGGGGGCAGCTTTGAACAGGGGCACCTTTGAAAAAGTGTATTTAACAAGCTTTAATGTAAAGAATTTTTGTAGTTTTTTTTTTGGGTAGTGGTAACATTAACCCGCATAGCTGTCACTTATCACTGCTCACATTAGACAGCTTGCCGACGAGTTACGAGGAGTTTTTTTTTACGAGTTTGAATTCTACACTTTTTGAAATTCGCGCGTAAGGATCTCAGAGATTCATTTCAAGGCAAATGAAGTGTTCTTTTACTTTTTTAGTCAGAAGGTTTCATATATCACGCAATAAAGCAGATATTACTAACAATTTTAAAAAAATATTTGGAAGGAAAACGTTTTTTGTTTTTCAAGGACCATTGGGGCAGCTTAGAACAAAATAAAGGGGGCAGTTTTGAACATTGTTTAAAACTGCCCCACCTTCAGTCTTATACTGAGATTGTTATAATGCATTATTTTTTATTATACTATTCTAACATGGAATATATTTGTTAGCGTAATGTTCAATAGGAATAAGTATCTGTATCTTTTTCATTTAAAGGTAATAATGGTACCCAACTATAAAAAAAAAGAGAGAGAATGAAATTGATGAGACATGAAGACTGCAGTTTTATTTATATCTCGTTTATTTTTAGGTTTCCCTTGATTGACCTCATAATGTTAATTAATAATTTTATTTGTTTCCGTATGTTAATTGATATTATTTAAATAGAAGTTTGTTATTCCTTAGTACTGGTGCAATCACCATATTGAACTATTTTATCATTTTTAATTTCTAATGTGGCAATGATACTTGATCTCAGTCGTTTCTAATTTGTTTTCTTTTAATAAAATTAATAAAAAAAAGTATAAAAAGTAATTTAAATTCATTTTTTAAGGATAGTTCAAAACTGCCCCATATGAATTCAAAGCTGCCCCAGGAGTGGGGCAGATTTGAACAGTTAACTACTGCTATTATAATTGATATTACGGCTATATCTTAAATATTCTTCTTCATATGATACTGAAATTTTATGGCATAATGGTCGGGTTAAGCATTGCGAAACTATAAAACGATATAAAACTAAAGAATTTTAAGATATAAGACGAAGTTTTAAAAATGTTCAAAACTGCCCCCCTCTCTTACAACAGCATTATTGCAAAATTCTGACGGGAACGGGACTTAGTGGGAAAAACTTTTATAAAATAATTTAATACCGCGTAAATAACTATTCCACGGAGACGAAGTCGAGGGCACAGCTAGTCTGATATATCTGTCTTACTTTTAAAATGCTAGGAATTGTTGATGTTTCTTAATGGGGAGTTTGGATTGACTAAAGAGTCAGCTGTTGAAAGTGCGGAAAAAATCCTTTTTGTAAAAGCTTGTATGATAGTACAGGATCCGTGGAGTATGTTTTCACTTGATTACTATCAAGCTAACTTTCCGTGAGTAGCTTCATTTTGATAAGACGCCCAACAATTTCCTGTGCGAAAATTTTTGATTGTGGTAGCTAACAAAGGTAGCAATGATAAAATATGTCGATTTGATGATTCTTCAATATTTATTACAAACTGAATGGTTTTTATTATATCTTATGATAATTATCTAAATTATTTGAAAAAATATTTGTCCTACAAAATCTATGGTTTCATCAAAGAGTCCTCCCCCTCCAACATGTATTGATAACGAGATCACCAAAAATGATTACTAACCAGCTGATTTCTTTTTATTTATTTAGTTAATATTTATATAATGTAACGGTCATATTGTCCTACAAATTCCGTGGTACGTTGTCCCGGTCCTACGGTCAAAATGTACCAAAAAGTTAAGATTTTTTTTCTCACGCTTGAGAAATGAATTGATTTTTCATTTCATGACTTTCTAATATATATTGAACTGGTGCACCGCAATAGCGTACCACGCTATTTTTACATCAAGGATCTGTACTACTACTTTTGACCGTAGGACCGGGACAACGTACCACGGAATTTGTAGGACAATTTGACCGTTACATTATATAAATATTAACTAAATAAATAAAAAAAAATCAGCTGGTTAGTAATAATTTTTGGTGATCTCGTTATCAATACATGTTGGAGGGGGAGGACTCTTTGATGAAACCATAGATTTTGTAGGACAAATATTTTTTCAAATAATTTATATAATTATCATAAGATATAATAAAAACAATTCAGTTAGTAATAAATATTGAAGAATCATCAAATCGACATATTTTATCATTGCTACCTCTGTTAGCTACCACAATCAAAAATTTTCGCACAGGAAATTGTTGGGCGTCTTATCAAAATGAAGCTACTCACGGAAAGTTAGCTTGATAGTAATCAAGTGAAAAAATACTCCACGGATCCTGTACTATGAGTTTTTATTTTTTAAATTAAAATCATGGTCAAAACAAAGTTTTTAATGCATACTTATATTTTGAAGTAGGATCTTACATAATTAGTTAGATACCCTTTTCAAGTAGTGCAATTTGAGGCATAATGTTATTATTTGGGATTAATCTAGCTTGGGGATAGAATAAGATATTAACGACGGTTATAAGATATCAAATAAAACTGTCTGACATAGGATTATTATCATACTTTCAACTCGTTCTCTGTCTCGGTAATAATGCAAAAAGCTGGAAAAAATTATTATGTGAATATTACACGTGGGTGGTATCGCAAGAAATTGTCGGCTCGTGGCGTTAAAATGAATTTTACGATTCAATTAGTTGTGCGATGGAGAAGCAATTGCGTCGGGTGTAACTTGAAGTCTATTGGAAGAGATTATGGCTCTTTGTATTGCGGTAGTGATGTAACAATATACGTAGTATAAAGATTAAAGGATGAACTGTAGTCAAGCTTTATAATTTCGTGTCTTCAAAAAAGGAACTGGACCGTGGAAACTCTTCCGGCTTTTTTGTACCCCATGTTCAAGCCCCTTAGTCTATAGGACATTCGGATTGGAAATGATAAAGTTTCCGAATTAAATCAATTTCCGATACGCTGTGAATAAGGGTAAAGTACAAAGCAACTTCATCTTCATTAGTTGGCGCTGTTTTTAGCGTCTTGTTCTTTTGTCTTATAGTTTCATTCTATATCCTGAGATTGAGGCAAAATTACTACTTTGCTTTGCTTTATGGGGTTGACATTACACGTTACAAGCTGGTTCTAACGCAGCTAATGTTACATTAACAATGTAGTTGTCCATGGTGTCATTTATTTCCACAATTAAAAGCGGCCTATTTGACAATAATGTGTACCAAATAGTTTGGCCATGCTCCATTTTCTATACAATCCGTTTATAACTGGCTTTGTAAGGGCACTTTGTTATTCAGTTACGCAATGTGGATGCGTACATATTCAATTCGTAGTACCAGCTAAGTTCGTTCACAATGCGACAACATTAGCCTTATATCTACTAATTATCTGAATACCAAATTACGATTGATTTCAGCTGCACTATTCTTAAACCTGCATAATTACGTATAAACACGAGTAAATTAAAAACATCATGAAACAACTTGGTTAAAACATTGTGGCGAGCTTTTTCTACCTCTAGATAACTTCGAATGGAAAGCAAGTGGGGAAACCACCACACAAATAATCCCGTTTTTGGATCAATGTAAAATTGCTGCACCGACAACAGCAAACCTCTTAAGAAAGATTGATTGAGATAGCTTACGAAGACAAAGACAATAGAACATCACACTGAATGTTTACGCGAACATTTTCCGGGTGCATTCCCTCAGAGCGTTATGTCTAGTTACCAAACAGCCCGCTAACCCAAATGCGGATGGCCTGGGAAACTAGGTCGTGACGTCACGCCCACAATGCGCCGGAGAAAGTCAATCGGGAAACTGAGACGAGGAGGATCGGAACTGCCACTTATGAGACGGAAACAGATATAACTTGCCGACTGGACCGGTTTGGTACCACGCGACTTATGGTGGCGTAACTATAGCAGCTAGGGCTCGTGGCAATTTTTTTTTACAGGGGCCGCAAAAATATAGGAAATCTTGGAAAAACTTCTTGGTTTTTGCCAACATTGCCACTGGTGACTTATCTTGGCACGGGAGCTTTAGTGAAGGAACAAATGGACGAACATGATAGTGAACATGTCGTTCAGTGACTACGTGAAATGAGTCCCGTAACATGTTGTTGCGGGATCAGACAATATACCCCGTCTTATTCGCTTAAAATGTTAGATAATAGGATTAGAATACTACCATAAAGACAGAATTGGCAGTAGACTTACCTATCTGTAGACTAATGAGTAATATGTACGAACATTCTATGTATTACTGTTGTAAACTACTGACGAACTAATTCGTTCTGGCATCACCCATAATGCTAGAAATAACTAGTACCATCTTAAGGGGATACGTTTTGTTGGAAAGCCTTCCAAAAGCACGTGTAATATATCACAGAAATTCACAAAGCTACAGAGTAAATACTACGAAATTTTCGAAGTTAAACTGTATGAATAAATGCAACAAACTTGGCAACTCCTTTAATCTTAAGCACTGGGAGCTCATGAGCGTGTATAGAACATGTTATCTCCAAAGTTAACTCGTTTGCTCCAAGATTCGGATATAGGCCCCTTAACCCCCGCTTTATATTTTGGTTCGTGTAGGCCATATTTCAAGATGGCGTTATTTTACCAATTAAAGTACCTTTGTAACTTTCTAGCTTTTCGTGTCTAAGTTGTGGTCAATAAATGATATTCTTTCTTTCAATAGAGGACCAACAAATTTCTGCATTATATT